>OX103979.1:16859245-17321197 GCA_944470395.2 Schistosoma turkestanicum
TTCGTCATTTTCCTTCAGCTTTTTGCTTCTAGTTTCCACTGTATCCTTTTGTTCGAAATCGATTACCAAGCAAATGTGAAATTAATCCAAACGTATTCGACCAATAATAACAAAACTTTCACGCAAAATATCTTGGAGCCTAAATGTCTCGGCATTCAATGTACGACAAAAGAATCAAAATTGAAGTGTCCAAAAGTATCCAATGTATGACCAAAGAACCAAAATTGAAGTGTCCAAAGTATGGAACGACCAAAATTTGAATTGAAGAACCTCTGGAGCCAAACGACCAAAAGAATCCAATGTATGACAAAATTAAAATAGAAGAACTTTTGTTACGTCCAATTTTTCGCTCTTTGATCCTTAGAAGCACGGTGTGTCGATCTATTTGCAATTCACGATCCCAAAGATTAAACCAAATGGAAACTCCAAAGTAGGTACCAAAGTTTATTGCCAATTCACAAATAATCGACCAAAATATCCTTGGTTTATTACAAATAGACGACCAATGTCGTTCTAACAACAATAATCATAATAATTACAATTACCTTCTATTTTATAGGTTCTTGGAGCACAAAACTGCAAACGAACAACCAAGACAAACAGGAGTCCAAAATGGCCGAAAATAATAATTCAAACAAGTTCATAAGTTAAGTAAAACAAATATACCCAAAAAACACAGTGAAATTAATGATATTTATATAAAGGTTTAGATCAGTAAAATGTCTTCATTTCTCCCTTAACATTCGGTACAAGGACTTACACTTTGTCCTCCCACCCTCAGTTGCTACTGAAGTCTATGAGCTAACCATCAGTCCGCCGACGTAAAAACAATCCACTATTTTAGGACTTGAGATGCAAAATCACCTATTTTTATCTAACGATCATTGAGTCCAAAGTCTTTTTCAAAGCGCGACACTAGATGATAGGTTGCCCTCAAAGTTCCCTTGTCACCATCAAGCCTTAAATGATGACAACATTGCGGATGAAACAGCCCCATAGCAAATGTGGATACAAGCTCTCCCATATTGCATAAACTACAATTTGGATGCCAAAGTATTAGACACATCTCCAATCTATTTGGCACGCTTAGCAGATAGAATAATTGACAGAGGTCTCCCAACTGGAACACAAACGATACATCGTACATATAGGGGAGAAACACCAAACCTGATCTTAGGTGTTAAAAGCCTGGGGAAGACTGTGACAAAGATGCAAAAAGATGGTAGAACCTGAGAAGGACACTGCTGTAAACAAGGTATAGTTCACAGGGTTGGTCACAAAAACCCAGACAATCAATTAGATGCTGCCATCAGGCTCCCGAGATTAGAGAGAACTAGGATGCGTGCCTAAATTGTCACTTCATTTATACTGGATACGGAAATCCGGGGTAGGATATTTTGACGTATACCGTAGCTGCACTGTGAAACGTTCGTGATAAAAAGATTAACTCAGGTCGAAAACCGTTTCTTCTTACACTTTAGGCTGCTAAAAACATCGGACAGAAAAATTAAAAGACAGATCTTTGGTTTAAGAGACGAATTGCTTGAGTGTTCGCTGTAGCGGATTTAGATCCAACAATACTGGGACTAGATTTCTGAGGATACATAGAGACGGCGTTTAAATCTCGCTACACAAAAGGCATAGGAAGTCATATTATTTTTCTAAATTTGATACAAATACCGCCTCTAACAGCCGCAAAATTTCAGGATATACTCGAGTAACCTCCGAACCTGACCAAATCTAACCCCCAACATTCTAATTATGAGCTGAATGTTAGTCATTCACTCGCAATAGAAGGTGCATCTGTGTTTGCTAGGCCCAGAATAATCGCATCTGATGAGCTTATGATATGTAGAGCCAAATTAGACTACATGCTCCGATTGCTTTGGGCACGTATTCCGGAAGGAAAACGGTAACTGGCGATTGTGTGGTGATTACACACCCACCAACTACCAATAATGCTACGCAGGTACCCAGTACATCACATTTTAAGATTTTACAGATCGATTACTAAAATATAACTGGTCAGAGCATACCAAAATATCTCATTGTTTGAGGAAAATATTCTTAAGATCATTATTATTAGACCTTTCTCACCGTTTCAGATTTTGCACATTCCATTGGGCCTTAGGAACGTAGCACAAACTTCTTCCAGATATCTTTTGCCCGAAGATATATTCACGACATGTTAACAGCCACTTGGGGCTTAGCATCACGTGAACAAACCATCAGAGCTTTTTCTAAACGACTGAATAAAAGGAAAACTAAAATAGTTCAAACTAAGTGTTTTCCGAGTTTACATTTCTTAATTTCTTGAACAAGTACTAGGCCCCAAAGAAGTCAAACTACTGAAAACTGAGACAAAGACCACAGAGCTATTCTTCATTCACAGTTCCTTAACACAAACTTTAGGTGTTCTAGGTTTAAGCAACTTTTACCTTTGACGGAATAAGTTAACACGAGCATCTATGTTGTGACTTTCGAGCATCGATTCTCCACTTGCTTTAATGGCAATAGCTTCAGACGAAGCTGTAGTCAACTTCCTTAGTCAACTAGTCAGAAACATATTCAGCCGACTACGTTCGTCACAGAAAGGCTCGCTCGTGCTGAGATGAGATACTTGGCTTCTGAAAGAGATACCAGTGCAGTCTGCACTACGATAGGCAGATTAGAGCTGGCTTTTCTAGATAATGAACTATCATTTTATTTCTCTGTAGGGACTCCACTTTTATGAAGAGAACGCCACTGGCTTAACAGAAGTAGATATTATTATAACCTATTGTACCAGTGATTGTGGCCCTCATCTCGCTCATTGTCTTCACGTTAGGCTCGCTTGTATCCCTTGGCACGATCTCGATTTTATTTAGATACCACGCGATTGCCAGCAAATACAAATTCCTTCGTTCATCCAAATTTCTTCTTGGTTTCGGATTTATGAAGGGAAATCACCCGGTGATCATAGTCAACCGCCACTCGGCACACTTAGTTTACCCACCATTCATGTCATCTCGTTATTGATTGCCTCATATAAACCTAAAATAATCTTTTACGTAACGGCTTGTTTTAATAAACGACCTCTGGCCGCTACGTTCTCCACTATCCGATTTCTTGTTCACGAGCTAGTATAAACTAATTGATTTCTTTACCTCGATTCTTGTTCTTTCGGTAAGGTTCCAGGTGTTTGGTAGTGTCCAATGCATGGGGGGTCTAGCCACTCAACTACCTAATTATAGTCAGTTGGCAGTTGATTGTGAGTTTGCATGTCTCGGGATTTGAATGAATACGTTTGTTTCAGGGCAGTAATGTTTCTGGATACCAGCAGCTATTACATTACCAGACCATAGATCAGTTAGTTGCAATGTGGAGAATAATAAGGATAGAATTCTAATGCTAATAAGAATAAGATTTCAGAACTAAGTAAATAAATGGAGAAGTTATTTTATTAATTGATAGGGAAGATTGTGAGAGAGGACCGTAGTGTAAGCAAGGGAGAAGAAACAGATATACTAAGCAGTATAGATTAAGTTTGTGATCTGAGGAGATAGCAATAATAACAACTAGAAGGTCCCAAGACGTATCAGGCACAAATAATCCAAGAGGGAGATGATAATCCATATGTGAATACGTAGTTATCAAGTCTCTTCTTAAAGCTGTCCACTGAGGCAGATGTAGTTACTTTAGCTGGGAGAGCATTTCAAGTTGCAACGACTATTAATGAGAAAAAGTGCGCACGAACCTGAGTGTTCGAAAATGGGAGAAATGTTTGCTCCTTGATGCGCAATTTTCGGAGGATTACTTCGAGGAGTGTGGTGATGCATCGGTCAGGTGATTGGCGTGCCTAATAGGTTGTACGCCATGATCGGGTCACCTGTGATTCTCCTGTGACTCAGGAGGGCGCGCATATGTCATAAACAACATGAAGAATAATTCAGGGGTGATGGCACAAGGTTGTCTTCGCATAAAATGAAGAGTTATTTTAGCCTTGGCTGTGCCCCGTATATTGTTCGTATCGGTGTGGAGGCTTACAGTGGTTTTTAAACCGAGAACGTTCTCTGATGAGACATTAGGGGGCGGACTTCTGTAGAGGGTGTAAATCGTTTGCGACATGTCGGGCAGAAAGCATACGACGTGACATTTCGTCTGGTTTAGTTTTAAACCGTTTTTCACTGCCCATTTCTCAAAGGATGTAAGATCCTTTAGAAACTCAGTCGAATACTCTTCGCTTCTAATGGACCTCCATATCTTTGCATCGTCTGTGTGAATCAATGTTTCCGAGCTAACTTTGTCTTACAGGTCGTTAATAAATATCAGGAAGAGAAGCGGACCTAAAATGGTCCTAAACGCTTATAGTTCAAACTGTTGGACTTTCAAAACTAACTGGTCGGAATCTTAGAGATGGAGGTAGAGAGGTAAGCAGACATTGCTCAGAATAGAAACCAACGGTGATCCTGCTGTTCTTTCTATTTTCTTCACATAAATGAGATGGACGCCTTCAACCAAAGTATTGTCTGATTGCATTTCTCTCAGCTAAAATATCATTCATTCAGTTATCTGACTCTCGTACACCAATTACTGTTAATTTTGTTGTACCATCTACAAAACCCAGTTTTGTATCTGTTTGCGCCAATATTTGTACTGTAAATAAATAATATAACAAGGAATAGACTACTCAGTTCTCAGATTTGTACTGCGGCTTGTAATGTGCATACTATAGCTCTTGGAAGTTACACGAACAACTGTATGAAGCCACTTGAACATTTACTAAAGAGAAACGAGGTGAAGAAAGATTCAGAACAAACATATCTTATGGTGCATAAATAGAATAAACCACGGTAAAGATAAAATAACTGCATTCACTAAGGCATATCCTTTGGATGGACCTATGACTCGGTTCGCGGTAAGTTGTTTGACGCCAATTAAGTGTAATGAAGAAGAACAAGTACACTTATAAGTGAAGTTATTGCACTAAGAATGCAAAAGTAAAATTCTTCAGATGTGCCTCCATGTTACTACACGTTTGATGCATATTTGAGGCGTCAAAAATGTACGCATGATCGCGAGTTTCCCAATTGCTGGTTAACAAAATTGCAGGTAGCAGTGTAAGTCACATTAATATGTGGTTGTTCACGGTACTGTTCGTTCCCTCAAACCATTAGTTTTCGAATGATATGCAACATATTCCAGTAAGTAGAAGACATGATCACTTGACCACTGAAGTTTGGAAGAGTGTGTAATTATTTTACGAGATTACTCAGTAGATGGATGAGAACTCAGTTTTCCTACAAATCCTAGTCTAAATCCCAATTGTTGAGTCTCAAAAAACACTAAATACCTCATCTAACGTCTTATAACTAAGATTCTCAACAAGTAAGCACTATTACAAAAACATTCACTTACTGGTAATCAAATAATCTTGTTGTTGAATGAAAACGGAAAGTTCGTGTCTTACTGAAAAGAAGGGCTTGTTGAGCAGGATAACTGTTGACTAAGAAATGCAACTTTAATTTAGAATAACTTCGAACCGACTCTAGTTATTGTTTTCAAAATAATGTATAGTGAAGCATTTACTGAAAATTAATTCCCATTTTTCGCATTAGCAACAATACGGAAAGCTAGATCGGAGTTGCTGACGGATTTAAGTGCTCAGAACAGTTTCATCTCAAGCTTAGATTTCATAACGTGTGATGTGAACATCTACAGTGACTCCAACTTATTCCTAACTATTTTAATAAATACAACAATAACATCAAATCCACGATAACATCTGGAGGCGACTTTTAAGGTATGTTTGAGCATACACTATTCATTATCGTTTTAAACACAAATAATTCTTGCAGTTAGGACGTTCAAATAGTAGTGCAAATTGTATAAGAGCAAAGCTACTGAATATTTATGATGATTAGAAAATCACCATGTTATTTTCAACTTGCTTTACATGCACTGACAATAGATAGTAATGAATATTTTCAACTAGAATTATGCTACAAATCATTAAAACATTCTACCTAATAATAATTAGACAGATTTACAAAAAAAGAGACAATCAGCTGAACACTTGAGAAATTCATTATTTAAATACCTAGTGAAGCAATATATGTAAATATATATATATATGTGTGTATATCTATGCATATAAATATATGCATAATTACAGATTTTTGGAAAAGAAAACACAAAGTAGAAATGCATCAGATACAAAGTGTTCTTAGACAACAACATACAGTTTTTTAGGTGTATAATATAACTAAGATAATTTCGTAAACACAAACACACATATACAAACATATGTATATGTATATGTGTAAGAGAGGGAAAACGTGGACAGTTAGGAAAATTGAAATAAAAATTGAATTGAAGTGATTCATTGAAGATGATGAGACTGTGTTTGAGTAATTTTTGAAAGATTTTCTAAATAGTTTAATCAATAACTGAGAAAAAAAAAGAGGACAACACACGATATGAACAGGGCATACTTTTCTATGAATGATCCATTTAGAATACAGCAACGCACATAAGTAGAGGAATATAAACAAATTATCAGTATTATCATACATTTCTCATTTCATTTTTGAACAGAGTTAAACACAATGTGCATACACATAGAAATTATTAGAAATACCATGTATTAAACAAGTAAATTTTAAAAGTAATGATAGTGAAGTTGTAGATGTTTACAATAAAGAGTAGTAGTACAATGGGAAAAGCAAATAAAAATAATCATAATAATAATAATAATGAAATGCCCAGTAAGCAAACACAAGATTGAATAACGCACCGAGTTGAATTTAGAAATGATTTGTAAAGGCGATTACTAAACAAAACCACATGCAACATAGAACATACAGAATATATATATATATATATATATATATATATATATATGGATTACCACGCTATAGATACACAAAAGCCTGAAGCTAAAATCATTATTTACTGAGATCTAAAATAGCTTGAGTCTCTTCATATTCTTTAGTAGTATCATATTTATCCTGAGATTGATCTGAATGTCTACAAGATACAATTTGTCTGGTATCTCCGGAATCCTGAGTTTCTCGCTCTGCACAAACAGAGCTAGTTAAGTCAGAGGCGGGTGTAGGAGATGGTGAGATTGAATGAATTCTATTGTCCGGTTGGGTGCACGACTGTTGCTGACAGTTTGAATGCTTTACAGGAGTAGAAGTCGTTCCTATTCCCAGTGAAGTATTTCCAGCCCCACTAAACATTGATAAAAGAGCAGCAGTGTCTAGTTCTCCAGAACTACCACAAGCAGAAACTAGAGTGGAGGCTAAAGATGCAAGAAGTTGCTGAGAATCCCAGTGATTCGTTGGCTGAGTTACTTGCCTTTGTTGCATCTGTTTAGCTGACAACAAGTAATTAGCGTATAAAGAAGCTAGAGTAGCTTGTTGTGAAGCAACGGCGTTAGATGCTAAATTAATATTAGGTGATCCGATATCCGGTGGAATGGCTGATCCAGAACATGCCAACATAAGTTGACTATATAGAGCTGCAGCAGTTACAGGATTACACATGTAAGCTAGATTCATTGCAGCAGCTTGCTGATAAACAGCACTTAGCATTGAATCCATTCGTTGGTTACCAGAGTTTAATTGGAATGGATCTTGTAATGTCGGAGTATTACTGGGAGTCCTCTCAGAAACAAATGGATATGACTGGCATTTGGGAGAGGAATCTGTTACTTCAACAGGATCGCGTCGACGATTTGAATTCTCCGAACGGTTACCTGAAGAAATTAAGGAAAACAAAGTAAAAAAAACTATGAATAGTAAACAATGAGGCAGAGGATATCAATTTTACACATATTTAAGATAATTACATTTCATAGGAAAAATTGGAATAAAATACCCATACAGTGAAGTAAACAAAATAAGTATTAGTCTTATATCCCATTGGTTTGATACTAGTATCCGAAAAACAATCTAGTCTCCATAATCAACGCTTAACCTGATTCTTTTCTTTCTGTTTTAACTAATTTACAGTGAGGAAAGGAGGCTTGGATAAGCACTGAACAAGAAACATTGTATTCATGTGGCAGCAGAGAATACAATTATCCATAGCTAAAATAAAATAGAAATTCTGCTACAATTCAAGAAATTAATTTTGAGATTATATTGATAAAAGACCTAAATAGTCTTTTTCACAAATTATTTATATTTAAGCCTATTTGCAACAACTTTTTATTCTGTAAGGGGTTGTGAAAATTTTCGAATTTCGTTGAAATAATAAACCTTCATTGTTAATCTGGAACCATAGAACAGTCATTTCGTCCTAGTATGGAATGAATCTAGAGTAATAATAAGTATCAGCATAACCAAAGATTGATAAACGTTATAAACCACAAACTATCGGCTTAGTATATTGGCATGAACATTTACAAACAAGAAAGATTCCTCAGAGTTTTACTAAAATATCATGGTGGAGCTCAGAGAACGAAACACCACCAGAACTAAAATATCATGCATGAGCCTCCTGTGTATTGTTAGCCTTACAAACTCCATGTAAGTGATCAATCTAATTTCATTAAAATACCACTCTACTTTAACCTTGGTTGATTATTTACGGGAGAAACTTCTGTTCGTATTAAAGCAAGAATATTTAACATAATACCATTTAGAAAAATGATATGTAGTAGACACGATTTACAAGTAAAGATATTCAACCTCACAACTTAATATTATAAACAATCAATAACTGACTATATTTATGTTCAAAAAAAAGCTCATCTAAATAGGTATTACCATTAAAAAAAAAAGCTTAAATGACCGGAATACATAAGTAATAGGTAAATTATCCTAACTAATAAATAGTTTTACCAGTGGAACGGGATTTTGAAGAACGAGACGTTGACGGTGCACAGCTTGTGGAAACAGAAACTCGTGATTTAGTAGTAGTATTAGAAATAACTCCAGTACTAGAGGTAACAGTGGATGACAGCGCAGGGGATATGGACTGCCAGTTACTTAAAGCAGAAGCGATCAAATTAGCATAAGCTGGATGGCGAGCATAAGCACCAAATGTATTTAATAACTGCTGTTGCTGTAAATATTGTTGTGCACTGAAATTGTTAACCTGAGAGGAAGCAGCAGAAGATGGAGAATTGGACGTTGCCACATTGTTATTGCCAATACCACCACCAGTTGCTGCACTAGCTAACAAACTATTCAAGTAATGTTTATAAGCCAATGCTTCCATGTTACTTGTATCTTGGCCCCTAGCACTTGCAACACGATTATAGATTGCACGATCCTCCTGGAATAGTCGAAAAGTAAGCGGTAAAAAGTTAAACAGTATGATTTAGCAAGGTTAGGATTTATATTAGTATGGCCTATTTAGTTTATAATGGAATATGGGATAAACATATTATACAACTATTCATCTAATTTATACTGAAAAACAATGTTAAAAAAGTGGAGATGAATGATTACTACTCCGAGTTCGAAGAATTTTGCAAATCAACATACTTTAAAGAATGATGCAAAAAACTAGGGTAATGGTGAATGATTTTTAACATAGTTTCAAATCCCATGATAGTGATATGATTGGTTACTTTATTTATAGTCAAATCCTAAACAATTCTTTTATTCTGTATACGTTACTAACTGGTTTTTCTTATTTTCAATGGCATACTACTTATTGTCATTGAAATTTTGACTCCTCTGCATTATGGTTTCGCTGTGCTAGATGCACAATGTAAGTACTTTTTGAGTTCTTATTAGCACAGAGTTCAGACAAGAAAAACTCTAAGCCAGATTTACACGAAAAAGGTGATTCCGTTTACATTTTCTGATTAACAGAAATTACTTTTTAACAATTATCTCTAAGCACATACTGAATTTTGAAAAACAAACATATTAAGTATCAAAGATAATTAAAAGTTTTTCTAAATGTTAGAAGAATCTCCAGATCTAAAGCATACTATTAACAGTAACCTTCTATCTACTACGAATAGATAAGACTTTTTGGTCCGCTTCTCCTTTAATAGTAATCACTTGATTATGATTTAACACCAAAAAGGTTATTAAATGCTGTAGTAAAAGGTTTAAATGCAATATTATTACGTCTAATTTTAACAGTTAAAACATGTGAAAATAGAAAAATAGATTTATTAGATATACATATATCCCTGGTTGGGGTCCGCGAGACGAAAGTCACCAAAGGTTAGAGACCTAGAACAACATGGCTCAAAATCGTTTGCAATGGCGCAAGTGTATCCAATTCTTTAAGCTCTCTTAAATCCTAATATTCTGGATTCGTCAGAACCTCTACCTTTGTCTTTCTAACCTTATTTCACTTAATTATACTCCTTGAATAATATCTTCGAACCCTAGTCATCTTCACTACCATTAATAACTCTACTATCTTTATCACTATGGGATTTGATTTGACATCTGCGTCCTTGTGCTAATGTGGTATGGCAACATGAGCTTATGTACATACGTACGTAGTTCTACGTGGCAACTGTCTGTCTGTCTATTAGATATATATACAATGAAATATTAAATACATCATATTAGTGAGTAAATTTTAAGATGAAAAAATTACTTCACACCTCACTGGGGATCGCGAATATCAATTAACTGAATTACAGATAAAATATATTTCATTTTCTTACAAAAAATAAAACAGTAATAGAATTCTAAATAAAGAACGGTCCAAAAAATTATTCTAAGCAGAACCACTTACCACTTCCACGGAATATGGCATATAGTTTGGATTTGCATCCAACCAAGCTTCTAGAGACCTTCGTTCAGGAGCTTTATCACCATAAATTAAAGAACCATCAACTAAACTAATTACAGGGACACGTACATCCCAAATGTCAGAACTTGTATTTTGAGAAGCTTTTTGTATATCATTGCTATTCGACTCAATTTTCGATGAACTGACACGTTCACGTTTAGAACTGTACGAAGCTTTTGAGAACGTTGAATTTGAATCCGGTAGATGTTTAGATGCATCACTTTTCCGTTTACGTCCACGATTATTTGCTCCGGAAACAGAGCGTGGCGCAGATGGCATACTTGGTGGTGGCATTGAAAAATCATTATCATCAGACACTGGATTACTGGCAGCAATCGATAACGATTTGGAACTTTGTGAAAAGTGTTCAGAATGCGAAGTTGTAGATTTTTGAGTAGTGTCACGAAATGTTAAGGTTTCTTGATCAGTATCAGAATTTGTTTGACATTTATCACGATTATTAAATGAATTTTTGCTAAGTGAGTTAGATCGATTACTTCGATTACGACTTCGACCACGGTTTCGGTCGACTAATGTATTCTCGTTTGTAGGGGTAGAAACAAAGGGTAATGGATTATCATTTATATTTAATGGAAAGTTGGCAGATGTAGAAATACTCTCATCAGATTCTGTTGGTATGGAAGCTGAGGACGGTGTTTCAGAAGAATAAGATTGTAATGACGCTGACTTACAGTGTGATGAGTTAATATGCCTCCCACCTATAGAGAAATCGAATTGCTGTGGCTCGTCTAATTCATTGTTCGTAACCGCAGATGATATGTCTGTTAGACTAGATAACTTCAAGTCACATGTTGAATCAATTGAATTAGAGTTCATTTCAGGAGAAAAAACCGGTAGACCATACTGTTTTCGAGGTAATGAAACATGAGTAGAATTCATCGAAGTCCTTCTAGAATTACTAGACGATAAGGGATAATTGTCACGAATTGATGACATTGAACTTCGATAATTGGGAGGAAATACAGTACTTAAATTAGTAATCTTTGATTCTACATGCGACCGAGTAGAATTTACCATAGAAGATGAAACTGGAATCGCAGTGGTAATCGGTGTAATAAAACGGCGAGGATTTGGCCATTCGTTAGTCTGGAAACAAACACATTAAACATTTTGGTATAGGCCGTTTTATTACACCGATTACCACTGCGATTCCAGTTTCATCTTCTATGGTAAATTCTACTCGGTCACATGTAGAATCAAAGATTACTAATTTAAGTACTGTATTTCCTCCCAATTATCGAAGTTCAATGTCATCAATTCGTGACAATTATCCCTTATCGTCTAGTAATTCTAGAAGGACTTCGATGAATTCTACTCATGTTTCATTACCTCGAAAACAGTATGGTCTACCGGTTTTTTCTCCTGAAATGAACTCTAATTCAATTGATTCAACATGTGACTTGAAGTTATCTAGTCTAACAGACATATCATCTGCGGTTACGAACAATGAATTAGACGAGCCACAGCAATTCGATTTCTCTATAGGTGGGAGGCATATTAACTCATCACACTGTAAGTCAGCGTCATTACAATCTTATTCTTCTGAAACACCGTCCTCAGCTTCCATACCAACAGAATCTGATGAGAGTATTTCTACATCTGCCAACTTTCCATTAAATATAAATGATAATCCATTACCCTTTGTTTCTACCCCTACAAACGAGAATACATTAGTCGACCGAAACCGTGGTCGAAGTCGTAATCGAAGTAATCGATCTAACTCACTTAGCAAAAATTCATTTAATAATCGTGATAAATGTCAAACAAATTCTGATACTGATCAAGAAACCTTAACATTTCGTGACACTACTCAAAAATCTACAACTTCGCATTCTGAACACTTTTCACAAAGTTCCAAATCGTTATCGATTGCTGCCAGTAATCCAGTGTCTGATGATAATGATTTTTCAATGCCACCATCAATATATGCCATCTGCGCCACGCTCTGTTTCCGGAGCAAATAATCGTGGACGTAACGGAAAAGTGATGCATCTAAACAGTCTACCGGATTCAAATTCAACGTTCTCAAAAAGCTTCCGTACTAGTTCTAAACGTGAACGTGTCAGTTCATCGAAATTGAGTCGAATAAGCAAATGATATACAAAAAGCTTCTCAAAATACAAGTTCTGACATTTGGGATGTTACGTGTCCCCTGTAATCTAGTTTAGTTGATGGTTCCCTTTAATTTATGGTGATATAAGCTACCTGAACGAAGGTCTCTAGGAAGCTTGGTTGGATGCAAATCCAAACTATATGCCATATTTCCAGTGGAAGTGGTAAGTTGGTTCTGCTTAATAATAATTTTTTGGACCGTTCTTTATTTAGAATTCTATTACTGTTTTATTTTTTGGTAAGCAAATGAAATATCATTTTATCTGTAATTCAGTTAATTGATATTCGCGATCCCCAGTGAGGGTGAAGTAATTTTTTTCATCTTAAAATTTACTCACTAATATGATGTAATTTTAATATTTCATTGTAGCATATATTATATCTATATAGACAGACAGACAGTTGCGCACCGTAGAACTACGTACGTATGTACATAAGCTCATGTTGCCATACCACATTACGCACAAGGACGCAGATGTCAAATCAAATCCCATAGTGATAAAGATAGTAGAGTTATTAATGGTAGTGAAGAAGACTAGGGTTCGAAGATATTATATCAAGGAGTATAATTAAGTGAAATAAGGTTAGAAAAGACAAAGGTAGAGGTTCTGACGAATCCAAGAATATTAGGATTTTGAGAGAGCTTAAAGAATTGGTACACTTGCGCTCATTGCAAACGTTTTGAGCCATGTCGTTCAAGGTCTCTAACCATTGGTGACTTTCGTCTCGCGGACCCCAACCAGGGATATATGTATATCTAATAAATCTATTTTTCTATTTTCACATGTTTTAACTGTTATAAATTAGACGTAATAATATTGCATTTAAACCTTTTACTACAGCATTTAATATCACCTTTTTTCGCCTGTTATAAATCATAATCAAGATGATTAACTATTAAAGGAGAAGCGGACCATAAAAGTCTTATCTATTCGTAAGTAGATAGAAGGTTACTGTTAATAGTAGCTGTTAGATCTGGAGATTCTTCTAACATTTAGAAAAACTTTTAATTATCTGTGATCTTAATATGTTTGTTTTCAAAATTCGCAGTATGTGCTTGAGATAATTGTTAAAAGTAATTTCTGTTATAATCAGAAAAATGATAACGGAATCACCTTTTTTCGTGTAATCTGGCTTAGAGTTTATTCTTGTCTGAAACTTCTGTGCTAATAAGAACTCAAAAAGGTACTTACATTGTGCATCTAGCACAGCGAACCATAATGCAGAGGAGTACAAAATTTCAATGACAATAAGTAGTATGCCATTGAAAATAAGAAAAACCAGTTAGTAACGATATACAGAATATAAAGCACTTGTTTAGGATTTGAACTATAAATAAAGTAACCAATCATAGCACTATATCATGGGATTTGAAACTATGTATAAAATCATGCACCATTACCCTAGTTTTTGGGCATCATTCTTTAAAGTATGTTGATTTGCAAAATTCTTCGAACTCGGAGTAGTATACATTCTATCTCCACTCTATTGTATAACATGGTTTTTTTCAGTATAAATTAGATCTGAAATAGTTGTATAATATTGTGTGTATCCCATATTCCAATATAAACTAAATAGATGCCATACTATATAAATCCTAACCCTTGCTACAATCATAACTGTTTAACCATTTTTTACCGCGTACGTTTCGTGACTATTCCAGGAGGAATCGTGCAATCTACTAATCGTGTTGCAAGTGCTAGGGTGCCGAAGGATACAAGTAACGATGGACAGGCATTGGCTTTATAACTTCACATTACTTGAATAGTTTGTTAGCCTAGTAGCAGCAACTGGTGGTGGTATTGGCAATAATCCCCAATGCTGGCAACGTCCAATTCTCCATCTCTCTGCTGCTTCCTCTCAGGTTTATACAACTATTTCAGTGCACAACAATTATTTACGAGCAACAGTCAGTTATATAAATACATTTGGTGCTTATGCTCGCCATCAGCTTATGCTATATTTGATCGCTTCTGCTTTAAGTAACTGGCAGTCCATATCCCCTGCGCGTCGTCATCCACTGTTACCTCTAGTACTGGAGTTATTTCTAATACTACTACTAAATCACGAGTTTCTGTTTCCACAAGCTGGTGCACCGTCAACGGTCTCGTTCTTCAAACCCCGTTCCACTGGTAAAACTATTTATTAGTTAGGATAATTTACCTATTACTTATGTATTCCGGTCATTTAAGCTTTTTTTTTTTAATGGTAATACCTATTTAGATGAGCTTTTTTTGAACATAAATATAGTCAGTTATTGATTGTTTATAATATTAAGTTTGTGAGGTTGAATATCTTTACTTGTAAATCGTTGTCTACTACATATCATTTTTCTAAATGGTATTATGTTAAATATTCTTGCTTTAATACGAACAGAAGTTTCTCCCGTAAATAATCAACCAAGGTTAAAGTAGAGTGGTATTTTAATGAAATTAGATTGAATCACTTACATGGAGTTTGTAAGGCTAACAATACACAGGAGGCTCATGCATGATATTTTAGTTCTGGTGGTGTTTCGTTCTCTGAGCTCCACCATGATATTTTAGTAAAACTCTGAGGAATCTTTCTTGTTTGTAAATGTTCATGCCAATATACTAAGCCGATAGTTTGTGGTTTATAACGTTTATCAACTTTGGTTATGCTGATACTTATTATTACTCTAGATTCATTCCATACTAGGACGAAATGACTGTTCTATGGTTCCAGATTAACAATGAAGGTTTATTATTTCAACGAAATTCGAAAATTTTCACAACCCCTGACAGAATAAAAGTTGTTGCAAATAGGCTTAAATATAAATAATTTGTGAAAAGACTATTTAGGTCTTTTAATCAATATAATCTCAAAAATTAATTTCTTGAATTGTAGCAGAATTTCTATTTTATTTTAGCTATGGATAATTGTATTCTCTGCTGCCACATGAATACAATGTTTCTTGTTCAGTGCTTATCCAAGCCTCCTTTCCTCACTGTAAATTAGTTAAAACAGAAAGAAAAGAATCAGGTTAAGCGTTGATTATGGAGACTAGATTGTTTTTCGGATACTAGTATCAAACCAATGGGATATAAGACTAATACTTATTTTGTTTACTTCACTGTATGGGTATTTTATTCCAATTTTTCCTATGAAATGTAATATCTTAAATATGTGTAAAATTGATATCCTTCTGCCTCATTGTTTACTATTCATAGTTTTTTTACTTTGTTTTCCTTAATTTCTTCAGGTAACCGTTCGGAGAATTCAAATCGTCGACGCGATCCTGTTGAAGTAACAGATTCCTCTCCCAAATGCCAGTCATATCCATTTGTTTCTGAGAGGACTCCCAGTAATACTCCGACATTACAAGATCCATTCCAATTAAACTCTGGTAACCAACGAATGGATTCAATGCTAAGTGCTGTTTATCAGCAAGCTGCTGCAATGAATCTAGCTACATGTGTAATCCCTGTAACTGCTGCAGCTCTATATAGTCAACTTATGTTGGCATGTTCTGGATCAGCCATTCCACCGGATATCGGATCACCTAATATTAATTTAGCAATCTAACGCCGTTGCTTCACAACAAGCTTACTCTAGCTTCTTTATACGCTAATTACTTGTTGTCAGCTAAACAGATGCAACAAAGGCAAGAACTCCAGCCAACGAATCACTGGGATTCTCAGCAAACTTCTTGCATCTTTAGCTCCACTCTAGTTTCTGCTTGTGGTAGTTCTGGAGAACTAGACACTGCCTGCTCTTTTATCAATGTTTAGTGGGCTGGAAATAATTCACTGGGAATAGGAACGACTTCTACTCCTGTAAAGCATTCAAACTGTCAGCAACAGTCGTGCACCCAACCGGACAATAGAATTCATTCAATCTCACCATCTCCTACACCCGTCTCTGACTTAACTAGCTCTGTTTGTGCAGAGCGAGAAACTCAGGATTCCGGAGATACCAGACAAATTGTATCTTGTAGACATTCAGATCAATCTCAGGATAAATATGATACTACTAAAGAATATGAAGAGACTCAAGCTATTTTAGATCTCAGTAAATAATGATTTTAGCTTCAGGCTTTTGTGTATCTATAGCGTGGTAATCCTATATATATATATATATATATATATATATATATATATATATCTATTCTGTGTTGCATGTGGTTTTGTTTAGTAATCGCCTTTACAATCATTTCTAAATTCAACTCGCGGTGCGTTATTCAATCTTGTGTTTGCTTACTGGGCATTTCATTATTTATTATTATGATGATTATTTTTATTTGCTTTTTCCCATTGTACTACTACTCTTTATTGTAAACCATCTACAACTTCACTATCATTACTTTTAAAATTTTCTTGTTTAATACATGGTATTTCTAATAATTTCTATGTGTATGCACATTGTGTTTTAACTCTGTTCAAAATGAAATGAGAAATGTATGATAATACTGATAATTTGTTTATATTCCTCTACTTAGTGCGTCGCTGTATTCTAAATGGATCATTCATAGAAAAGTATGCCCTGTTCATATCGTGTGTTGTCCTCTTTTTTTTCTCAGTTATTGATTGAACACTATTTAGAAAATCTTTCAAAATACTCAAACACAGTCGCATCAATCTTCAATGAATCACTTCAATTCAATTTTTATTTCATTTCCTAACTGTCCACGTTTTCCCTCTCTTACACATACTACATATACATATGTTGTATATGTGTGTTTGTTTTACGAAATTATCTTAATTATATTATACACCTAAAAAACTGTATGTTGTTGTCTAAGAAACACTTTGTATCTGATGCATTTATACTTTGTGTTTTCTTTTCCAAAAATCTGTAATTATGCATATATTTATATGCATAGATATACACACATATATATATATATTTACATATATTGCTTCACTAGGTATTTAAATAATGAATTTCTCAAGTGTTCAGCTGATTGTCTCTTTTTTTTGTAAATCTGTCTAATATTATTAGGTAGAATGTTTTAATGATTTGTAGCATAATTCTAGTTGAAAATATTCATTACTATCTATTGTCCGTGCATGTAAAGCAAGTTGAAAATAACATGGTGATTTTCTAATCATCATAAATATTCAGTAGCTTTGCTCTATACAATTTTGCAACTACTATTTGAACCGTCCTAACTAAGAATTATTTGTGTTTAAACGATAATGAATAGTGTATGCTCAAACATACCTTAAAAGTCGCCTCCAGATGTTATTGTGGATTTGATGTTATTGTTGTATTTATTAAAATAGTTAGGAATAAGTTGGAGTCGCTGTAGATGTTCACATCACACGTTATGAAATTTAAGCTTGAGATGAAACTGTTCTGAGCACTTAAATCCGTCAGCAACTCCGATCTAGCTTTCCGTATTGTTGCTAATGCGAAAAATGGGAATTAATTTTCAGTAAATGCTTCACTATACATTATTTTGAAAACAATAACTAGAGTCGGTTCGAAGTTATTCTAAATTAAAGTTGCATTTCTTAGTCAACAGTTATCCTGCTCAACAAGCCCTTCTTTTCAGTAAGACACGAACTTTCCGTTTTCATTCAACAACAAGATTATTTGATTACCAGTAAGTGAATGTTTTTGTAATAGTGCTTACTTGTTGAGAATCTTAGTTATAAGACGTTAGATGAGGTATTTAGTGTTTTTTGAGACTCAACAATTGGGATTTAGACTAGGATTTGTAGGAAAACTGAGTTCTCATCCATCTACTGAGTAATCTCGTAAAATAATTACACACTCTTCCAAACTTCAGTGGTCAAGTGATCATGTCTTCTACTTACTGGAATATGTTGCATATCATTCGAAAACTAATGGTTTGAGGGAACGAACAGCACCGTGAACAACCACATATTAATGTGACTTACACTGCTACCTGCAATTTTGTTAACCAGCAATTGGGAAACTCGCGATCATGCGTACATTTTTGACGCCTCAAATATGCATCAAACGTGTAGTAACATGGAGGCACATCTGAAGAATTTTACTTTTGCATTCTTAGTGCAATAACTTCACTTATAAGTGTACTTGTTCTTCTTCATTACACTTAATTGGCGTCAAACAACTTACCGCGAACCGAGTCATAGGTCCATCCAAAGGATATGCCTTAGTGAATGCAGTTATTTTATCTTTACCGTGGTTTATTCTATTTATGCACCATAAGATATGTTTGTTCTGAATCTTTCTTCACCTTGTTTCTCTTTAGTAAATTTTCAAGTGGCTTCATACAGTTGTTCGTGTAACTTCCAAGAGCTATCGTATGCACATTACAAGCCGCAGTACAAATCTGAGAACTGAGTAGTCTATTCCTTGTTATATTATTTATTTAAAGTACAAATATTGGCGCAAACAGATACAAAACTGGGTTTTGTAGATGGTACAACAAAATTAACAGTAATTGGTGTACGAGAGTCAGATAACTGAATGAATGATATTTTAGCTGAGAGAAATGCAATCAGACAATACTTTGGTTGAAGGCGTCCATCTCATTTATGTGAAGAAAATAGAAAGAACAGCAGGATCACCGTTGGTTTCTATTCTGAGCAATGTCTGCTTACCTCTCTACCTCCATCTCTAAGATTCCGACCAGTTAGTTTTGAAAGTCCAACAGTTTGAACTATAAGCGTTTAGGACCATTTTAGGTCCGCTTCTCTTCCTGATATTTATTAACGACCTGTAAGACAAAGTTAGCTCGGAAACATTGATTCACACAGACGATGCAAAGATATGGAGGTCCATTAGAAGCGAAGAGTATTCGACTGAGTTTCTAAAGGATCTTACGTCCTTTGAGAAATGGGCAGTGAAAAACGGTTTAAAACTAAACCAGACGAAATGTCACGTCGTATGCTTTCTGCCCGACATGTCGCAAACGATTTACACCCTCTACAGAAGTCCGCTCCCTAATGTCTCATCAGAGAACGATCTCGGTTTAAAAACCACTGTAAGCCTCCACACCGATACGAACAATATACGGGGCACAGCCAAGGCTAAAATAACTCTTCATTTTATGCGAAGACAACCTTGTGCCATCACCCCTGAATTATTCTTCATGTTGTTTATGACATATGCGCGCCCTCCTGAGTCACAGGAGAATCACAGGTGACCCGATCATGGCGTACAACCTATTAGGCACGCCAATCACCTGACCGATGCATCACCACACTCCTCGAAGTAATCCTCCGAAAATTGCGCATCAAGGAGCAAACATTTCTCCCATTTTCGAACACTCAGGTTCGTGCACACTTTTTCTCACTAATAGTCGTTGCAACTTGGAATGCTCTCCCAGCTAAAGTAACTACATCCGCCTCAGTGGACAGCTTTAAGAAGAGACTTGATAACTACGTATTCACATATGGATTATCATCTCCCTCTTGGATTATTTGTGCCTGATACGTCTTGGGACCTTCTAGTTGTTATTATTGCTATCTCCTCAGATCACAAACTTAATCTATACTGCTTAGTATATCTGTTTCTTCTCCCTTGCTTACACTACGGTCCTCTCTCACAATCTTCCCTATCAATTAATAAAATAACTTCTCCATTTATTTACTTAGTTCTGAAATCTTATTCTTATTAGCATTAGAATTCTATCCTTATTATTCTCCACATTGCAACTAACTGATCTATGGTCTGGTAATGTAATAGCTGCTGGTATCCAGAAACATTACTGCCCTGAAACAAACGTATTCATTCAAATCCCGAGACATGCAAACTCACAATCAACTGCCAACTGACTATAATTAGGTAGTTGAGTGGCTAGACCCCCCATGCATTGGACACTACCAAACACCTGAAACCTTACCGAAAGAACAAGAATCGAGGTAAAGAAATCAATTAGTTTATACTAGCTCGTGAACAAGAAATCGGATAGTGGAGAACGTAGCGGCCAGAGGTCGTTTATTAAAACAAGCCGTTACGTAAAAGATTATTTTAGGTATATATGAGGCAATCAATAACGAGATGACATGAATGGTGGGTAAACTAAGTGTGCCGAGTGGCGGTTGACTATGATCACCGGGTGATTTCCCTTCATAAATCCGAAACCAAGAAGAAATTTGGATGAACGAAGGAATTTGTATTTGCTGGCAATCGCGTGGTATCTAAATAAAATCGAGATCGTGCCAAGGGATACAAGCGAGCCTAACGTGAAGACAATGAGCGAGATGAGGGCCACAATCACTGGTACAATAGGTTATAATAATATCTACTTCTGTTAAGCCAGTGGCGTTCTCTTCATAAAAGTGGAGTCCCTACAGAGAAATAAAATGATAGTTCATTATCTAGAAAAGCCAGCTCTAATCTGCCTATGGTAGTGCAGACTGCACTGGTATCTCTTTCAGAAGCCAAGTATCTCATCTCAGCACGAGCGAGCCTTTCTGTGACGAACGTAGTCGGCTGAATATGTTTCTGACTAGTTGACTAAGGAAGTTGACTACAGCTTCGTCTGAAGCTATTGCCATTAAAGCAAGTGGAGAATCGATGCTCGAAAGTCACAACATAGATGCTCGTGTTAACTTATTCCGTCAAAGGTAAAAGTTGCTTAAACCTAGAACACCTAAAGTTTGTGTTAAGGAACTGTGAATGAAGAATAGCTCTGTGGTCTTTGTCTCAGTTTTCAGTAGTTTGACTTCTTTGGGGCCTAGTACTTGTTCAAGAAATTAAGAAATGTAAACTCGGAAAACACTTAGTTTGAACTATTTTAGTTTTCCTTTCATTCAGTCGTTTAGAAAAAGCTCTGATGGTTTGTTCACGTGATGCCAAGCCCCAAGTGGCTGTTAACATGTCGTGAATATATCTTCGGGCAAAAGACATCTGGAAGAAGTTTGTGCTACGTTCCTAAGGCCCAATGGAATGTGCAAAATCTGAAACGGTGAGAAAGGTCTAATAATAATGATCTTAAGAATATTTTCCTCAAACAATGAGATATTTTGGTATGCTCTGACCAGTTATATTTTAGTAATCGATCTGTAAAATCTTAAAATGTGATGTACTGGGTACCTTCGTAGCATTATTGGTAGTTGGTGGGTGTGTAATCACCACACAATCGCCAGTTACCGTTTTCCTTCCGGAATACGTGCCCAAAGCAATCGGAGCATGTAGTCTAATTTGGCTCTACATATCATAAGCTCATCAGATGCGATTATTCTGGGCCTAGCAAACACAGATGCACCTTCTATTGCGAGTGAATGACTAACATTCAGCTCATAATTAGAATGTTGGGGGTTAGATTTGGTCAGGTTCGGAGGTTACTCGAGTATATCCGGAAATTTCGCGGCTGTTAGAGGCGGTATTTGTATCAAATTTAGAAAAATAATATGACTTCCTATGCCTTTTGTGTAGCGAGATTCTAACGCCGTCTCTATGTATCCTCAGAAATCTAGTCCCAGTATTGTTGGATCTAAATCTGCTACAGCGAACACTCAAGCAATTCGTCTCTTAAACCAAAGATCTGTCTTTTAATTTTTCTGTCCGATGTTTTTAGCAGCCTAAAGTGTAAGAAGAAACGGTTTTCGACCTGAGATAATCTTTTTATCACGAACGTTTCACAGTGCAGCTACGGTATACGTCAAAATATCCAACCCCGGATTTCTGTATCCAGTATAAATGAAGTGACAATTTAGGCACGCATCCTAGTTCTCTCTAATCTCGGGAGCCTGATGGCAGCATCTAATTGATTGTCTGGGTTTTTGTGACCAACCCTGTGAACTATACCTTGTTTACAGCAGTGTCCTTCTCAGGTTCTACCATCTTTTTGCATCTTTGTCACAGTCTTCCCCAGGCTTTTAACACCTAAGATCAGGTTTGGTGTTTCTCCCCTATATGTACGATGTATCGTTTGTGTTCCAGTTGGGAGACCTCTGTCAATTATTCTATCTGCTATGCGTGCCAAATAGATTGGAGATGTGTCTAATACTTTGGCATCCAAATTGTAGTTTATACAATATGGGAGAGCTTGTATCCACATTTGCTATGGGGCTGTTTCATCCGCAATGTTGTCATCATTTAAGGCTTGATGGTGACAAAGGAACTTTGAGGGCAACCTATCATCTAGTGTCGCGCTTTGAAAAAGACTTTGGACTCAATGATCGTTAGATAAAAATAGGTGATTTTGCATCTCAAGTCCTAAAATAGTGGATTGTTCTTACGTCGGCGGACTGATGATTAGCTCATAGACTTCAGTAGCAACTGAGGGTGGGAGGACAAAGTGTAAGTCCTTGTACCGAATGTTAAGGGAGAAATGAAGACATTTTACTGATCTAAACCTTTATATAAATATCATTAATTTCACTGTGTTTTTTGGGTATATTTGTTTTACTTAACTTATGAACTTGTTTGAATTATTATTTTCGGCCATTTTGGACTCCTGTTTGTCTTGGTTGTTCGTTTGCAGTTTTGTGCTCCAAGAACCTATAAAATAGAAGGTAATTGTAATTATTATGATTATTGTTGTTAGAACGACATTGCTCGTCTATTTGTAATAAACCAAGGATATTTTGGTCGATTATTTGTGAATTGGCAATAAACTTTGGTACCTACTTTGGAGTTTCTTTTTGGTTTAATCTTTGGGATCGTGAATTGCAAATAGATCGACACACCGTGCTTCTAGGGATCAAAGAGCGAAAAATTGGACGTAACAAAAGTTCTTCTATTTTAATTTTGTCATACATTGGATTCTTTTGGTCGTTTGGCTCCAGAGGTTCTTCAATTCAAATTTTGGTCGTTGCATACTTTGGACACTTCAATTTTGGTTCTTTGGTCATACATTGGATACTTTTGGACACTTCAATTTTGATTCTTTTGTCGTACATTGGATGCACCGAGACATATTGGCTCCAAGATATTTTGCGTGAAAATTTTGCTATTATTGGTCGAATACGTTTGGATTAATTTCACATTTGCTTCGTAATCGATTTCGAACAAAAGCATACAATGGAAACTAGAAGCAAAAAGCCGAAGGAAAATGACGAAATGGATGGTAAAATTTCTAAAGCTGTTTGTGGTATGTCTGACTTTAATGATGATAAACGTGATGATATTAGTGTTAATAGTAAGTCTTCATCTCAGTTTAGTACTTCTAGATTGAGGTTAGAAAGGGCATTACTAAGGAAGAAGAATTTGGAAAAGAGACTTGAGTTAGAAGAACAGCTTAAAAAGTTAGAACTTCAAGAGGAGGTTGAAATGGCCGAATTAGAATGTAAAGTCATTGAAAACCATATGGAAGTGACTAGTCATATGCGGACGAGACATGAGGATTCTTCAAATGCGTTTACACCTACTTCACACCCGGAATTTATGAGAGTTGTTAATTGTATCAGAAAGGTATCCCCTTTTGAAAAACGAGTATGCGACCCCGATGGTTTAAAACCATTCGATGTATATCCTAGAGAGAAGCCGGTTTGTGTAGCAGATAAGGTGGCTTTTTTGAGTATGGAAAAGAAAGAAAAAGGCCAAGTTGACAGGAGATCACGCTTTAATGTAGTTAAGCGGGAACCAAGCAACTCATTCAAGGCTTTAAGTTGCGAAATTTGTTTTGGTGATCACAATGAGAAAGACTGTATGAAGTTATCAAAAATGAATGTCACAGAGAGGAGGCAGGAAGTGAGAAAGCGTGGTCTATGTTACCTGTGTTTAAGGAAGGGTCACATAGCTAAGTCGTGTAACTCGGACATAAGGTGTGACGTTGATAATTGTAAGATTCGGCATAATCCATTATTACATATTGATGCTACTAACAAACATGTATTGAATTTTGCTAAGGATTGGAAATTCTCAAAGGTTTGTTTGGGTATCGTTCCAGTTAGACTATATGGCCCCAAAGGATGTCTGGAAACATACGCTCTTCTAGATAATGGTTCAGATACCTCTATTGTATGCGAAGAGTTAGTTAATCGGTTAGGTCTCAAAGGTAAGGAGACTTCAATAAAGGTGACGACTGTGAATGGAACTTCTACTTGTGAATGTCTGGAAGTAAATTTAGAGGTATTTACATTAGATGAGCGGGGTTCTATTAAGATCAACAAGGCCTATACGATCAAGAAACTTCCGATCGATTCGGCAGAACCTTTAACCGAACTCCAGCTGAGAAGGTGGAAACATTTAAAGGACATAACTCTACCGAGGTTGCAAAGTAATCTTGTAGGAATATTGATTGGGTGTGATGCTCCAGATGCATATTGTGTCCTTGAACAACGCCTGAGAGACAGGAAGCATCCGTTTGGTGTGCGTACTCATCTCGGTTGGATGATTTTAGGTCCTAGAGAAGCATCGAGGTCTTTACATCAAGTTCAGTGGTGTCATTGTTCTACTAATGATATTTTGCGAGATATAGAAAGATTATATAATCATGAGTTCGAGGATGCAGATGGGTTTCGTAATTAATATTCTGTCGAAGATAAATGAGCTCTAGAAATAGTTAATAGTTCCTTTAGACTGGAAGGTGGCCATTTCCAAGTTGGTCTACCCTGGAAGTATGACAAGCCAAAGCTACCGAATAATTTGGAACTAGCTGAACCTAGACTAATAATAATAATAATTTATTCTCAAATAACAAACATGTTACAAGAGACATGCCAATTTACAGGCAAGATCAAAATGTTAAGATTAGCAACATATTTCTTTTAAAACGGTATACAGTTACTGAAACATTTCACAAGATTCATTGTATTCTTGCGTTACGACAACCATCTTATGGATTGAGAAACGATTCATGGTACAGATGGGTTTTCATATAACAAGAATTGATGCGGTAAATGTACAAAGGTCTGGTTGATATTCGTCAGCTAATGATTTCACATGTTCTTGGGTAGGTTAACCAAGTCTACTGCAAATATCCAGACTAATATATGTGGATTGGAATAAGGTTCTGAAAAAAGAGGAATAAAGAAAACGGGACGAGGAGCAGAACAGAAAATATTCTTGTTCAAAGCCAAACAATGGCTTCTGACATACGTTTATGAATAAAACAAAGGTATGTTTACCCAAACATTTTTAATATCAGAACACTACACCTGCGCTTATGTAGGTTAATGAAGACAATTCAGTAGTGAGATAACTAATGAGAAGTTAGTCGAAAGAATTCCAAAAAGAACGGCTATCCACGCAACTTCATCAAAAAACATCAACCAAAACCATCATCAGAAGTGAAATCAAGCACAGGAACAATAACGCATCATCCTACCATACATCAAAGACATATCGGAACATACGGCACGACTACTGAAACCATTTGGAATAGGTGTGGCACACAAACCAACAGAATCACTTCAGTCAATCCTATGTAGACCAAAGGACAAAATGACAAACGAAGAAAAACCAAATATCATTTACAAAATAAATTGCTCAAACTGTGAAAAACACTACATAGGACAAAGTGGACGACCTCTTCATCTTCGTTCACACAAATGGCACGAAATGCTTGTTCGGAGGGATTTACCGACCTCTCTCAGGTACAAAAGCTCAGAAATACGAACTGACTGAGGCAGTACTGCAACTATCACCCCTGGGGTTTGATAAAATACTTTATGCTGGAGATTTGAAAACCCCTTCTCTAAATCTCAGCAATCAATGTACAACTCCCACTGATTGGTTCTAAGGACGAATTGGCGCAGCCATTAGAGGCTCTGGGCTAACTAAGCACGTATGCAGTGCCACTAGATGGACTAAGGAATGAAAGTTCTCAAACCTGGATTATTTGTTAACAAATTGTCAGCTCCTGGTCCGAGATGTTCAAGCCCATACACCAATCGGAAGTGGTGACCGTTGAACAGTCTTGTTTAACATGGTCATGAACGAAACACTCACTCAGGACGCAAATAAGCCCTATATATGCTACACTAGGGCAAATTATATGCGTATGGGAGAGACCCTCCTACATGCCCCATGGCCACGGGAGTGGTGGAAGCTGACAGAAGATGCTCACTGGCAAACAGTATTAGACATCATCCAAAATGCTGTCGTAGGCAATGTACCTCACTCAAACCACACACCAGGGAATAGAAGAACATGGGTTATGCGCGGCACTGAACGCTTACTACAGGCGAAGAGGAGAGCCTGGCACAAGTGGAAGGTCTCCTTGAAGGATTCTGATCGTAGTTCTTACTTGGCCTTGAGGAACAGATGCAATACCAAAGTTCAAAGTGACAGGAGACGCTTTCAGATTAAACTGGCTGCCAAAATAGAGGCAACCCGAAACATCTGTTTAGGTTCATGACGAAAAGAAAACCTACAAATCAGAGGTGAGGTTCTCTCAAAGGACCGAATGGAGAAGACCTCATCAACCTATAGATAGCTGAGATCTTCAACTCATACTTTACCGATCAGTTAAACCAAGCATCCACATGTTCGGAAAACTACGCAGGCACAGTGCCAGCTGACGGCTCATGGAATATCCGTATCACTCCTGACTTAGGAAACTAGAACCCTTCACCCAGGTAAGTCACCAGGTTGTAACAATATTAGACTCGTAGTCTTGAAAAAATGTGCAGAAGTCCTCTGTTCACAGATATGCGACCTGTTCAGGATTAGTAGACGAATAAATGAGGGATTAAATGGATAAGAATAAAATACTCCATGAAGCTCGGGTTGCGGTAAGGCAGGTCGTGTACATCAAATCTTCTCATCCAATATCTGATATATCTTCTTCACGAGCTAGTATAAACCAATTGATTTCTTCGCGCTCGATTCTTGTTCTTTCGGTACGGTTCCAGGTGTTCGGTAATGTCCAACGGATAGAGGTCTAGCCACTCGATTGTCTAATTCTAGTCAGTTGGCAGTTGATTGTGATTTTGTATGTCTCGGAATTTGAATGAATACGTTTGTTTCAGGGCACCAGTGTTTCTGGATACCAGCAGCTGTCACATTGCCAGACAGTTGGTCTTCCTGCTTGGACCGAAAAATACCGGTGCACGTAATATTTCTCGACTTTGTAAAAGACTTCGACACAGCACCCCACTCACGCCTAATCGCAAAGGTTGTTGAAATGAGCTTCACTGACTCACTCGTATCTTGTCTCATAAACTACCTTGAGAATAGAAAGTTTCGTGGCAAGGTAAACAGAGTGCACATGAGCTGGCAAGTATCCGCATTGGGAGTTTCACAGTGGACCATCTTGAGTCCACTTCTCTTTCTGATATTTAAAACGATTTTTTCGGATCAATTAACTCACCGGCAGTGATCTACGCAGACAAAGCCAAGATCTGGAGGTCCATTAGAAGTTATGAGGATTCGGCTGAGCTTCAAAAGGACCTTATATCTATTGAGGAATGGGCAGTGAAAAACGGTTTAAAGCTCAACCAACTGCAGTGTCACATTATGTATATTCTGCCCCACATGACACGATTTACACCTTCAATGGAGGTCCGCTCCCTAATGTCTCCTCAGAGCGCGATCTCGGTTTAATAACCACAGAAAGCCTCCGCCCAAACCTGGAGGTCCACAACGTCATCGAACCCCCTCTGCTTAAAAGAGACATAAATCTCTTGGATCGAGTGCAGAGAAGAGCAACGAAATGGGTAATAGGTTTAAAGAATAAAACTTACGAAGATAGAATCCAGCACTTCGGATTATTCTCCTAGAGTCACAGGCGAATAAGAGGTGATATGATTATGGCGTACGAAATATTGAGCACGTCAAACTATCCCAACGTGAGCATCTTACCGAAGCATCACCACCACTCACCTCGAGGCAATCTTCGAAAAATGGCGCGTCAAAGGGCAAATACTCGGATTCGTTCACAGTTTTTCTCATTGAGAGTCGTTGCAACTTGGAATGCTCTCCCAGACGAGGTGACTACATCAGCTTCAGTGGACAGCTTTAAGAAGAAACTTGATAAATAGGTATTCATAAATGGATTATCATCTCCCTCTTGGATTATTTGTGCCTGATTCATGTCTTGAGACATTCTAGTTGTTATTTTGCTATCTCCTCAGATCACAAACTTAATCTATCCTGCCTAGTATATTTGTTTTCTCTCCCTTGTTTACACTACGGTCCTCTCTCACAATCTTCACTACCAATTAATAAACTAAATTATCGATTGATTTACTTAGTTCTGAAATCTTATTCTGACTAGCATTAGAATTTTATCGTTATTACTCTCCACATTGCAACTAACTGATCTATGGTCAGGTAACGTGATTCTTGCTGGTATCCAGAAACACTCAAATCCCAAGACATACAAAATCACAATCAACTACCAACTGACTAGAATTAGACAATAGAGTGGCTAGACCTCTATCCATTGGGCATTACCGAACACCTGGAACCTTACCGAAAGAACAAGAATCGAGCGCGAAGAAATCAATTGGTTTATACTAGCTCGTGAAAAAGATATTGGATTTTGGATAAAGGGATCTCTCTGTATTATATATGTTGCCCAGGTTTATATGAACTATTAGTAGCCGTTCCCTTGAGACGGTATCTGGGTGCAGTTCTGCTTCTTTGAGCATCTGTATGACTGACCGATTTCTCTTGGTGAATGGTACTGTCATTTTCATATATTTGAAATGAAGTTATCTGTGTCTTAGTCGGATGCGTTTCAATCCACCAAAATAATTAAGCCTTCAAGGTTATACATTTTTCGGTATGTACGGATTATCTAAGCGAGGTTTGTTATGCTTCGATGTACTTTGCTTTGAGATAGATTGTATTTGAATTGAAAAATCTGCTTCATAACTAACTGCATCTAATTTTGTACATGGGCCAGCTTTTTATCTTTGAATTCTTTAATTCAAACTAGCAACAGAGAGAACCCAACTCTTCTGTCCAAACTGACTTCATTTGCTGTTAAATCAACCTTAGTTCTCTGAGTTTGAATTGAATTAATTCAACATTTCTGTTGGTTACGCGGATTTCACGAGACTGACCTCAACTTTTAATGTTCTGTTTTATAATATGTGAAATTCAGACTTACAAGTACTATTATGAAATATTAGGATTTTGGCTGGTGGCATTCTTTCGTTTGCTGATGATTAAAGCATGTAGTTGTTGGTCTATCGTTAGCTATTTCAAACCACGTCCTCTGTTTTGACTTATTTTTATTATCACTGAACCTTATGCCGTAAACTATCCTTAATAAACTCAATAACCGATACCATTACTTAGGTTATCCGTTTTCGTTGTATATTCATAGCATAACCTTGTCATAGCATTGAGATGTGCAATTGCTGACGCACCTAATGGTCATTTACCACATTTTTGATAATGAACTGCGATTTCAGTTTTGCTTTATCTTGTTACTTTCTTGTTCTCGTTCTTTGCTCTCTGTTTCGATTACAGTGTTCATATTTGAATATTTTCAAGAGTAATGCTTTCTTTGTGCTTACATTAATCCGAATTCACTATTTTTGCCCAGAACTGTTTCACTGGTTTTTATGAATTATAGTCTCAATATACTGAGTTTCACCTATCAGTCGTCTGAATGATATTTCCGATTACTAATCTTTTTTGATTATCGCTTGTACTTCTACTGCCTCTATTACTGTAGGGTTTGAATTTACAATTTGATCTGTGTGCTGGTGTGATATGTCGACTTGAACTGATGTGCGTACGTACGAAGTTCTACGTTGTAGCTGACTGACTGACTTGTGAACGCCTCAGATAATAGGCTCTTCTGAAACTTCGTGAGATTCCTAGCTAACTACTTTGCAATTGTGCTAATTAATACTTTAGTGAGGGGACTTATTTTTCAGTTTAGCCGGTAATGAGTCTTTAGTTTCATCCGTTTATTTGTCACTGACAGTGTATTGTCCTTTTCTACGAATAAATACAATCAAAGTCATTCAGTCCTGACTTCCAACTGTAATGGTTTGCGTCTAGCCACAAGGTACGTTATGTAATAGGGAAACGCGCAGAGTAATGTAATGCTTGAAAATTGAGCGAGAGAAAAGCTAATATTACGACCCAACAATCGCAGAAAGTACACTTACGTTTGCTGTAGCTAGGTTTTTTTATGGGTATGAGTGCGGATGTTACTCTCTGGCTGCCCACATCGTGGAAGGGTCCTAGTTGTCAAAAGAGGCATCGGCCTCATGACTTCCGAAGAAACTCGGCTTTCATCATGAGACGTTATAACTCTTCTAAATGAAGACCTTCTGACTGTCAGAGCAAAGTTTATATGGTTTGAATTATTTTTTCTTGTTAGCGTTTTTTTAGCGAGTTAATTTTATGGAACGCGGTCGCCAACCCCAATCCCAACCCTCCTTTATCTTGGCCCTAAAGGGTCTACATGATCTACGAATTCCGACACAGGCCTGAGATTAAAACAGTCTGGAAATCGGAAATAAAAGTAGAAAACATAAAGTTTTGAAGCTTATGCACCAGCACTATTGCAATTTTTTTGCTTTTTGAATGAATTCCTCACAGTATTTGCTACTTATAATTTTTGATTACTGTTACTTATCGTTGCTTTGTCTACTGCCAAATTAAAAATTTTTCAACTTAAAACTGGTTTGGTGTTTAATATCCAGAACCGATACACGTTTATACCGAACTCAATGATGGAAATATAACGTGTGGACGAACCAACTAGATTTCATTGCGACATTAAATCTCACGTCATAGCTGATGTTGATTCGTGATAAAACCATCACTAACTTATATACTTAAGTTCATTACTAGTCTTGAAACTGTCTATTAGTTCTAATAACATTTTTATCATTAAATCATTTCATAACCAAACAATAATTAGTTATAACTGGCTGATTTGTTCTCGAGGAATTCACCACTAAGCTTACGTCCTTGCAATTTCCTTATACTTATATCCGAGTTTTCATAAATATTTTTATCATCCATCTCTTCTTGTAACTAGAATAAAGGTGAATTTGTTTTTGTCTCTTCTTTCTGCTTTTATCTAATGGTTTCTCATTTTAAAGTATGGTAGTAAGCAGTGCGTTATTTTAGTCACTTCAGAAACTCTAAGCGCTTTAAGCTTTGCGAAGTACGTTTATTTCCCGAACCTCAAGTACAATGTTTTCATCGCTCACTTACAGTCACTCACTTGATGAACTTATGACAGCATGTTTTCTAACCCTTCTAGCCTTTCTCAATCCTTATTCACTATTTTTCAAGAAAGCACATTTTGGTGGACATTTGTAAAGCATATCTCATTCATCTTTTGTCAATTGAGGTATGGCAACTTGAACTTGTGTACACATGTGCTACGTTTTACGTGGAACGTAACTGACTAAAATCAACAAAGATACTACTCTATTTTCTTATCCCCATCTGGTTACTGACCAAGACCTTCTTTCCATAAATTCAACTTTTATGCCTCTTTGTCATACATCAGTTACTGAGTAAAATTTCTAATTCGTCGCATTTCTTCTAGCATTTTAGCTTTATTAAGGATGAGGTTAATAATGAAGTCATGACAGTTACTGAATTGCATCGTGGTTTGGAGGAGAAGTTCGATCTGTTTTGTTCTGCCACAACATTTGAAAGCATATTAGCATGCTTCTATGAACTGTGTGATGGTGCTGTCTCCAAGCCTACGAAACAATCTTGGAATATATTTCATGAGCTGAGTGTTAACCTTAAATCATACTGGAAGGCTGCTGGATTGTTTTCAAAATTGGAAAAACGTGTTAAAATGAAGCAGTATCATCATCAGACTTTATGTAGAGATGTGAATGTGAGTCTGTGTTTGTTGTCTACATTGATATATTGCCCGTAATGAAAGTATAACTGGTTTCAAAATGCTTATGTTTTATTCTTACGAAATTAAAATAGGTGCTAATAATTTAGATATTTTTGAAAACATTTGACCTTTTTGAAGTATTTATCGTAATACACTAGTCATATGCTAGTTCAATATGTTAAACGCGACTGTTGGTTTTTAGTTCTTGAAAACTTTAGAAAGATTGGGTCTTGTCATTCAGCAACTGAATTACAGCTTCGTTTACCTATACATGATTATTTTCAGGTTTTGAAAATTACGATTCCCTTTCAACAACTTAGCAGCAATATTTTACGAAGCATACATATTGTATAAATTTGTGAATTTCATTTATTTAATAGGATAAGGACTAATCATTTCGTTGAAAAGTTAATTTTAATTATTCTTGTTGCACGATATATCATAAGGACTATTAATTTAGTTATCGTGACTGAATATATTCTATTGCTATATAGTTTTTTAATCAGTTTGGTGTCATAGTTCTCAAAAAGTAGTTTCCATTTCACAGTAGTAATCTTCGGTGAATATAAGTTATGACCATTATAAGCACAATTTTTTCGAATGATGAACGGAAACGTGTTGAAAAGTTCAATCGTATAAAAATGTTAAACCCCTACTTATGTAGCATTTATTTTCGCTCAAACGTTTCACAAACTTATTTCGCTATCTGATGTATTCAATGTCGATCGTAATTTATGGAGGTTGCACCTATAACCTTACCTATAAACTTATCTTTAGCATATAATATTTCAAAAACAAATCAACAGGAAACCCTGTGTTTTAGTATATAAGTAATTTTAAAACAGTCCTTGAAAACTTTTCAATTGATCAACTAATCAGTTTTTTTTTCAATTAGAAATCTGGTTACTATTGTATAATTGTGGGACTAGATTCTATCTGTTCTTTTCTTTTTCGAAAACAGAAAGTTCTCACTATGTCTAAACCATTCTTTTTGATGTTAGCCTGTAGACTGGTTATCTCACCGCTATATATATATATATGATGTAACACCTTGAGTTGTTATATCCTCATTCTTACATAGTATTTGTCATTGCTGTTTTGACTTATATCTGTCCGTAAAGCTCTCGTTGTTCTGTAAGCTTATTTGCGATGTATCAACAAAATTACTTATACATAGTTGTATAGTTAGTCTTGTTGAGTAAATGAAGAAGTATTTGTTGTTCCACGAATTATTATCATTGATCTTATTTATAATAATTAATGGCTTAGGTGCTTGTCATTGGTTGTGGACCATGTGGTATGAGATGTGCAATTGAATTAGCATTACTTGGTGCTCGAGTTATCATTATCGAAAAACGTCACACATTTTCAAGGTGAGTTATTGAATTTAATTTTCTTTAAAAGCCTTTTCGTATTTCAATACTTTCAAATATACTTTTCGATTTTGTTTACACATTGCAATTAGCTTTTACGATGGTTAAGAAAATATATCAAGTTTATTTTAATTTTGGGATATTCAGACTGAAACTTGTGATGTTTTGCTGTACATAATGAAACTTCATTTGGAGTTATCATAATTACCAGTGATAGAATTTTTATCGTAAAACAACAGTTGTATTTCATTGGTATTAATCTTCGATGTGAAGATCCCAGATTTCAGTTTTATATAAAGGTGACTTCATATAAGTAGACTAATTCAGAGCATTACCTTATAAAATATAGATTTGTGCTGTGATAAACACTACTCACTTACACTACCTTACCATGTTTTTGTGTTAGCCCTATACAGTTTAACTTTCGACGTGTTTATACTTTCTGACATAGTTTATTCATAGAGTTCAAGTCGTATGTAATTAGTGTTTCAAAACGCATTACTCATTCAGTTATACTGAATCATTTAATAATAATAATAATAATAATAATAATAATAATTATTATTATTATTATTATTATTATTATTATTATTTCATTTCTAGTCATTATTGTTAAGGATTTCATATTCCTAAGGTATACTGACACTAAATTTGGCTACTGAAACCAAAGTAGGTCGGAGTCTCAGTACATATTTCAAAACAGTATTATCTCTCGGATGCAAGTGACAAGTCTCAATAATAAACACAGCAATAAACACTGAAAGTTTAAGATTGAAAGTTAAAAATTTAGTGTCAGAATTATGGATATATGTTATCACTCAAGTTTAATATAAAATCTACGATTTAGGATGGCAGTTAGAATTGAGGTCTAGTGTTAGGATGTAAATTTTAGCATAGAATATTAGAGTATAAACCCTAACCCTGAATCGCAACCCTAAATTCTACATCCTAACCCTACCTGATAAATTATGACCGTAAATTGCGAACCCAAATTCTAAATATTGAAGTTGTTTCATGACTCTTAAGCCTCAACTCTAGTTCTAATGCTATAAACTACTCCAATGAGGCTTTATCCGTAATTGGTCCCGGTTTATACGTCTACTTTACCACATAAGACCTAGGTTCAAGCGGTCCTGCTTATCGCCTTCAGTTACATAAATTAACCACTTCTTTTGTAGTCAGTCAGTCAGCAACAACGTAGAACTTTGTAAGGTCGTATTTCAGATCAAGTTACCATACCACGTTCGCACAGAGATGCAATTGTCAATTCAAATCCCATAGTCGTAGAGGTAGTACAAGTACAAGCAGTAATCAGAAAGGTTAGGGTTCGAAGATATTGTTCAAGGAGCATAATCCAGTAAAATAAATTTTGTGAAGAGAAAGATGAAGGTCATGAGGAATTCAGATTAGAATTTGAGAGAAAACAAACAATGTATGCACCAGCGCCATTCCAAACGATTTTGAGCCATGTCATTCAAGGTCTCTAACCACTGGTTACTAATGTCTCGCGGACCCAAAGGCGGTAGTCTACACCTATTAATGTGGCTCAGTCCAATTGTCGATGACCTTATGAACTGGTTCCATGTTTTGATCTGGTCGTCCCTAGCTTTCTTCTAACTTACTATTACACCACTAAACATAACTCGTCAGGGCAGTTGGTGGTTAGGCATACGTAACACATGCCCCAACCATCTCAGTTGAGGAGGATTCAATACTTCATCAATCGACTAGCCATCCTTACCTATTACTCGTTTCCTAACATCAGCATTGCTTACTAGATTGTCCGAGGATGTACTAGCAATGCTTCGAAGTCACTTATGATCGAATACTAACAACCTACTAATATCCTCTACTCTTAATGGCCATGTTTAACATCTGTAGAGTAAGGAGGAGCAAACTGCTGGACAATAAACCCGTCCTTTGGTTGGTAGACGGATATTTTATCTACGCCATTAGTGACGCAAGTTGGCAAAAGCTAATCGAGCCTTCTGTATCCGTATTGAGATTTCGTCAGTCACCAGGCCATCAGTACTGATACAACTCCCCAGATAAGTGAAGCGATCAACACACTCAACTGCTTCACTCCCTATCACTAGTTCAGGTTTATATTTCTCTTCTATGTCGACCATGTATGCGCGTCCCAATCACAAAAGAAACGTGTCTGGACAGTAAATAAGATAGCCTATTATGTCAGTAAAAACTCTCAACTCTTAGGCAGATTTAAAGTTGTTTACATATTTGTTTTTTCCAGTAGTTTTGTCATATTTAGCAAAATATTTTATATCAGCTGTTTTGAAAAATTCTTTTATCTTCCTGGAATGCTTATAGCCTTTTTGACACATTCACATTTAATCAGTGCCAAGGGAAAGAATTTCAGTTCTCTTCTCGATCTTACGCATCTTTTTTATTCTCTTTATTTTATGCATTAGGATATATTCACTGATGAAAAATTCAATAATATTAGTTTCCTAATCAATATCCACTTTCTAGACTACAAGATTAATCATACCTTTTTACTATCAGTTTGTACAGTTGTACTTTTGAAAACTACTTAGTTGTCTAGTAAGTAGTAGGTGGTTGCTTTGAGGCGTGAACGTCGATATTATTGACTGTCATTATAAAATATATTATCTATAATATTACATCTCTAAATAAATATAGGTATATACATAAATACTTACATAATAGAAGTCCGTTGAAGTAGTAGTAGTAGTAGGCATTGTATATTCGCTTCTTTCTTACAACTTATATGTATACGCATCATGTTAATGTGTGTAGTTGTGAAATGTGTGTATATATGTGCCCGGATAAAATGTCTTCAAATCTATTTACTAATTAGATTGAAGAGTTGAAAATAATAAATTGACAGATATTCGCACAATACTACAAACTATCTAAGAGGAACAATATGTAATTATATGTATGTGTTGTCGAAATTTTGATTTTCTAATTTTCCATTCCCTTCCAACTAATTAATATTTTGTTTGTTAGTCTACATCCTTTTTTTTTTCTTAATTGTATTCACCTAAAAAGCCTGATTCACCAAAGACAATGAAAAAAGGTATCATGTTAAATAGATTTTAAGAAGTTAAATTTTCTTTCTGACTAAAATAAATATACCTTGTGTTTCAGTCAGTAAATGATAGAATTGATTAGTTATTTTAGATAATGGGTATAAGAAGATTAGTTTAATATGAACATTTACGGTAGAACACAGTCTATCTCGTCCTAATCAATCTTCCTTGACCATAACTCATAATCTTCTGTTCATCCGATAAATCTATGAATTGGCCTTTTATCGGTTTTCTCTATTTTTTCACCTTGGGTCTCCTTAATCTGTATTAATTTTGTATAAAATCTTTTGAAGAAGATTCTCGTCGATTCTTGCTGACAATAGCTGTCACCTTGACATGGTGGCTTATCAACTTCGTCATAATCAAATCCTCCCTAAACCTCTTAATAACTCTCTTTTCCACGACTAACCTTCCATGCATAGCTTTATCACCTCGCGCCGCTAATGATAACGATTCGAATATACGAAATGTTATATCTGGTCTCTTGAAAGCGCGCTCTAAACTACGTGTTGGAGCTTTTGATGTTCGGTCTTTGTGTTAGTTATTTCCTAACTAATTGTAGTTATGCTATAACTAACCAATCAAATTGTGGTTTAAGCGTTCACCACGTGATCTGCCTGACGTATCCGTAAAATATCTTTGTTGTAAATGACCTACTAATTGAAGGACATTATTATATTATATATATTATTATTATATTGATTATTCATTTCCATAAGACACGCTATACTGGTCGGTATGCTTGATCGTTTCACTTGGTAACTGTTGATGTGGTGTTTGAATGAACTAGTAACTTCTTGTTGTTGTGGAATGCTTGATTTCGAATTCTGAATACAATACATTCGTTTGTGCAGATCTTTAATTCTTGATTCATATACTTCTAAGCATCATAGAAACAGATAAAGTTTAAAACCAAATTGGTCTTGTTTTGACTATTGCTTTCCCACAGACTCTGTGCTCGCCAATATTGCGTTTACAGTTCTAGAAGTACATCTGTAGGACAAATTAAATCCTACACCTTGTGCTATAAAGAACAACAGACTTTGTTCGCAAGGGCTCTAAAATCTCGTGCCATTACCGTATGTTGCGTTTTCGAAACGTGCATACGAAATCCGAGTACAGTCGTTTATTTAACCTCTCCTTGTCACTATAATGAACTATAGCGATTAACCCTTCGTGTATTTGGAGACTCCACTGCTACTCCCCGTAGCCTTGCTGATGTAGGTAAAGCATAAAGTTCAAGAAAACAATAGGCTATCCGTGACTGGATGCAGTAGACACTCGCCTGTGTGCTGTCCGAATAAGGTTGCGGAAACAGCAGTGATATCTGCTAGTAAGGTTAACAATAAGGCTAGGATGAAGCCGTGGATTTCAGTCGCATCCACCAAACTGGTGGATGCTCGAAAACTCATCCCACCTGGCTCTGAGGGCGACGAGGAGCGGAGTCAGCTTAGGCGTAGACTGATAAAAAGCCTGCGTGACGACCGTGAACAGTGGTGGGTGGAGAAAGCAAAAGCGGCAGCGATATGCAACACTAGAAAACGCTTCCGCCTTATCAAGGAAACTGGTATTAGGAATCCTAGTGTAAGTGAGACTATCTCGGAAAATGATGGGATTATTATTTATTCTCAATCCAGGAGACTGGATCGATGGGCAGAACACTTTAGGGATCAGTCCAACTGGCCTCGAGCCACTCTTCGGTTGCCCACGATCTCCAGTCATCCTGAATGGCAAATCGACCTAAGTCCCCCTAGTCTTTACGAAGTTGAGAAAGCGTTAGGAAATCTGAAGCGAAGGCGAGCTGCAGGTTCTGATAGACTAACCCCTGAGATATTTAAGGATGGTGCTCCAGTTTTAGCAACTAGGTTGACTGAGATTTTAGGTAGAATCTGGGAACTGGATGTAATCCCATCCGACTGGTCTCAATCACTGATTGTCCCAATCTATACGAAAGGACAAAAGTCTTCTTGTGACAATCACAGGGGAACCAGTCTAACCAATATTGTTTCTAAAATATTGGCCTCAATAATACTTCGACGCTTAACGAAAGCTCGTGAAGAGCAGACTAGAGAAAACCAGGCTAGTTTCAGACCTGGATGTGGTTGTATAGACCACATCTTCACACTACAACAGGTCCTGGAACACAGACACACATTTAGGCGTCCTTCAATTGTTGTTTTCCTGGACCTAAAAGTGGCATTTGACTTAGTGGATCGTGAGGTTCTGTGGCAGTGTCTGTCATTGATAGGTGTACCAAAGAAGTACATTAACCTTATACAAGCCCTCTACTCGAACATCACTGGTCGAGTGAGAGCTTATGGCGAACTGTCAACGGAATTCTTTAGTTCGAGTGGTGTGCGTCAGGGATGTCCACTCTCTCCATTCTTGTTTAATTTTATCATAGACATGCTCCTAGTAATAACCTTATCTTCATCTGAATTTTCAGGTGTAGACCTTTTACCAGGTGGCTCGCTTATTGACTTAGAATATGCCGATGACATAGTTCTATTCGGTGAAGACGCTGACAAAATGCAGAGTCTTCTGACCACCCTAAGCAACAATGCAAGCATGTTCGGGATGCAGTTCTCTCCCTCGAAATGCGAAGTGTTGCTTCAAGACTGGGTTACATCGGCACCTGAACTATTGATAGGGAGTGAAGTAGTCGAACGTGTAGACCGCTTCACTTATCTTGGGAGTCTCATCAGTGCCGATGGCCTGGTGACTGACGAAATCTCAGCTCGGATACAGAAGGCTCGATTGGCTTTTGCCAACTTGCGTCACTTATGGCGTAGGCGAGATATCCGTTTGCTGACTAAAGGACGAGTGTACTGCGCAGTAGTTCGCTCCGTCTTATTTTATGGCTGTGAAACATGGCCAGTGAGAGTAGAAGATATTCGTCGGTTATTGGTTTTCGATCATAGGTGTCTTCGAAGCATTGGTCGTATATTGTGAGACACCCGAGTGAGCAACGCTGTTATTGGGAATCGGGTGCTAGGTAAGAATGGCAGATCAATAGATGAAGTGGTGAAACTTCATCAGTTGAGTTGTTTGGGACATGTGGTGCGTATGTCTAACCACCGACTGCCTCGACGAGCTTTGTTTTGTAGTGTAGGAGTAGGTTGGAAGAAAGTTAGGGGCGGCCAGACCGGCCAGAAATCCGTGAAGTCATTGACGAGTAGACTTAGCCATGTCGGTAATTGTCGACTACCTGGTTGGGATCCGCGAAATGATAATAATTGATGGTTAGAGACCTTGAATGACATGGCTCAAAATCGTTCGCAATGGCGCCGGTGCATTTATTCTTTGTGTTCTTTCAAATCCTAATCTTCTGTATTCTTCAACCTCTCTAGTTTTGACTTTCTAAACTTTTCTCATTAAATCATACTTCTTGAATAATATCTTCTCATCCTAACCTCTCCGATTACTTTTATTACTCTTACTAACTCTTCTACTATTGGATTTGAATTGACAATTACATCTGTTTGCTAATGTGGTATGGCAACATGAACTGATGTACTTACGTACAAAGTTCTACGTTGCGACTGACTGACTGTCCGAATACATGGGACAATAAAAACTCGGAAAGAAGCAGGCACTGGCTGTTACCTCTTCGTTTTCTCTGCCCACGCTCCGATTGTTCGAAGCTCGGGTGTGGTAAAGGATGAAATTTACAGAAAGTCTTCCAGTCTTCAAAAAGCTGAGCGCTCTAATGTAGTGAAAGCGATTTTAGTGCTCAAATAAGTAGACTAAGTGAATCTTCATCAGCTGAGTTGGTTAGGACATGTGCCCATCCACCGGTTACCTTGACGGGTGATGCTGTTTGGTCTAAGAGTTGGTTGGGAGAAAGCAAAGGGTTGCCACACCAAAACATGGAACCAATTCATAAGGTCATCGACAATTGGACTGAGCCACATTAATAGGTGTAGACTACCGCCTTTGGGTCCGCGAGACATTAGTAACCAGTGGTTAGAGACCTTGAATGACATGGCTCAAAATCGTTTGGAATGGCGCTGGTGCATACATTGTTTGTTCTCTCTCAAATTCTAATCTGAATTCCTCATGACCTTCATCTTTCTCTTCACAAAATTTATTTTACTGGATTATGCTCCTCGAACAATATCTTCGAACCCTAACCTTTTTGATTACTGCTTGTACTTGTACTACCTCTACGACTATGGGATTTGAACTGACAATTGCATCTCTGTGCGAACATGGTATGGTAACTTGATCTGAAATACGACCTTACAAAGTTCTACGTTGTTGCTGACTGACTGGTTGACTGATTCATTTTAAGATTTTAAACTTAAAATCATCCTTATAGAAGTATTCATTGACAAAATATTTTTTTGACCTCACCTCAATTTAATACTTTCTCTAAACTACTTAACTATTTGCTTCATTGTTCTTTTTATTCAGAGGAAATATTTACATTGTCACTAATATTTTTTTAAATAGTGATCAGCTGTTAATATTAATTATTTATTTTAATAATCTTTTTTTATTTTCTGTTTTAATCGATAAATAACAAATCGTAATTCACGTTTTTTTCTACTCTTCAATATGACATTTGAAGAAAACAAATATATTTGTTATTCGAGGTATCATCGTTTATATTTTTATATAATGCGTTCCAATGGAAATTTCATTTTAATATCGATCTTGGTTATCTCTGATGAACTTCAGCAAATGAAATTTAGGTGTTTCGATTAAACTATTTAAATCACCTCTTATACACAAAGTCCTGCTGTGTATAATTTGATTTTCTTTTATCTACCTCAAATATTCTTCAATCTATAAGCCAATAGTTCAAAGTTAAATAATCAATTCTCCACCTTTTACACTATTCATTCAACCCGAATCACATATTCTCATTACAATTTATCCACTCTATCCAGTTTATTTGTTTTGATTGGTCATTTACAGTTTAAACCCATAATTCCAACTGTACACCGTGCACTTAAGCGAAGATCTGTTAATAATGTGTGTTACACAAGTTTGGTTTGTAGAGTATGTGCGTGTGTGTGCACAACGTATTTAATGATAATAATTTTTACAGTGGAGTTTCATTTCTCATAGTTACCATTTTAAATATTGTTACATTTTAAAACTTTTCATTGGAATATGTATTTTTATTCAAACAAAATGTTACATAAAATATTTTCTATGAACCGTTACACTTTAAGAAAATAGCTACAAAACAATATTCTTTGTAAAAATGTTTAAAAATAAACGACAAATTGTATGCGTAATTCTTTTTTTTTTTTTTATATCACCATCATGATTACAAATGTAATTTGTAAAATTTTATTTATGCTTAACTATGCTAAAATCGCATTTTTGTCCTTGACATGAAAAAAAAAATTTAGATTATATAATAAATATATAAACAGACAGACATCTTAACTCAACAATAATAAACTTATAGAGTTAATCTGTTCGAAAATAAAACATTTAAAATTCCTTTTGATCATTTGATCTATTGAAAACATCAATAAAAATAATCAGAGCGTAATTGTAATAGAATATGACGTTGGTCTATCATTATTGTTTACAGTAAAAATATGTCATGATATGTTTTTCTTCGATAATTTTGTATTAAAAAAAAAAAAACTTGCCAAATATATTTGTTTTCTAAGTGTATGATTAAAGAGTTAATAATTTCTAACTAAATAAATTTCTCAAGATTGTTTTGCTTTTTAGATTAAATAAAAATACAAAAATTCTTTAAAGTCATTTTTGATTGAATCACATGTATGCGATAATATATTTGGAATGTTTTTGTTGAAATCGTAAACCGATTATAGTTAAACTGCTATAGAAAAAACTTTTGAACGAACACTGTACATCTGTTTCACCTTAGTATGAGACTTTACAGAATTGCACATCCACAGCCTCTGATGCGGGATGCAACGGTCGTTTAGTACTTCCAGGTTTACAATAACGGTCCAATAATAGATTGGTTTAATGTTTTGATAAGTATGTGTTCAATGACCTCCACAACGCTATACTTACAATATGGTGAATAGGTAATTGAAATAATATTCTTCTGAATAATAAGAGTATTAAGTTCAATGGTTTTGTGTCAAAAATCCTGTGTAATTTTAATGTTATTTTCACCAGAAACTCATACTTAACTTGTTAATTATGATTACCATCATCATAACTATTTCATTCTTGTTTGGAGAATTCATGCATAGTAGTGCATTTACATATGACCTCTTGCCTGAGATTAAATTCAAGGAGCCGTCAAAAACTTGATGCTTTTTTTTTGCTCAATTTTTTTTTCGTACGATTGGTTATTATGATACTAATAACCAGTTACTCAAACGGAAATAAATGAATTATGTTGTTAATGCCTTACAACATAATGATTTGAAATTGATTTCTCTGACCGATAAAACATTTTTTTATAATTAACAATACTTTTTGCCTCGATTCTATCTTTACTTCAGTTCTACAGTCAGCACAAATAACAAGGAGAGGAAACATTTTACTTCAAACAAATAAAGTTTTTATTAATTTCCTTAGAAATTCTTTTGTGTTCATAACAATTTATAATTCTCTGAAATTATTTCGAAAATAATTAAGTAGACAGTTTCTTAAAAACCCTAATATATCGTATATATATATTATTAAAAATACATAGGATTAATTCAGACAATTTATAAAAATGATTATTTAATTTTTCCTATCAAATAAAATATAAAGCAGTATTATGAATGATCTTAGATCTTTCCTAAAATATTTATGTTATCGTGCAATTAATTCATTCAACTTGTAATTTAATCTATCTAATTTTAATTTTAATTTCAAATTGTTCTTAGCAGTTAGTTCTCTCTATTCACTTGTTGTTGTTTTATTTTACAATGAACTCCTAGTTAGTTAATGGTGTAAATTAATCATCATTTAATAGTTTGTTTTTTTCCTCATATAGTGTTCTAATGATATTACTATTTTTTTTAAAAGAAAATATACTTTGAGAATATTGTTTCTTCAACATTGAACTAAACACTAATGAGTGTTCACAAAAAAAAGTGTCAAAAGTAAATCTGTTTTAAGAAAAAAAACAATTGCATCATTAAAACAAATCATCATAAAAGTGACATTTGAAAATAGTATTCTTTGAGGAATAATGTAGTTTTTTCAAAAATATATATATAAGAATAGATCATTTGCTTACAAATCTGGTAATTTTCGCATCATGTGATTACTATTATTAGTTTGGTATGTGTTCATGTTCATGTTGCAACAAACGTCTTCCTAAAATAGTTAGTTAATCTATTCAATAAATAAATTAGGTAATTCGATCTTCTTAATAGCAGTGTTTAATAGCTTAACGCCTAGATTGTATATTGTTTTATTTTAGGCATTATTTCTTGTTTGTTTCTTTTTCTCTATGACATTTTTCAAAAGTAATAATATTGTGTTATTTTTCCTGTTTATTATCATTATTATTATTATTATTATTATTAGTAGTAGTAGTAGTATTAGTATTAGTATTATTTCTTCATCAAAACTAATGTTTATTTCAATATTGATGATAAATAACACCGGCTTATTATCACCTAAATAAAATACAATGTCACACCTTCTCCATAATCTCTAATACTTGTACTATCTCCACCACTATGATATTTGAACTGACAGTTGCGTCTCTGTGCTAATGCGTTATGTCAACCTGAACTTATTGTACGCACGTACGAAGTTCTACTTTGTAACTGACTGACTCACCTTACCCCATGTATTTCTGTTTCTGGCAATAAGGCTTTTTAAAGAGTAGAGCCAATATGTTAACAACGTCTCACAGAAAGTCTATGCGTGACCTGGTCGAAAGCAGTTGTCCGTTGGGCTCTACGATCACGCCTACCAGATCGCTAACTCAACTTTCCATGTTTTTCAAGAAGAAATACCCTTGGATGGATTAGGCAACTGGTAAGTGATATCTGCTCTCATATCCCGAATAGTACACGAGATCAACTTGTTTTGTTGCAGGATTTTACTACACACTCACAAAATATTTGTAACTTATGTACACGTAGCCTGATTAATGTATATATTTGATCATTTCTTCTGTTAAATTACATATTCGTTATGTACTCATATAATTACATCTCAATATTAATATTATTTACACTTAATCTAAACTTTATGGAAAATAAAATGATATTATCAATACAAATTCCACTAGGAACATAAATAAATCACGATTTTTTTAATATGAAAATAAAATATTGATTGTTTCATATCTGATAAACGTGTTCAAATTATTTGAGAATGTAAATTTTTATTTCCAAAAAAACTATCTATCACATATGAAGACATATTTTGTTAATCGTTTTGTCAACAACTCTACCAAAAACTAGCTGGTAATAAGTCAGTCTATTGTCATACCATATCAAAACAATGATTTGAAATTATCAATACAATTGAGAGATTAGTAGATGAGTACTAACAATACGATGATTAATAGTAATTAAAAACTAAGCAGACACACATGGTATAAATCGAGAAGAAAAAATAAATTCGCAAAATAGAAAATAATTTTACAATTTATCATTTAAAAATGAATACAATTGATGCATCTTCATCACAAAGATGGTTTTGAGTTGTGTTGTAAATTCCAACATTGGAATGCAAGTAGACCCAGTTAGCTGACGATTCTTAAGAAAAATGAAACTCATGTTTCCCAAGAATAAAAAATGAATTATACCGTCCCTATTCCACTAGATAAAACCATTCTGTGATGGAATCGACAACCAGCATATTGTTTATGATAATTAGAAAAAAATCTTGATGATATTTTGTATTATTCAAGACTAGGTTGTTATGTAAAATTAGGTTTGAATTTTTTTTCGATAAAATCTTTTTATTGGTGAGGTTGGAGGAAAGTGATCAAAGTGCTGGTTTTGTAGTTCGTTCTATTTTAATTTCATCCAGTAACAAAGTACAATTTCACTCAGTAAATTTAACTCCTCACTAGTCGAGCAGGATTCGAACCTTACAAATTCAGTCAGTTAGTCAACAACGTAGGACTTCTTACGCACGTATATCAGTTCAGGTTGCCATACCACATTAGCACAGAGACTCAATTGTCACTTCAAATCCCCTAGTAGTAAGGGTAGTAGAAATATTATCAGTAATCGATGAGATTAGGGTTCAAAGGTATTACTCAAGAAGTATATCCCAGTCAACTAAACTTAGACAGAAAAAGATAATGGTGATGAGGAACTCAGGAGAAGAGAATTTGAGAAAACACAATGAATGAATGCCATTACAAACGGTTTGGAGCCATGTGATTCAAGGTCTCTAACCACCGATTACTATCATCTCGGGGCCCCAACCAGGTAGTCGACACCTACCGACATGACTCAGTCCACTTGTTAGTGACTTTATGGATTTCTGCCATGTTTTAGTCTGGCCGCCCCTATCTTTCTTCCAATCTATTCCTACATCATGAATCATAGCTCAACGACGCATTCGGTGGTTAGGCATATGTAACACATGTCCCAACCACCTCAACCACTACTTCATCTATTGATTTGCCATCCTTACCTAGGACCCGTTTCCTAACGATAGTAACTTAATAATTGCAAACCAATCGTTCCAATTATATAATGCATAATTCTAAATGGTGTAAATCGTTGGAAGCTGTTCATATAATTGGCCATGCATGTTAATCTAAAGATTTTATTTTCTCAACAGAATTCTTAAGGAAAGTTTATTATTGGCTTTCCCAAAACTATAATCAATATGGAATACTCAGTATAAAATTTTTGAAAACTAATTATTTAATTAAACTATCTCGTTATTGTAGATTATGCACTTTTCCAGCATTCGATTCCCAAATACTTAAGTTTGATGACCACCATGCTATCATTTTTCTAGCTTTATTTATTTCGTAGTCAACATGTGTTTTACAGCTGACTTAATGTGTTTTTATTCACAGCTCACGTATCACGTGTATATTTGTGTACCTACCTGATTTTAATCCACACTGGTATTTTTTGTTTGAGAACCAGCATATAACACGTGTTGCTTGCTCACACCAAATGAAGTTGAATAAGTTTCGAACTTATTGCTGATTAGTTAAAATTTGAGTAATTTAACCACTAAGTCACCAGCATCATACTTTACATTTGTTTATTTTCCACACTAAGTACGTTGTATTTCCTACTAATTATTTATATATCCACTTTGATTTAATAATTTAAAATTCTGTATCCTTCTACCTGAATTTCATTATTGTTCTGTTTTGCTCTTTAGATTTTAATCAGAATCTTTGAGTACTGTCGTAAATATTATCAAAAATGTACAAGGATTAATAAACACATGTCTACACAAAATATTCTCTTTTTTTTGTCTTGAACTTAGTTAAAATGAATTTAGATAACTGATTTATTTTTCTCAAGCATAACCTATTGTTCAATCACTTCGTTTAAATTATCATCTCATTTAATCTAACATAACCTGTATAGTTGAATTTCATAATATCAGTTTATCTTTTTTACGCATGAAAATATTACTTCAGCTCTTCTAACTATCCACTTGATGGTATTCCTTATAGTATTTTATGTTATCAAAATCTTATAGTTTTTATATGAGATTGAATAGTATTAAATGTTTATATGTTGATATATAGTCTATCTATCCAAATAACATTGGTTACTTTGTACATTATATAAGATTTCTAGCTTGTGTTCTGGTGTATTAGGAATTATAACTGTAAACTGTATTCACCCATATACTATTAAACCTTATAGTTTTATCCTACACAATATTCTAACTTCAGTTGAAGTTTATTCTATCATCAATCCTGTTCTAATCATCAATGAGTTGTCATGTATTGATATAAGTAACACTATTCCTTTAGTCGCTTGTTCATGATAATTTCATAGTTTTATCGGAATACATACCATCGGTTACTTGTAGTTTAACAGTCGGGTTATCCCTCCTTTACATGAATATAATGTGGAGCCAAATTATTCACATACACACAGATCCTTACCTAGCTAATGAGTTGCATTTAATGTCGTTTATGTATACTTTCTTTTTTTGTTCTAGAAATAATGTGCTACATTTATGGCCTTATCTTATTGAAGATTTAAAAGCATTGGGAGCAAAAACATTTTTTGGAAAATTTTGTGCTGGTTCGATTGATCACATTAGTAAGTGATGATTTACAGTTGTATCATTTTTTTTAATGTCTCTTGTCACTGATGTTTTTGAATAATCTTTAAAATGTCATGTTCTCTGAATGGGGGTTCTTCAAAGTTTAGTACTTATTTATCAAATAAGTAAGTAGTATTTTCATGATGTTGAGTTCCTTTGGCTGTGTGGCTGTAAAGCCTTCATTGTCTCCTCAAAACATTGTTCCAGTACAAACTTCTAAGAATGATACCTTATTGCTTACCTGGTTGATATAGGATGTGGTAGTTTGTTAAACGTAATTCTGTTAACTCTGTCTCCCATAGAATATTTCATGTTTTATTGTGTTACAGTTCTAATCATTATTGCGTAATAGGTTAGAAAGTTTTAGTTAAAGCGTTTAAAGCTTTCAGAATATCATTTGCCTGTGTTATCTTTGATCACTCGATACTTCGAATCGATTAAAGCTAGACAACGTAAACTGGTTTAGTCGTGTAAAATTGCTCACTGCGGGAGCTGAAGGTTTTGCGTTCTATCTTCGGTGAGTTTGTGTGTATCAGCGCTGCTACAAACTACTATTATCGATCAAAATAATCATCCTTTGTTTCATGGTTTTGAATGTTTGTTTAACCAAGATACGTCCTTGATGTAAAGTATTGATACTTAAAAATACTTAATTTTACAGACACTCAAATTGTCTTCTTACCGGCAAACCAGTTTTACGGCTGTAAAGTTTGATCACTCAAAAATACACAGTGCGAATCTGGTATTTTACTCATTGAAACAGAATAAAATTTACTGAAACTAAAAATTGGACAATTTGTATCGCAATAATTGTAGAATGTCCTAACAATCTAACATTTTAACTGACATAGAAAAAATTAATTTCTAAAAAGTGGTCAAGCCCTTTCTTTGTATTTTATGTTAATTCAATTCATGTTTGAATCAAACTGCCTAAAATTTTTGTTTCTTTTTCACAAAAACCCAAATTACTTCAGCTTAAATAGGATTTTCATGTTATATATGTAACTGAATAAAGTTTTTCTTCAAAATGAAGATTCCACCTGTTAGCAAACATTAAACACTGATTTAATTAACAAAAACTATTTTAAATATGCAATTCAAAATAAATGATTATCTCAGAAGTACCAACTAAAATAATATATATATGTATATATACGGGTGTTGGGGATGTCAGATCCCCAGAACTCGCTTGATAAATATCTTTACTTTGGATTTATTTCATGGACCGATCAGTTGACCTTGAGATCACGTTCCCCACCAGGAAAATCCTTGGCTGTGATTAGTTACTGTATCATTTTAGTGTGCTATTTTTGTGACTGTCCCAAGGACGTCTGTATAAATAAACGCAATTTAAATGCTTGGATTAATTTTCTACTGGCTTGGTGTTTTTAGAATACAATTCCTACACTATATCAAGACTTTTTGCTGATTCAATTTGGTTAAGGGGTCACAGTAGCCTATCTAGACGCTGGTTCATAGTTTTGTTCTCGTTATTCGACTAAGGTGAACTCGTAATAGTTTATGCATACCTAGAGACGAGCGTAACAATGTGTTACGTGAGTCCAACCACCAACTACCCTATCGAACGATGTCTGATGTAGAGGTAGGCTGGAAGAAAGCTATGGTCGGCCAAACCAAACATGGCACCAGTCCATGAGGTCAATGATAATTGGACTGAGCCATGTTAGTAGGTATAGACCACCTGGTTGGGGTCCGCGAGACCATCGTATTCAGTGGTTAGAGATTTGGAATGATATGGCTTGTGATCGTTTAGAATGGTGTAGGTGCATCCATTGCTTGTCAACTCTCGAGTTCCGATCTGAATTCACCAGAACCTTTTTAATTTTTTAAAATTTATGTCATGAATTATACTTCTCGAGTCATATCTTCGACTCCTAATATTTTTGATTACCTCTACTACTTTGTGATTCGAATTGACAATTCCATCTCTGTGTGGCAATGTGGTAGGGCAAGGCGAACATATGTACATGCCTACCAATTTCAACGTTGTAGCTGACTGACCGACTGATGTATATATGATAGTTTTCTCTTCGTAAACATATAAATCCTTCTCCTACGGTAAATGGTGTGATAAGTTGCTGTTAAAATGTGAAGATGATGAATGTATGTATGCATTTTTATGGACATGATTAATGTTAATTAAAACAATGTAACTCACTGTGTGGTGCGCGCTACTTATAAGTAGTATATGACCCGAGTGTAAACGTAATGTCTGGCAACAGAAGATGGGGGAAGATCAAGAAAGGAAGAGTGGAAAACACAATGGAATTTGTATGAAACGCATGAATAGTGAAATGTCAGACAATGAATTGATGATGGATTGAAGATTTGCAAATTAACGGTTACGATATGGTTTTCCTATTTTACTGAGTAACTCTGTAATTTTCGTTAAATACAATTTTGGTTGCCCTCACCTGTGTTCTCCTTCACTACAACTGTACCACAAATACATACATATAACTTTACTCTATCTGTTCTGTTCATAAGAAATTCGTAGCGCCTCCGTCTATTCCTTCGTTGGGTTCGATGTGGCAGAATACTTTTTCGTTCTACACTGTCTGATTATTTGCATACGTTTTATGACGTAATTTTAATAGTTGTTTGTGACCGTTATTTTGACTTCTATTCATCCAAGTTTGACCTATCTCCTCTGTTGAACTATTTATTGGAGATAGTTAAATTTTATTGATATCACGATTAAAAACCTAGAAGCACTGAACGATCGTTTCACCGTGCTATAGGACTCCTCAGCAATTCACATCTATGGTCGAGAATGGAACCCAGAAATTCGGTCTTGCGCGCGAACGCTTAACCCCAAGATCACTTCGTGAGTATCCACCACTTTGAAAGTCCTAGTTGCAATCAGTAAACGATATTGCATTACCATCTTTTATTTTCTACAATAGGTACTCTCCTCACTTCAGATGTGATCGAAACATTACTGACCACAACTGTACTTTTTCCTATTATGTGTAGTGATCCAATCTGTTCAATTGTGATTATTGTGTTTATTAGTTTGATATTTTTTATTTACTTGTATAAATATTCATATATAAAGAGGTACATAGCTGAATTTAGTTGAAAACGATATTGTTTGTTTGTTTATGTGTGCTATTACAAGTACATATCTGTAATTCATTTTTCGTTTACATTAATTATTTCACCTTTTGTAGAGAGATTACTTAGTTTGTTTTGTAAAGATATAGTTGTTTCTGATTGTCTTTTTGGAGAAATTTTCGAAACGTGTACAACTACTTAATAATTCGATTTAAAAAAATGGAAAACTCCGTTCTAATACTTTTTACTCAGTTCAATAATTCTCATTCAATAATTCACGTTCATATACTTTATACTTATGATACCCTATAGAGTGTTGTAATGAGTTTTCAATTTTAATAAATATGAGTTTTAGTTTACTGTTTAGTTCATCAGTTCAAACATTATTTTGTTTGAAGTGTTTGATGTAGTCATAGTCTAAAAAAATATTATTATTATTATTATTATTATTATTATTATTATTACTATATAGTGACCGCATATACCAACGTAACTCAATTTACTGGCATTCAAAATGACCGGAATAGTTATTTAATACGCATGATTTCACTGTATCATTTGTTCAATAATAAAATTGGGTAGTAGTTAACTTATTCTCACTACTCCCTCCCCCCCCACAATTCTACACTTTTATACATATTCTATTTCATCACAGTAGTTGTGATCTAACCATTCTACTGTTTTTTGCAGTTAACACATAAAACAGCATAGATGGCAGAACAAATTTTTACTAGTCTAAATTGTCACGTTTCACATATTAGATTGTTCAAAGTAAATAAAAACTCAACAAAAGTTAGAAAAAAAAAGCAAACAGTAATAATGAATGAAGAGAATGAATTATTTCAATGCACAACTAAAATGAAATTCAACGTGTTAAAAGAAAATAAATAGAATCAGTTAGTCAGTTAGTCAACAAAAACATAGAACTTTGTACATACGTACATCAGTTCAAGTTGCTATACCACATTAGCACAGAGATGCTGCGATTGTCACTTCAAATCCTATAGTGGTAGAGATAGTGGACATGTGTTACGTATGGCTAACCACCGACTGCCTCGACGAGCTATGTTTTGTTGTGTACGACTATGTTGGAAGAAAGTTAAGGGCGGCCAGACCAAAACATGGCAGAAATCCATGAAGTCACTGACAAGTGGACTGAGTTATGTTGGTAGATGTAGACTACCTGGTTAGTGTCCTTGAGATGATAGTACGTGATGGTTAGAGACCTAGAACGACATGTCTCAACATCGTTCGCAATGGCGAAAGTGCATCCACTCTTTGTGTGCTTTTTAATTCTAACCTTCTGAATTCCTCATAATCTCTATTTTTCTCTTTCTAAATTTATCTCACTGAATTATACTTTTCGAATCATATCTTCTAACCCTAATCTTCTATACTACTACTAATACTTCTACTATCGCTATCACTCTTGGATTTGAACTGACAGTTACGTCTCTGTGCTGACGTGGTATGGGAACCTGAACTGATGTACTTATATACGAAGTTCTGCGTTGTATCTGTCTGGTAGGGGTAGTAGAAGTATTAGTAGTAATCGGAGAGATCAAGGTTGGAGGATATTATTCAAGAAGCAGAATCTTGTGAAATGAACTTAAACGGAAAAGATGAAAATGATGAGGAATTCAGAAGGTTAAGATTTGAGAGAACAATCGAACTCTGAAGAGTTAAATGAAGTTAAGCATTTATTGGGTTTAACCCTTATTTTCTGTTCATAATGGACTGACTAAGTGTATTATACGAATGTTCCATGTATTTATAAGTCTTGTAGACTGGACATTTTTAGGCGCACTAGCTTCCTAGTCGATTTCTAAACACTATCAATTATTAAGGCTTTTACTACTATTGAAGCCAGAAGCTTGAACTATGAAAAAAAGTTTTAATTCCAAAATTAGTGTAATTATAAGCTTATGAGTGACTGTGCTTTAAACATAAGTTAATGATATTGAAATGGTGGGGAAAATTTGTAGCTCAGGTGAATGATTTCGGTGGTGTTTCGTTCTCTGATCTGAATGATATCAATAATAATTTAATTTATGGTCAGTCAAGTTCAAAAACATAATTTTAGCTTACCTCTAAAACAACAATATCCAAACTAAGATTATTCCGTGTCAAATCTTCTATCAATTAAAATAATCGCTACATAAATTTTTAATGGAAAGAAATATTTCAGTTGACCTGTTACATACTCTCTTTCTGTCGATTATCTGTTTATCTGAACTCTTTTATATATCTCATGGCCTAATTGTTTATATTTTTATGTTCGATTTCTACATTTGAGTTATTTTATTTAGTAGTATTTAAAATTCCGATCTAATAACTTTGACTTAAGTTTCTATTTGTTGCACACACACAGACTTGTATCTATCATCACCTATTGTATGAAAAATTGACATTTTTAATCTCATCTTATTACTTTTTACTGTGTTCAACCTATGATCCTGTCATTTATTTTGTTTCATCATATTCGATTTTTAAAATATCTATATGGTGAAAGTATAGTTTACTGACAACCTTCGGCGCGATTCTTTGACAAAGTAAGACCACTTTTCAGCTAATTAGAATTCCAAGTGATATAAATAATAAATTTACCATAGAAAAGCCCCTAGAAAGGCAAGTGTTGAGATTAATTTCTTTGTCAAGTGATTTGATCCAGGAGTTATTAGAAGAAATAATTCATAATAGTATGGAAGGAATCCTTTGTGTAGTCGGTTCTCTGATTTGACATATCACGAACCTTTAAGTTACCTCAAGAATTTTTATAACTCATAGTCCCTCATGTTTAGTTCTTTCATATGAATCAATTTTAATTCTTCTACCAATTAAATATCAATGAGTTTTGCATAGTATTTAATTCGATATCTACAAGTTTGCTCATCATTATACTTTACAACAATCTGATACCTGTTCTCTTAACTGTAATTAATTAATCAACAGAATACACATTCAATTAGTTAGATTTTTTTTTATTCAATAATGATGAAAACTAATTCTATTACAATGAAAGCAATCTATCATCAAAATTGAATTACAAATATAAAGGTGTACATAATGAATTGACAACTGAACACACTAAATTTTTATTATCCCGTTAAATTTTCAAATCATAAACGATGATTATCAAATTGAGTACATATTGACACGTATGCATAAACCTTAGTGTAATTTGAGCATTTCATCCTTTGCATATATTTATTCTACTGTTCGTGTATGTATTTATGTATTTATGTATGTTTACTAATTGTAAACTATCAGCTTATAAAATTTGGTTTTTGTTTTTGCTAGTTAATATAAATGAATATTAATTATTATTCTTATGTTTCATAAAATAAACTTACAAAACTTCCAATTATCAATCACTCAATAGTAGTAGTAATTAATCTCGTCAGAAAAATAGATTTTTTTTTCAAAGAAAATATGTCATCAAAGAAATGGGATTGTTTTAGTTGAAATGATGTTCCATCATGGCAGTATCAGTAGTATGTGTATAAATATATCTATATATTTATATATTTGTCTGTTGTGCTTACGCTTGAACTCATTTCAACATGTTTTTATTTCATTCAAGTGGATTTATTTTTGCTATTTGAAAAATATTGATAGCATTTCTGTGCAATTTTCAATAAATTCCTCGTAAATTTTTCTAGTTTTGATAAAATATTATTTCTGATGAAAATATCAACATAAATTCATTTGATAGATAAAGACTGACATACATGAAAGAATATTATCATTCGTTAACAAATTTTTTTCTTTGGAATAATACTGTATAAATTGTTCAATCCGCAAATACATCGTTTGTATTGTCAGTCAGAGTCAGTCAAATGCAACATAGAACTTCGTACGTATGTACATAAGTTCATGTTGCCATACCACACTAGCACAGAGACGCAAATGTCAAATCAAATCCCATAGCTATATAGATAGTAGAGGTAATGAAGAAGACTAGGGTTTGAAGATATTATTCAAAAAGTATAATTCAGTGGGATAAGGTTAGAAAGACAAAGGTAGAGGTAGAGAACCACGATTGCTGTTAGTTTGCTTGAAATAAAAGTTGATTAGTTAAGCTGCAATAATCGATGTAACTTGATCATCCATAGACAATCGAATGCTTAAATACAGGTTAATTGTGACTAATCAAAGCAGTTTGTTCTTCCTTTCTAATTGTCATAATGCAAGTTGAGTTAGGCGAAGTCAACGCCAACATCAATAGATTTCTTTTTATTGATCAGCTCCTTTTATTTTTCGTTAATTTTTATTCATCTTAGTCATTTTTCATAGAAATTTACGATAAAATGCAAAACACCTGTTGCTTGTCCCTGTTTTGATACTCATTAACTAGTGCATGTATTATGTTTGTTATTTTGTTAAAATCAATTACATTTCGTGCACAACAAATATTTGACTAATGAAATCATCAAGTTATCTTGTAAATGACTCATATTTATTATATAATTAGAATAGAATGTTTCATACAATTTAAATTATCATACTTTAAATACTTCATATTTATCTGTACACGTGTGGTGCGCGCTACTTATGAGTAGTATATCACGCGAGTGTAAACGTAATGTCTGGCAGCAGCAGATGTGGGAACACAATGAAATTTGTATGAAACGCATGAATAGTGAAATGTCAGACAATGAATTGATGATGGATTGAAGATTTGCAAATTAACCGTTTACGATATGGTTTTCCTATTTTACTGATTAACTCTGTAATTTTCGTTAAATACAATTCGGTTACCCTCACCTGTGTTCTCCTTCACTACATTTGATGTCGCTGCCTACACAAAGGATGAAGATTCCATGGCCGAAGGAGTTTGAGGTCGTGGCGGAGCTGGTAGGGTTGAAGGAGCCGAGGGCGAAGTTGGTGGTGCTGGGGACGCCTCGGGGAGGTGAGGCAAAGGCTTTACTCGACAGCTTGGACGGTGCCGCCAGGAAGACGGCGTGGGAGACGGTCACGGAGCGAATAGTGACGGAGTTCGTCGGCCCAGTGGACAGGGAGGAGGCGCCGCAGAGGTTCCGGTTGGCGAGGTTGTCTGTCGATTGTGACCCACTGGTGCTGGCTGTGGAGCTCACGATGTTGCTGCGCCGTGCTCTGCCGAGTATGGATTGGGAGTCGGGGGCACAGTTGTTGGCGTCGCAATTTATCGAGAGTGTGCCTGCCGCCGTGAATCAGCAGCGGGAACTAGTAAACGCTACACGTTGGATAGATGCCGTACCCACTGCAGACCAACGGGCAAGAACAATGACCGAAGTGGTAATCCGACATATTGTAGCGTGTCACGAATTACCGAAAATGCTATTAACTGACCAGGGTCCCTGTTTGAAAGTGACGTTTAAAGCCCGTTTAAAGCAGTTTAGCATCAAGAGGATTCGAACTACACCGTATCATCCGCAGATAAATGGGCTTACAGAGAGAAACAGCCGGACGTTAAAGGAATGGTTAGCATCTAAAGGAGGAGATTTGGAGAAAGAGTTACCATTGATTTTGCTGATCCCAAAGTGTGAAGGACCGTACGTTATCACGGAGAGACGCGGTGCGGTGTACACGATCCGGAGAGAAAACAAACAGAAGCGTGTAAATGCCAGTCAACTGCAGAGATGGTTTCAAGATTATCAAGTGTATGAGTCACGAAAAGCACCAAAGATGACAACGGTACGGCAATCAGAAAGACTACGACGACAGCTTATTAAAAGGGGGGACGAGTGTGGTGCGAGCTACTTATAAGTAGTATATGACGCAAGTGCAAACGTAATGTCTGGCAGCAGAAGATGTGGGAAAATCAAGAAAGGAAGAGTGGGAAACACAATGGAATTTGTATGAAACGCATGAATAGTGAAATGTCAGACAATGAATTGATGATGGATTGAAGATTTGCAAATTAACCGTTTACGATATGGTTTTCCTATTTTACTGAGTAACTCTGTAATTTTCGTTAAATAAAATTTCGGTTACCCTCACCTGTGTTCTCCTTCACTACAACCTAATTGCATATATATAAAGTTTCTTAAGCGTATAATCAATAGATGATAGCCATTATAGGGTTGTGGAGATAATTTTAGATTGAATTTAAAAATCTCTGGCATTGTGTTGTACCTATCAATTAGTTATTTAACTTTTGAACTGTGAAAGCCATTGTTAAATATGTTTGAATTTACATATATGGTGGGAATGCTTGATGTACAATTCAAAATTAGCATACAAACCCATCAAATGTCAAATATGATTATTATTCTTATTATTTGGCATTTCGGTAAGCTAGTTTCTTGATTTACACAGCAAGGTTTAGTTTGAAATATAAATTGGCCAACTTATATAGGACTAACCTTAACACTTGCACACAAATCTAGGTACTACAAAGGATTACTCATTTGACATTACATCGTTTACGCAGATACAATATTATTCTTGTTTATGTTAACCAAATTATAAATAATTCAAATTAATATCCTATCGGTAACGATTTCATGTATTTTTAACATAGAGCTACATGTTTCAGTCTAAGAGTTCGTGATACTATCAAAGTGAAGAGATCAAATCTCAAAGTGAAGGAGGTCGGGAAACGAAGGTCATTGATTGGAACATGTATTTATAAAAAAAAAACAATCTAATAAACGTTTAAATCTTCAAAATGTTCTTTTTTTTCTTCCTCGTTCATTTTCTTTAGGTATACGAACACTTCAGTGTATTTTGTTAAAAGTTGCTTTATTATTTGGTGTGCAAGTATTTCCTGGTGTCACTTATACATCATTAATTGAACCAAGTCCAAGTAAAGGTAAGTTATGTATTGTCTACTTAGATTCATTTTCAATTTCCATTTGAATAATATACATCTTTCTTACAGATATGTTGATTTGTAACACACACATTGATAATTGAACGCGTTTTTTTCAATTTTTAAATCATTCATTTTAAGCTTCTCTTTGTTTCACTGTCAAAAATGTGTTTTCGATACTCCGTAACTTCTTGATATCACTTGGACTGGATAATTTTTAATTCCACAACTCAATATTCAACGAAAATATCCTTTCATTGAAATTGTATAATAATAATCTTATTTGGTTCGGTCAAGTTCCAGTGTAGGAATTCTGTTATTTTATTGATTACATATATTGTCCTTAGCCTTACTGATATTATTAACTTTTAACTGAATAATTGTTAATTATATATATCTTCTGATCTATTGTTTAAGTTAAAATCTATTTGTTTCTCATTGTTAACTAACATTTTCTTATGAAACCTGGAGATTTGACTTAGGGCATAAAAAGAAGTTAACTTTCAGCTATTAAGTTACCAGTTCAAATCTCACACCTGTCTCAGTTTGTAATTGTTACCAGCCTCTCAAACTTGTGATGTGATTCAATGTCAAATACAGAAATCGGAATCTGAGTTAATGTTTTAAGTGCTTAACTGTTGGGTAAAAGTTTGTTTGTTTGTTTTTTTTTCTAAAAGAAAATAACTAATCTACCAGTGGTATAATTTAGATTATGATAATTTTCCTATAATTAATCTAAAATATTTAAAAAAAAACTAGTGAAACAAAAATATTTAAACGATTGCTTTTAATTTTGCTAATTTACAAATTGTTTCTGTAACTGGTATAATTTGTAAACACTATCATTTATCAAATCAATAAACACATATTTGCATTGGTTCTAGTTGCACACCATAAATAGCAAAAAAGACATGATGAAATTGTTAAGAGAAATGTTAGGAAAGGAAAACTAATAGTAATAATAATAATATCAGTTAGTAGCAATCGTGGAAAACATAAAAACATACACAATGGGATTCAAGAATAAGACAATGATGAAAAAGACAAAAACTCAGTGTGCAAGGAGTTTGACATAATATTTATTCATTTTCATGTACGAAGCTGAGGTGTGTCACTAAACGTAAATTGTAGTGAGTGCTTTCATGTCTAGCTCACAGGGCCGGTCCCACTTGTCTTTTGACCTTGTCAGCCATTCGCTCATATCTTCGGTGCTTTTATTCATGTGTGTGCTCACTTATCTCGCTTATTATATGTCTGGCTTATTTTTGTCTGACCATAAATTCTTAGTCGTGCTTCACCGAGTCGAGTTGGTTCTCTCACCTTTTCCGATTCACTTTGCTTGTATGCTTTTCGTTATCATGTCTGCATGAACGATCGTCTGAAATAAAACCAATCCAATCGAATCCGTATTTGGCTTTTTTATTACCGCCGTCGCTCAAACGGGGTTCGCCCAAGTATAATATACGGAAACTGATGGGGAGATTTATTTCATGGCATATTTAAATGTTCATGAATAATGGAACCAAATAACGGGCCACCAAAGTAGTGAGTCCTACATCGAATCGAATATCACGGCAACAACTTGATTATTATTTACAATAACTGTATGAAGGGCCAATCCCCCATAGTCTGCACTTATCTGAATCAGTTTAACATTCAAAGGATTCATAAAACTTTCTTATTTTCGTTGTCGAAATTTTCCTAACTCGCTGTTAATGTAAAAATCAGTAGATTGATTTCAATCATAGTTCTAGGCTTTTCTAAAGAAAAACTAACTGAATATTTCCTAAATGCTTCATGATTGTAAATCACTATGAATATTTTAATTGATTTAATTTACGCAATATTTAGGCTTTATGGTTTTCACCATTTCTTTGATTGATTTGTGAGAATGAGTTCAATTCAAAAATCTGTAAATTTCATTGCAAGCTAAGAGAAATTGTAGAATTATTGAAAATCAAAGCATGCTAAACAAATGTTTTTTCTTGCTTTATGGGTCTTCATTAGTATCAGTATACATATCCACTAAAACATAAAATTTAACTCACGATTTAGATCGCTTTGTTTGGCAAGACAAACTTGTGATATATATATATATATATATATATATAAACGGATCTTTGAATTCAGTTGTCACATTCACAACAAGACCTGAAGATCTGTAGACTATATTCCTTGTCGATTAGTCATTATGCTTCTGTCTGTGAGTATTTCCTTCGTAACTAAGCTAATGAAACCACTGAATAGTTATTCCTGTTCTCCAATGAGTTCCCAGTTAATATATATGTTTTCTTGTGAAACGATATATTTCATGCCTAATATTTTCTGTTACCACTAATACTACTACTGTGGTGCGCGCTACTTATAAGTAATATATGACGTGAGCGTCAACGTAATGTCTGGCAGCAGAAGATGGGGGAAGATCAAGAAAGGAGGAGTGGGAACACAATGGAATTTGTATGAAACGCATGAATAGTGAAATGTCAGACAATGAATTGATGATGGATTGAAGATTTTCAAATTAACGGTTACGATATGGTTTTCCTATTTTACTGAGTAACTCTGTAATTTTCGGTAAATACAATTCGGTTGCCCTCACCCGTGTTCTCATTCACCACACTACTACTTCCCCTGCCGCTGTAGGATTCTCCTTGACAATTTCATCGCGGCTTAATGGAATCTGACAACTTGAACTGGTGCACTGATGTAGCAGATTCTACATTGATCATGATTGTCTAACTGATCAACAAATCTTATGAAAATAACAATACTATCCAATTATTGTTGCTCAACTTTTGATATACATCCATCTTCTAATGGTGATTATATATTCAGATTGAATTATTTATTCCTTTTGAGAAGAATTTGATAAAACGTGTATTTAGATTGGCAGATGCATAAATCCAATGCTAGTTGATAAATGAAATTCTGTTATACGAAGTTACCCGAGTGTTTGCTACACTCATCCAATGGCGTGATTTTTTCAATGAACGAATTCCAAACAATGAAACCACTAACTAAAAGAATAAATTTCCTTCCAAAATATTAAGATAAAAGAAAATGTAGCAGTAGGTTGGAAGAAAGCTAGGAGCGACCAGACCAAAACATGGAACGTATCCATGAAGTCATTGACAAGTGGACTGAGTCATGTTGGTAGATGTAGGCTACCTGGTTGGGGTCCGCGAGACAATAGTAACCGATGCGCAGGTGCATTCATTCTTTGTGTTCTCTCAAATTCTCGTCTTCTGAATTACTCATCACTTTCATCTTTTTCTTCTTAAGTTTTTTTCACTAGATTCTACTTGTTGAATAATATCTTCGAACCCTAAAATTTCCGATTACCGCTGATACGTTTACTAACTTTACTACTATGGGATTTGAATTGACAAATACGTCTCTGTGCTAATGTGGTATGACAACGTGAACTGATGTACGTATGTACGAAGTTCTGCGTTGCTGTTTATTGATTGATTATACTTCTTCAGTCATATCTTCGAACCCTAATCTTCTCCATTACCAGTGATACCTCTACTACACCAACCACTATGGGATTTGAATTGACAATTTGATCTCTCTATGCTAATGTTGTATGGCAGCCTGAACTGATGTGCATACATACGGCGTCCTACGTCTTAGCTGACTAACCGACTGACTAAACGAAAAATTAATATTATTAAGTCAGTTTTTATGGCCGATGTTATTCCAATCAATTAAAACATTAGTCATTATACTAATCTCCTTTCGTTATTAATGCATTGATCTTTCACAGCATTTATGTTTAATCACACACTGTAAAAATGTTTCTATTCATATATTCTAGATTTGTTTCATACATGTTCAAATTCGGTTTCATAGTGTCATGTAATATTTTTTTTCACAATTGATTGATTTGTTGCATACGATTACTAAAAAGTATAATTTTATGAAAAGGATTAATAAAATTGACATTTTCGAGAAATGTAACATATATGTAATTCAGTAAATTTGTAATCAATAATTGTTACAAAACAAATGCAACTTGAAATTATTTGTATTCATAGGCATTAAATAATATATTTTTTAATCTAGATTATTCTATCACATGTGCAAAATGTATCTTATCTCCGGTAGTTTAACTTAAACAAATATTCGTTGGTAGGTGGTAGTAGTGTAGTGAACGAGAACACAGGTGGGGCAACCGAATTGTATTTAGCGAAAATTACAGAGTTAATCAGTAAAATAGGAAAACCATATCGTAAATCGTTCATTTGCAAATTATCAGTCCATCCTATCGAACTGGACTGTTCTTGGTGCCAAACATCAATCCATTGTCACTATTCATGCGTTTCATACAAATTCCATTGTTTTCTAACTCTTCCTTTCTTGATCTCTCCCCATCTTCCGCTGCCAGACATTACGTTGACGCTCACGTCATATACTACTTATAAGTAGCTCACACCACAGTAGGACATCATCATTGAAGCTCAAATTTTATTAATTTGTATGAGTAGTATATGTTAAATAGTAAAAGATATTTCAATAGTTGTGTAGTATTGGTATACTTCTTTAAGCGTATTTCTCTATTCTGTCCCGTTATTTCTATCCATCAGAATGTTGTGTGTGACGCTAGAGATGGATTTCACAAATGTTCAAGGTCAAAGACCTAAACACAATGGCTAAAACTTTTAATTTCTGTAATATTTTTTCCAGTTCAACTCAGTAGGATATCACTAATTACATGTACATTCTCTTGTGAATCATACTTTTTCTAAAAGCTACTCTTATTAACGTTATGTTTAACGTGCATTATCGGTTAGTAATCCTGTATCTTCCTGGAAATAATAGGTTAGATTCTCAAGAAAAAAGGTTGAAATATTTTTTTTTTAAAAAGTCACAATCCGTAAGAAAATATAAACAAATTATTGTTACTTTAAACTTCATTGAAACCATAACACTTGTGAAAATGCTAAAAGCTGATGAGGTTATCTGGAACATTTTTGATGTTGACTATTTGCGTTTAACCTTGATGATTCGGGCTAGTTTTTGTTTATTAAGTAGATGAATACTGCTAATTTAAGTTTGATTTTCTTAAAGATTTTTATCCAACCATTTTAAGTATGTTTCAACTATCTGCTATAAACAACTCAGTGTAGTACAACTCTATGATGCTGGACGCTAAATACAAACACTTTATTTAAAGCATGAAATTGAATCCACAATCAAAATTACCTAGCTATGTGTGGCGCTTATCAACTCAATAAATAAGAAAGCAGCTACATTTTAACACAATATCAAACATACGCCATAACACAACAATCCACAAATGTTTCGAAAGTAATAAAATACGCAATGTATCAATGTCATTAGAATAAAGGACTAATCCACAGTCGACTAAGCTTGTTAGACAAAATAGACGCTCGGTGTTTTAACGTTAATGTGAAGGAGCTAATAAGTTAGTTTACTGCAATTGATACTACCTCGACCATATTTTCTTTTTTGACATTTCGTTGCCCAAATGAGTATCTTTAAACCTTATCGCATTATGATTCATTTATTAGGCACAACCAATCATAATAGCAAGTAACGGATTTAAAAACTAAAACAAAGTGAGTCATTAAGGCCAAAGAATTATACACATCTCTCCTCCCTTTTCATAAAGTGGACATAAAAACTAATATATTATGAAGAGTAGTTATGGGGATTATATTATTTTCATACTTGAAATTATTTCTGTATGGCTCCTTAGCAAATAAGATTAGTAATGAGTGGAAATAATTTTTTGCTTTGTATTCATTTGTTTACGCTTCAATATACACATCAGCACTATTGACATGGAGGTTTTTTTTTAAAAAAACATGAAATGAAATCCAGTGTATGAAAAAAAAACTTATTCACTAGGTGTACCATAACATTGCAGTTGAATTAACAGTGTTTCATTTCGATTTAAGATAAAAGGTGACTTCATAATGTGTGACTAATAATAATAAAATCAATAAATTTGTAACATTCCACTAAGATAGAAATCTCTACTTATTACCCACAAAATTATTATGAGTAATACAAGCTGATTGAATATGAGATTATTTAAGCATAAAATCTAAATTGGTACATGTAAATAGTGTATATTGTATTGTGTATTCTAGTGTATTGTGTAGTCTAGAGCATTTTTCTCTGTACATTTAAATACAAGTGTATGTGTGTTGACTAGATGGCCACTGTCAAAGGTTGTTCACTAGACCGATATGTATCAACAAACAATGATGTTTCCTATTATAATCTCTATCAGCCATTAATATACAATTACATTTATCTACATAAATGAAATTGATCTGAAAAATGTGATGCATTTGCGCTACATACATTCCGAACAATCTGGTCACACATTTATTTGTCAAGGCATTTTATATGAAGATTAATCAAAGGTCAATTAAATAAAAGTTCAAATAGGCATAAGGTGCCTTGACAAGTAAATATGTGTGACCAGATGTACAGCGCAAATACATCACATTTTTCCGATCAATTACGTCTTCTCACTGTTCTATCAAAATTTATCAAACCTATCAAGACAAATGTATTAGTCAGTGATAGCAATGGATTAAAAAGTACCAATTGATAATTATAAGAATAATCAAAGCTTAAATCAATATTACATAATAGGTGGTAGCAGGTCGAACAGCTTGGAAAACTAGACATTGGAATAACATTCATTAAAATTATGGATTATTGAATAAGAAATGTTCAGATAATTGTATGGTGAGGCGTGATTTTGAAAAAAGGTGGTGAGAAAAACAAGCGAACGGACAAGTATGAAAAATAACGACAACAATTAAGATCGTTTTTGAAGGCTGATTAGACCAGAAAAGAGGGAGATATATTACGGAATTCTTATGAATTCGTGGTTGTAATCTCAATTGCTCCTCTTATATGTGGGAGACGAAACAAACCACATAAGAAAAATTAGTAGGTACATGATAAATTATTTTAAATTAATTATTTCTGTCTACTTCATGACCGCGATCGATCAAGTATGACAGAAATGAGCTGCAAGTTATTTTGATCAAGCCCTTACCTAACCACAAAGGGAAGTGTCCGATAACTTTAGTTCAGTTGCCCGGCTGCACGTCCAATATAGCTTTTTCTCAACAAGCTCACCTGAAGCTGTAGATACTCATGGATGTGGTAAACCAGGTAACTTATCCTTTAGCACGTCACTCACTAGCTGTATCTCCTTTGAATTGTAGCTTCAGGAAAAGATGTTTCTTACTCACTGTCAATATCTCTATTTTCCTGTTCATCATATACACGTGTTTCTTCAGAAGACCTGCTCCAGCTCCAGCTTTCTCGCAAAACTAGAAAATGAGCATCTAAAGCATTTTATTGATAAACTCGACTTTTATTGTAACCCTGAATATTCACAGTTGTGTTCCATTGTTATGTACTCTTACATTCCATTATTGAAGTTTGTCGCATTAACAATTATTATTCTAGTGTAGCGAAATCGCGTGACTGATACCTGTCCTTATTTGTTTACTTTATTTTATATACTACAATGTATACTGTAGTATTCACATTGTCTTTTTTTGTACGTACTGTTTTCATTTTCTTTTTATTATTATTTATATATGTTTGTAATGGTGTTGTGTATTATGTGTACTTTAGGGATCTCTCATTGTGCCCAATTTTTACAGATCATAATTGATTGATTGGTAACTAACTAACTAACTTTATTCTTGTTTGCCTTGAATGTTATCGTATTGATATTCAATGGATTCGTCCGTGATACGTGTTACTACAGTATTAAAAAATGACTGTAGTATTAGTATGCAACATAGTGTTCAGTATTCTCACCTTCTAGCGTTTTTCTCAGTAACATCCGTTGGTCATGATTTATCATTTTACCATTCAGAATCTTTTGATATTAAACAGTCAGGGTCTATAAAATGCAAGTGTAATGCCCTAACAACCTTAAGAAACCTACCTACCAGCTAATGAGGAAACGCTTTCTACTTACAAAACGATTGACTGGGAAAAGCAGTAAAATTGCAGTGGAATAATCGATCCTCACATGTCTAATTATTCCTTCTGGTGAAAGAGTTGGGCTAGTGTTATGAGTTTGGGTATTCCAACCCAAAGAGCTTTTGGCACCATCTTATAGCCAGCTATTAATAGTTGGGCGTTAGTTCTGATTTGGGTTTACAACTAAGCATTAGGGTTTTCATCGCTTGTGATCCAATGCTTTATATATCTTCTAGTTACAAACTTCGAAAACTTAGCGTTCAGATTTGGAGTAAGGTTTAAAGCGGGCGAATACTGTCAAGCTTCACTAAACATTCTTACCTATGCATTAAATCGTATTGAGTAATATAATTCACTACTATTTTTGTATGCTTTAATTCGATTCTCTGTTAGATTTATTATGAATTTAATAAATTCCTAGTTCTATGTCTACTTTTTCTTATTCTATTGAACAATTCATTTACTCTGTTGTAGATTTACCTGTATTCTTTCATGATTCCAAATTGAATACAAAATCATTGAATATTCCTAATCGAAATGGTTTATTAAATCATAATCATGAAAAAAACTATGTAAATATTGAGCATATGACTGACAATAATATTAATACAATCAATAATTTTATCAATAAATCTAATGGTAATCATCAACATCATCGTCATCGTCATCATTCTCCGTTACAACGTAAAGATCCAAATGTCACAGACTATTATACAAATATTGATAAAGAAAATAAAGAATATTATCAAGAAAATGTTAAACGATTTGGTTGGCGAGCTAAATTAAAACCGGAATTATGTGCATTGAGAAATTTTCATTTTGATGTTTTAATCGCTGCTGATGGTAAACGTAGTTGTTTAGGCAAGTTATTGTATATTTTCATTTAATTGCTAATTAGAAAATAAATAATATATTTGTTTTATTGAATGACTATTAGTTGACTACTGAAGTTTTTAATGAGCTATAAATTTTACCTTTTTTATTACTAGGCGATTAACTTACGTGTTAACAGTTTCATTTATCCCTTAATGAAACAAATTTTTTTAAAAAAAAAACATGATTAGTAGTGAGGTTACAGTTACAAAATTTTTCTCTAGTAACGATGGGGTCTAATGTGAACACGTTGATGCTACATGACCATACCGTATTAAGATAAGAGATTATCAAGACTCAAGTTTCAGGATATGCATATGTTGTAAACAAACATCAAATTTGAATCAAAGCCAAAATTAAAATTTTGATTATCAATCAGAAAACAAGAAAAATCATTCAGAAAATATGAGTTCAGAAGTTATATCGTTGTTATCATTCGGAGTTAAAATTGTTTTTTATCAATAGGAAGCTAGATAAATTGATCTTAGTATCTCCTTCACTAAGTGAATCTAAACAGCTGTCCTATTGATATTGGATCACCAGTTAATGGATTCGACAATACCTTTTTTCAATTAGAGTTATGGAAATCAGTGTTTTTACACGTTGAAATCATCAATGAATCATTGTTAGACCGCCATTAGAAGCACTGGACAGCTATTTCATCGTCGTATCCACGCGGATCCACGACTCCTGCAACTCGCAGGATTCATTGATGGTTTCGATGTGTAAAAATACTGATCTTCATTATTCTATTTGGAAAAATCGTACAATGTGCTCACTAGTGACTAGCTTTGCGTGGAAATTCTCGGAGTTCTAGCGAGAAGACGTTACCAGAGGAGTTCAAACCTGTCAGGTGTAGGCAGTAACTGCCGAAGAAAAATGTGCGAGGTCGCGCAAAATCCCTGGAGTGATCAAAGTCAGGCATTAATACCGTTGGACGCCGGCCTGGTGGTACATAGATTAGGCGTTCGCAAGCAAGACCGAAGGTCCTGGGTTCGCATCCTGCGAGGTTCAGGAGTTGTAGATACGCACTGCTGATGAATCCCATACCGGGACAAAACGGCTATCCAGTGCCTCCAGGTTTCTAATAGTGATCTAACGATGATTGATTGATAATTTTAACGTGTACAGACACTTTTTTGAACTTAAGTTTTATCGTTGTGCATGCAGCCTGGCTTAATCATCTGTTTCATCACTAGTGATAAGCCATAGTTAAAATCTATTTAGTTCGAACAAGCTATTAAATATTTCTATTGTTTCAAGCAATTTATTTCATCTCAATGATTTGGTGTGCAGGTTTTGTGTAGGCCTATATATATATATATATATATATACGTGCATATTTATTCCATTATTTCCGCCTTCAATCATTTGTGAAATTGAAATAAAGTTATCTAATCAATCTTTATCTAACTAGGCATTGATTATTCATTTCTTTAATAAATTGTTAAGTTTTTCAGTCCTTCAATGACCATATCAATCTTTGAATCTAATTTTTTTTAAAAGTGTCTTTTTGAAACTGTCCATTATTACATTGTCTAGACTTGATTGATATTTATTTGTTAAAATGAATAAAATTGGAATGTGATGAAACTTTCTATTAGATTGATTATCATAATGTGAAATAAATTATTTATATCATTATTTACATATGATTATTCAGTTGTTAAATAATTCACTAAATGTGAACACTTACTAACATAATATTATATTTTATGTTTACTAGTTACATTGATCTATCAGTAAGCAAACTAGTTAATGAGATTAACACAATGTTAGAATCAACTGTACTATAAATAGTAGTAAAAAAATAATTAAAAGTTCATGAAACAATCTGAATTAGAGTTATTATTATTATTATTACTTTTATTACTGTTACACTCCAGATTACAAATCATATAAGCTGTGTGTTGTCTCCGTAATCTCCGTCAATACTATCATACTTATTGTTCATTAGACTCAATTAATAAATAATAAAATTGGTGGATTATTGAATATCTGCTTAGTTTGTAATATGAAACTCAATAATGTACATCCATAACCTCATGACAAGTTGAACTACATACTTTTAGTTATCATATTTTTCAATAGTCAGTCATTGGGTCGTCATCCAGGATAGTAGTAGGTTACTGGTATTCGACCATTGAAGGTGATTGGGGAATGTGTTACGTACACCCAATCACTGACTGCTTCAATGAGCAATGTTGTTTGATGTAGGGGTAGGCTGGAAAAAGCTAGAAGTGTCCAAATCAAAACATGGCATAAATGCATGAAGTCTCTTACAACTAGGTGCAAACTTCTAGGTTGGGGTCAACGAGACAATAGTAACCTATAGTTAAGGACTTTGAGTGGAACGCCTCAAAATCGTTTGCAATAGTACAGGTGCGTCAATTCTTTATCCTCTTTCAAATTCTAATCTTCTGAATACTTCACCACCTTTTACTCTTTTTGAATTTATTTCTCTGGTTTATATTTTTTTCAAATCATTCTTCAATTCCTAACCTTCTTCACTACCAATAATACTTCTAGAACCCTTTACTACTATGGGTTTTGGACTGACAATTGCATCTCTGTGCTAATGTGGAATGATAACCTGAACTGATGTACGTAGGTACGAAGTTCTACCTTGTTTCTAACTAACTTAGTCTTCTTTTCTCACTGCTTATGCATAAGATTAATACTAGTCAAGTGATCAGTTAACAATGCATCCTTGATCATAATACGAGCAGATACACTCATTTCTCACAGACACACATCGTAATTTGAGACAAGCAAAATACAAAACAACTGTTTGTATGTCAAGCAACGGTTTAAAAGTAAGGAAATGCGCAATATTTTAGGTATTCAATAATTATACGAAAAATATCTGAAGAAAAACTTAAGATTTGACTGTTCCGAAATTCTGAATATTTTTCCCATTATAGTAATCCTTTTTGACACTGTTGGCGTACAATTCTGAAGAGTTTTAAACTAGGACAAAACACCTGTTTTCTGTGCTGCCCAACTTTCCTTATTATTCTGACTTCAATCAATCGGTGATAGATACAACCTACAAATTAGATCAATCTGAATAAAACCATTTCAACTAAACATTATTCTTGTATTCAATCACCCAGAATTCGTTTAGAAGTAGTTGTTTCGAAGTTCAAATAGAAAGTCCGAATGTCTGGAACTAAACTAGTTAAGAATAGAGGAAATTGGTTTTATTGCTTTTACTAATTTCATTTTAAAATCTTATCAAAATCTATCGTTATGAATTTCGATTGTTTTGACAAAATTTTTTTTATATTAATACTATCACTTTATATGTTTCAGGTTTTCCATGTAAAGAACTACGTTGTCGTTTAGCTATCGCAATTACAGTGAATTTTGTCAATTATCATACACCAGCTGAAGCACAAGTTGAAGAGATTAGCGGTGTTGCTCGTATCTTTAATCAATCATTTTTTTCACGTTTAGCCACAGATACTGGTATTGATTTGGAGAATATTGTTTATTATAAAGATGAGACGCATTATTTTGTTATGACAGCTAAAAAGCATAGTCTTTTAGCAAAAGGTGTATTAAAACAAGTAAGTTCAATAGACTGACTGGATTATGGAATTCAGCTAATAATAGTGGTTTTTGTTTGTCTGATTTTTATCATTCTATTTTTATGCAAAGACAATTTGTTTTTGCTGTAAACAACTTTTGTTTACTGTAAATAACTTATGTTTAGTAGTAGCTCATAGTTACAGTTGACATTTTTTTAAAGGTGCAAATACCAACCAGTAAATGCTGACTTAATAGTCTAAGATTTAATCACTCACCTTAAGGCCTAAAGGTCATGGGTTTTATCTCTGATTGGTGTAGTAGACAGGCATTGCTAAGAACTTTCTGTACTAGGAGGAATCAAAGGTCAAGCACTTCCTGTTTATCTAACTAAAGTTAATCCATGATACACACTGTGAAAATTCATCAATCTGTACAAACCTGTCATACAAAAAATAATTGTATTGTACTAATAAAACGTTTAACTGAATATAAATCATGGTACATATCATAGATTTACTATTCTCTGTACAAATGGGAAATATAATCATTTCCTATCGAATAATCCTTTTGTCATTTCTTACATATCAGAAGCTGCATCACTCTCAATGAGGTAACATTTTAAAACATCTTGAATGGTTTGTTTTTCTAAATAACTTAAATTCATTTAGAGCTTAATTATTGCTTTTGAATAAAACTTTATAATATTTATATAAATCGGATAGATTAAAACGTGTTCTCCCAGTAAAAAAAACGTAAAAAGTTGACTAAATCCAGATTTCATACTTGAGCATTTTATCACTTGGGTAGTGAATGGTTTATTCATTTTTTAGCTGAATTTTTCATGAGAAAAGTTTTTCTTCTCTCTTCTTGTTTGTTAGTTATAATTAGTGGTTGTCGTTGTTATTGTTGTTGTTTATTTCTCAATAAACATGTGATTAACCTACTCATTTCATTCAATAAATAAACAGCAACGTAGAACTTCGTACGTACGTACATCAGTTCAAGTCGCCATACCACATTTGCACAGAGATGCAATTGTCAATTCAAATCCCATAGTACTAGAGGTAGTAATGGTATTAGCAGTAATCGGAAAGATTAGGGTTCCAAGATATTATTCAAGAAGTAGAATCTAGTGAAATAAACTTAAAAAGATAAAGATAACGGTGATGAGGACTCCGAAGGTTAGGATTTGCGAGAACACAAAGAATGAATGCACCTGCGCCATGTTATTCAAGGTCTCTAAGCATCGGCGACTTTGGTCTCGCGGATCCCAACCAGGTAGCCGATACCTATTAACATGACTCAATCTACTTGTCAGTGACTTTATGGATTTGTTCCATGTTTTGGTCTGGTCGCCCCTAGCTTTCTTCCAACCTGTTCCTACATCGCAGTCGGTGGTTAGGCATACGTAACACATGTCCCAACCACCTCAAATGATGAAGTTTCAATAATTCATATATTGACCTGCCATCATTATCTAGTGTCCGTTTTCTAACAACAGTATTGCTTACTGGATAGTCTCAGGATATACGAGTAATGCTTCGGAGACACTTATGATCGAAAACAAGCAACCTACGAATGTCCTCAACTCTCACCGGCCATGTTTCCCATTTGTATGGTAGGACAGAGCGAATTGCTGAGCAGTACACTCATTCTTTGATTAGTAAACGGATATCTTGACTACTCCATAAGTGACGCAGGTTGGCAAAAGCCAATCGAGCCTTCTATATCCGTGCTGAGATTTCGTTAGTCACCGGGCAATCAGCACTGATGAGACTCCCGATATAATTGAAGCGGTCAATACGCTTAACTGCTTCACTCCCTATCACTAATCAAGATGCCGATATTAGCCAAACCTGAAACAACATTATGTATTTCGACGGGGTGAATCGCATCCCGAATATGCTTGCATTGTTGCTTACTTTGTTGGTGTGTATTATAAACTAATAATCTAACCTATTTTTTTTTTGATAGTTCTAGTTTGGTAAAACTTAACAGTTAAATTATTAGTTATTTGTTTATAATAACATACCAAGGTTTATACCATGCTTTGTTTTCGCTTCGCTCATTTAAATGTCACCTTTCGTTTCAGCAACTAGTTCTTTTGTTTCAAAATTCTATTTAATGTTTTCTTTTTCTTTTTATTACTATTACTATTTTGCTGGATTAAATATTTGTCTGTTGTTAATTTTAAAAAAAAATCTAATTTAACAACCAGATATTTCTGGTGTCTATGCTGATTATGATTGATTGATTGATTGGATCATCTTCATAATTTACATATTATTGTTTTCTACAACATATTTCCTTATTATACACTCTTATTTATGTTTTTCACTGCTTATTTAACTGTCATACACATAGATATAAAAATAATGTTGTTTTCCGTTTTGAACTTCTTATTCGGTCGTATAAAATTACTGTTTGTATCATAACTTGATAGACTGTATTCTATTCTTGTCAATCCATCTCTATTTTTCTTGTCATGATATCGTTTTGTAAACAGCGAAAATTTCACTTCTGTTATATTTTGTTTAAACACATAAATACTGGTACAAGTAAGAACCTATATATATATATGATTCACGCTGTCTGATTTACTGGGAAGACAAATCTGAACCACTAAAATCGGTGTTTGAAGATGGTAACACCGAATGTATCTGAACACACACCTTGCCAAATCTTTGCATTACTAACGTGTTGTTTCCACTCAAAGCTTTATAATATCTGCAACTCGGAGATTGGGTTTTACCAGCATAGAGCAAAACTGATCTTACCTATGGGTTGTATAAACGACCTTTTACAGTTAGGCTAACATTATGGAGCCGCCGAAGATGACTTGGATTGTCATTAACTGCTCTAGCTTTCACTAGACCTAAATTCATTTTTTACTCATGTTACCATCAGCATTTATACAGCTACCTAGGTACATGAATTTTCTGACTACTTCTATCTCCTCACCACTAAGAGTGAGTGCAGATTCAGGATCCTGCCAGTTTTATAAAGGTACTTCGCATTTGAAATGTGCAAAGTACATGCCATACCTATGGAATACTAATAGAGTTAAGGTGACAATTTATAACATACTTAATCTTCAACTATTGAAATCACTTAGTTGAGTCTTGCTTGATCTACTCCAGTCTTGACCATTACATTCCAGTAAATGTAATCGTGCTCAATATATGAATGACATCGCTAATGATGATGTTTCCTTAATAATAAAATTTTTAAAATGCTTTAGCATTGCTTAAAATTTAATATACTAGTTTGGTATTTTGAGTCAGTGAAATTGTTTAACTCCAGTTATTTTCGACTAGATTTAGAAGAATACATAATAATAATTTGAATAGATAGTTATACATATACATGTTTGTGTACTAGAATATGTCATATGTATTTTCTATGTGAATAGTGATACTACTTAATTGCTCAAAATGTTGGCATATTTAACATGATGTTTGAAATTTCATTAGTTTTAAGTAGTCTGACTTCTGTATAAAATTTTTGATATACGAATGATAGGACTTGATGTTAGTTTTTTAACATCGTTTGTATATTGTGTGATTTACAGTAGCTGCTGGAATTTGCCTGTTTAACGCTAAGATTCTAGTTTTTAGCTTGAATTCAAATAGTTTCTGCTACTTCCAGATATTTGGTCTAAATTATAATAAGAAAATATAGTATGATGCGATAAGTAATCATCGTAGGAAAAAATGTGATGAAATACACGTGTGTGTATTGACTTTCTATGGTTCTTTACACATTACAACTTAAGATACTCATTTAACGTTAACTCACTTGTCTAGTAATACACTCAATATATTAGTATGAAAGGTCACAATGTTAATTTTAATTGATTTAGAATAGACGTCACGTACGAATGAATAATCAACATTCCTGGCTGCAATGATGGAGTATATTTTTGCGGTTTTTTAAGTGATAAACAAGACCTTGAACACCAAATTAAACGAAGTTTGACTAAAAATCATTCAATTTCTACTGTGAAACACATAATTTGGAAGTATTAGACTAAACTAAACAAAAGTGAATGTGATTGGTTGTTTCCTTCAACATTTTCTTCTCATTATTATCAATGGTCATCAATAGCATACTACTTATTTTACTCATGACTAATTTTTTTCCAAATGGAATATATTATTTATTTGATCACAATATCAATAACTATTAGGGAATAATAACCACTTACATTTATTCATTTAAATTGTTAGATTTATGTTTCATAGTTTACATCACCAACTGTTCTTATGAATATATCCATCGGAAACTAGAAATCACTGGTTTGCTCTTTACATTCCGTACGGAACTTAACTGTGGGTATGTATCGAACCCAGGACCTCTGGTCTAACTGACGAATACTTAATTCATACGATACTGATTCGAAATCTGGTGGTGTACATATCTAACGCTAGTCATTTCACGATATTCCGCGACCATCTTCTATTGTTTACGGTTGACAATTGTCATACACCCAACATAGTTGTACTCCACTAGCTAGGGTTTCTCACTGGTACTTCTGAAATCGCCTCTTGAAGTTAATCACTAGCAGTCACATGATTGCTATGAGAATAGATTGTTTAATTTTCCCAATGTACATCATGAACTGTTTTCTAGAGAACCATTGGAAACCAGGAAGCATTGAATAACTGTTTCATTCTAGTTTTGTTATTTTTTCATATTTGTAGTACACATTTATGTAGTCTACTTACTTATGCTCATCTTTTTCAAAATCCTTTTTTTTTTTCAACAATTATCAACGTCCCATGTCAAAAGGATCGAGAAGATTCAATTAGTTTATTAAGTAAAAACAATGTGGATAAGAAAGCTTTACAAGCCTATGCAAGAGAAACTGCTTCTTATGTAACTAATGGAGCATTGACACGTTTAGATTTTGCATTGAATTCATACGGTGAACCAGATGTGGATATATTTGATTTTACACGAATGTTTGCAGCGGAATATTCATGTAATATATTGGAAAAAAATCGTTGTCTTTTACTACAATGTCTTATTGGTGATGGATTATATGAAGTAAGTTTTATTTATTATTTGTTAGTTATTTGTGGATCATATTTATCATGGTTTAATGTAATGCTATAATGCAGATTGAATTATAATGAATTGATTGAAGTTAGATATGAACACAATCGAATACCGATTCATTGGTTTAGAGGTTAAGCGTTCACGAGCGAGACTAAAGGCCCTGTGTTTGATTCCCACGTATAGGACTATGGGTGCGCAACGCTGAAGAGTGGCATTCTAAAACAAAACGACCGCCCAGTGTTTCTAATGGTGGTCTTGTTTACTTCTCCATAAAATTGAAAAGAATTAATCTCACTTTTTTTTATCATACAATCGGTATGATGTTGTGTAGAAAATGTCCTTATAGGGTGGCTATAATGCATTATACAAATGAGAAAGAGTCGATGGTCTTATGGTAGGACGAAGATCACCTAATATCCATTTTATACCATACAAATACAACTGTTCTACTGAGAATTTTCTTCGAAACTTTACTCAGAAGACTAGTTTATTTATCATTGGTTTAAAGTCAACTTCTAAACAACTTATTCTAAGTAGTATTGAACTGCATCAAAAGTATTGTTGTAAGGATTCCTGTGTGTGTATAATCCTTAGATCATTTTCCAATTCAGTAAATTGATCGAGATTTCAGAAAGCATCTATTAAATTGCTGTAGTAGGTGGGTTGTATAAAATAGTTTTGTTAAACTTGTACAGCAATGAATATCAAACCAATCTATATTTAGACGAATAGATTTCTGCACAAACGAATTATGTGAGCCAACGTTTCTTTAACTTGTTTATATATATATCTGTTGTTTCGTAAAACAGGATAGAAAAAAAGTTGTTTCAATTATTTGGCATCTTTTTAATATTTTTATTACAAAACCTACCCAATATATTTCTCACTGGTATTAACACATTCTATCTTATACTGTCAGGTATCTTTTTCGTTCACTCTTTCCAACAAATTTTCATGATTCAAATTTCAATCGAAACATAAGAAGCTAAAAGGGTTCGCTTGTGTAACCTAAATCCCAGGGTTTGATCCCTATTAATGGAATTATGAAAGTATTCTGGTAAGAAATTCCTAAAGTATAATGAAACAACTGTTTCTACATATCCTAGCTTTCATTAATGAAGATCAGTTCAGTAGTTAAACTGTAGGCATTAAGTCAAGTTGTAACACACTTCAGTTTGGAAGTGAAACGTCATCATTCGAACCAAAGACGACAATAAAATGAGGAATTTTTGAAAAAAAACTCAATGACGCATTCATTAACATCATTATGTTCGTATTTGAATTATGAATAATAGACAATTCAATTACTTGTTTATAAAAAACAATTAGTCCCTTTTATAAATGTCGATAGAACAGTGAGAAGACGTAATTGATCTGAAAGATATGATGTATTAGCGCTATGCATTTCGAACAATCTGGTCGCACAGATTTACTTGTTAAGACATGTTATATGAAGATGACAATTATCACCTTATGTTTATTTGACCTTTTATTGTCGTGTGAGCTACTTATAAGTAGTATATGACGTGAGCGTCAACGTAATGTCTGGCAGCCGAAGACGCGGGAAGATCAAGAAAGGAAGAGTTAGAAAACAATGGAATTTGTATGAAACGCATGAATAGTGACAATGGATTGATGTTTTGCAACAGGAACAGTCCAGTTCGATATGATGAACTGATATTTTGCAAATGAACGATTTACGATATGATTTTCCGATTTTACTGAGTAACTCTGTAATTTCGTTAAATGAAATTCGGTTGCCCCACCTATGTTCTCATTCACTACATTATTAGTCTTCATATAAAATGCCTTGACAAGTAAATATGTGTGACCAGATTGTTTGAAATGTATATAGCACAGATACATCACATTTTTCAGATCAACTACGTCTTCTCATTGTTCTACTTGTTTATAAAATCATGATGAATCCAATTTTCAATTGTGTATATACCTTCCTTATTTAGTGCATAGATTAACAGCATTCACTAAAACTTGGGTTTTTCGTCTAATCCGTACAAATCTGTTCATCTTTATTCTTCTTCCGCATTGAACAACAATTCGATTTGTATGTGTGTTTGTGACAAAATATACTTAGTGTTTCTTTGGTAGTTTGATTCCAAAAATTCATTGTTAATCATATTCGAGAATGATTTCATTGTTATCACAAGTTAAAAATTAATTTTTTAATGACTGCAGGAAATAGAATACCTGTGATGATTCATTTCAATATATATTAGAAAACAGAGTATGTTAGTCAATCAAACATCCGGATCGATATGGCTTATAAAAGAATCATTAGTAAATTGTTAGAATTAATGACACATCATCGCTTACAATAAAAAAAGAAAACAACACTGATACTCGATTAAAATTAAACAAGTTGATGCATGTTTTTGTTTTTTTTTTTAACATTAATTTTCTAATGAACTAGGAATTCAGCTGGTGGTTGACCCATTAATTGATGATCAGTTTGAATACATAGTCGAGATGAAATAAAGTTTACTGGTTGAATTCATTTAGCATTTGATAATCTTAATGGTTTAAGTGTATTTTTCTTCAGACAACAATCGAATTCAGTGTAACTGTACCGATGAGCCAATCATGAATGACCAAGTCACAGTGTAAGGTAAAATTGTATTTATGGCGATTATACTAGTTTCATACCAGAACTATGAAAGGCCGTTCAATGGTTCCAGGTTTTTAATCGTAGTTTAGCTTAGCTCAGTTCATGATTTCAACTATCAAAATAATCAAATCTCCACAGATTCTCTGCATTAATAATAATCATGTGCTCATTAGCGACGAGCTGCATGATGTATTACCGGAGTTTTAGTGATAAATCGTGACCATTGGAGTTCGATCTGTGTCAGGAAGCAGAAAGGTATCCTCCCTGGCAGTGGATGTAGGTTATACATCAGCACTGTTGTCTAAAGGTTCGACATTCATGCCCGAGACTAAAGATCCAGAGTAGATGCGCAATGCTAAAGAGTCTCATACTAAATCATTCCAGGTATCTAATCGTGGTCTAGCTTAGTTCAGTTCATGATTTCAACTATGAAACAGTACATTTATCAAATGCAAGATGTTGAATAGTCTTTGTATAACAATTCATCTGAATGAAGTAGAAACTAATAACTAACCTACAAAATGTCCGGTATTTAATGAAAACACTTATCTGCAGTTGTGAAAAATTAGTTACTACTAACAAAAACGTTATGCAACAATATTTCTTTGTGATATTTGTCATGTCGGTAGTTGTCGACTACCTGGTTGGGATCCGCGAGATGATAATAATCGATGGTTAGAGACCCTGAATGACATGGCTCAAAACCGTTTGCAATTGCGCCGGTGCATTTATTCTTTGTGTTCTCTCAAATCCTAATCTTCTGGATTCTTCTACACCTCTAGTTTTGTCTTTCTAAACTTATCTCACTGAATCATACTTCTTGAACAATATCTTCTAATCGTAACTTCTCCGATTACTTCTAATACCTTTACTACCTCTACTACTATTGGATTTGAATTGACAATTACATCTGTGTGCTAATGTGGTATGGCAACATGAACTGATGTACTTACGTACAAAGTTCTACGTTGCATCTGACTGACTGACTGACTGACTATTTGTCAGGGTTAATTTTATGACAATGATTAATTGCTAAGGTTAGTAATCATTTTAGGCTTTGATTTAATACAAATAATATTCAAGTTAAATGAGTAGAACTTATTACAGTAACTTCAATAACTGTATTTTAACGATTTTATTCTGGTATGATTATTTTAAACTATTTCATTTTTTTTTGTTTGAAAACTGTTTTTCTCTTTTTTCATCATACATTCATATTTACTGGGTTTTTTGTTCTAATCGCCTGAACTATAAAGTCAAGAATTTTAAGAGTTGTCATTATTTTTTTTTAGAGTTTTATCGATTAGCAAACTTTATGAATTAAATATTCTGCTAGACGTGTGTGTATACTATAACCAAACCAATTGTATGTTTCATGCAGTCTAATGATTGATAATAATAATAATAATAATAATAATAATAATAATAATAATAATAATAATAATAATAGTCATTTTGAAGTCAACGTCAACATGTCATTGAAAATATTCACCTTGAAAGTTTTCATGTATCAATAATAAGGAATAAAATTTATTTACCATATATTCATATATTAAATTATACACTCACACACACCTATCTATAGGTATTTTCATTTGGATGCTGCTGTTGTACTTCTTTGTTTATGATTCCATGTGTAAAAATTCCAATAAAATTATTATTTTTCAAATTATTTTATTTGAAAATTCTTTTTACTTACATAATATTATTATGTCTAGTATTGTATTTAGCTGTTTGTTTTTTTTTGAAGTCAGTCAACTTTTGATTTTCCTTTTGCACCATAAACACAACGCGCACACGCACATAGATATACTATCGATTTTGTTTCACTATATACCTATATATACTTTTTTCTTCATATTTTTATTAGCCATTTTGGCCTACTGGTAGTGGCTGTGCATTGGGCTTTATGTCTGCACTTGACGCTGCCTGGTCAGTGTCATTGCTTGCGTCTGGTATGCATCCATTGAAAGTGATTGCAAAACGTGAATCAGTTTATCAACATTTAAGTCAAACAACTGCACAGAATATGCCAATAAATTATCATGATTATACATTGGATCCTATGACAAGGTGAGTTATCAATGGGAAGTTGGTTGTTTTTTTTGTTAAACAAACAGACTAAAATTGTTTGATTAAAATTTGTAAACAGAGAGGTTAATAGTGATATTCATACTTTCTATTCATTTTCCCCATCCCCTCCTCTATATAAAAAATGAAATCCCTAGTAAACTATTGAAACAGAGTACCTTTTTTGAATCAACATGTTATAATTCTCTCTTATTACAACCCAGCTATTCCTAATGCATCTCGGACACCAATTCACTCGAGAAGTTCTCCCAAATTAGAACATGGTTGCACAGGAAATAGATTATATTCCAATAACAAAGGTTAGATGAAAGTCAGAAGGTCCAAAGGAAAAAGACGTTAGTATATTTATATTTTTCTTACATGGGAAGATTCTGGAATATTGCCTTAATATCGAATGGTGCTGATTTGATGCGAAAGAGCCTATCAGCATGCAGCAACGCCATCATGCTTTAATCTAATTTATGTCGCACTAACTCAACACTACTGTATTAATTTATCTCAGCCCATTTGATTTTATGTGGTGTATGGTTTATCAAACTTCACATAGTATTGGCCACTTTCTTAACTCTACAATTTGTGTGTGTGAATAAACGAACAGATTGTAATTCTAATTCTGTCAAGTTTAGAAAGTCACACATAATTTTATATCTCACTCATTACTGAAGTAGGTATTGTTTTGGTTTTAAACTGATACATACATATCTAGGAAACAAACCTTTATTTGAAGCAATTTCAAAATGTTTCATGTTATAATAAATTCTTTATTGTGTTCAGTTTATTTTCTCTGCTTATTTCTGTCTATCATGTGTTCTCGTCCTCATCCGATAACGTTTATCGTAATCACTTGATGAAAGATTATCTCTGTTGGAATTTTAAATTTTATTCGATACAAACAAACTAAATTACTATTTTCAGGCAGAGTTCTGGAGGTTTGTGTTTTTACACATTTGAAATCACCAATCAGTTATAATTAGACCACCATTAGAAACCTGGAAGCACTGGACAGCCGTTTCGTCCTGATATGGGACTCATCGGCAGTGCGCATCCACGACTCCTGCACTTGGCGGGATTCGAACCCGGGACCTTCGGCATTGTGTGCGATCGCCTAACCATCGAACCACTGGGCCGGCATCCAACGGTGTTAATGTCTAACTCTGATTGATCTACGGATTTTTGCGCGACTTCATCCATTTATCTTTGGTAGTTACTGCCTACACCCGACAGGATTGAACTCCATTCGTCACGTCTTCTCAACTAGAACTATTGACAATCTTGATCACAAAATCTATCTTTGTGAGTGTTAGTTGATTTTGATCTGATCAAACGATTTCACTTACTTATAAGGGAAACTTTATAATAAGTGAATTAACCTTTTGTTATTGTTTGTAACACACAGCTGGCTAGATTATAAAGGTAAACCGAACTTAACTATCGAAATATTATTCCTTAGGTTGATTAATTAATACAGCTAGCATGTTTTGTAAAACACATGAACACTTGAACATATGCGATATGCGGTATTACATATGCTCCTAGTTATTATCTCTCCGTCAGCTAAATGTAGAATCTAATACATATGTGTACTGCTTTAGTTCAAAACATTATGAAAATTTATAAATATTTATAAATAAAAAAAACTCTTTCGAAATAAATTCCTGATTATCCACGTCAATGTGTGGCTTTTTAATTTAAAAACAGTGTCATCTAACGAAATTTCTGTACGATACACAGTTAATCATTTTTGATGATTATTGATTGAACTTGGGAATTGTATGAAATTATTCCTTAAAGATATTATGCTTACTTCTCAGGAGACTTAATCTACTGTTCGCTTTGAGGTTTTATCTGTGTATGGAATGCTAAATAAATTATAAACCAGAATGAAATAACTGTTCAATACGTTATTATGGTTAACATGACTATTCATTCAAATACTATCATATTCAAAACGGAAACAATGGTAATTAAAACCCATTGAACTTTATTAAAATCTTTTTATTGATTTCAATGAAACTAGTAAGTGGTTTTTTTTTTAGTCTAAAATTAGACAATTTGTTCGTTCATTCTGTCTGTTTCTCTTTATTTGACAGCTAATTTTATATTAAAAAGTATATTTAATTCACTAAATTGAAATTTACTCAATGAATGAAATACAAAAGAAATGCTGAATTGATCGAATCTTATAAGTTGTAAAAAAATAAAAGAAGAAACTAGTGATTCAGTTATTTTGTAGATAACTGGTTTGAATTTTGCCGAAACCAGTCTAGATTCTTCTCTTACACTACATACATTTTAAAGTAAAGTGAACTGTTTATTTTGAACGATGTAAACAGTTTTAGATAGACCACATGAAGTCGAACGCAATAATTGCTATTGTCGTTCTATGATGTACTTTTCTAGTTAGAATTCCACATTCAATTGGTTTATAAAATTTTGCACGTTCTCCAACTGATGATGACATTAATTCGTGATAAAACTCACCATGTTATGATACTCAGTCTCTACGGGAGTATTTATTTATTCACTATTCACAACTACTTCCTTTCAACTTCGCCATGTTATTCTTGTCTTTCTGTGCATTGCATATGTTGTTTACTACGTTGTTTCGGTTATTATTATATTTTTAGCTTGTTTGTTGTTGTTGTTGTTGCCATTGTTATGTTTTCATCGGAAATATAACTGCAAAATTAATATTTATTCAATTGTTCAAATATTTTACTATTTTATTCCATATATGTTTTCAATTATTAAATTGTCAAAATCCTTCAGTCTAGTTTACGTTAAGAATTTTGAACATACTACTCAACATTAGAAAAATACTAGTGGTTATTTATAACACAGGATTTGTATTAGATTACAATTTTAATCACGATCTTACCGGCTGTACAGTTTACTATGAATTATATTTTCATATGTTAATATAATTTAAACCAACAGTTTGATTTAACTCTGCATCCGGACTGTTTTTTCTGCAGAGGGCGGAGGTAAGGGGTTCTCTCTTCTACTCTGAATTCTTTCATATGACTACCCATATATAAACACTGTCAGGGAAGTCCTACTCACTACTTTCTCTCTGCGGAGCTTTGTTTATGAAGTTGAAAGAACAAAAAGCGAAGGTCCGGAGGAGCCACTTAGGATAGTTGGAAAATCCTAATTTCAAACCAATGATGCACGTAAGCCCCAGTGTCCTGAGGGGGACAATTGGAAAATGAACCAATTATTGGTCACCGTCTACTATGGGACAGTATCTCTTTACGTTGATCCACCGCCTCGGGATTACTTCTCTATTGCGAAAGCTCCAGTAGGTGGCCCCATAAGAAAACCACTTACCCCAGTCTCTCGAACCAATGTGTATCCTAACCCACACACAAATCAGATACAAAGTTTTAATTCATGTTGTCGTAATATAAAAGGAAGCTGTAAAGAACTATCATCCGTCTTACTGTTTAGCTTATTTACATTTTATTGCCTCTTTGTATCATCATATGTTTTACTATATACATAAATGTGTTCAGCTTCAGTTTGTTAACTTTATGGTATATGGTAACTTGTAACTACGATGCTATCGTCTATGAAACATCAACCTCATTTCTTCCGTATGTTATATCACTGTACTTTACTGTCTGTTATCAGATTATTGTACTTTAAAATTCACATCAAACAGACATAAAACTTATGCATACACAGTCTGAAGCTTAGATTTGTAAAATAGCTCATTTCTAAAATTTAATTATTCTCGAGCGATTTACAAACATCCTATGTGAATTTGATTCTTTCTACTTCATATCTTTGATCACTAGTTAAAACAACACAAATGATGATTGAAATTTCTCTGTTATCAAATTGAATGAACAGTTGTTTTTATCGCGCATTCAATCCTCTTTTTTTTTAATTTTTATTTCAGTTAACTGATAATTATTTAATGTGAAAATAATTGCATTTCTGATTAATTTTCTTTTTTTTTTCTTATTACACATTTTCTGACTTTATCACACCTTTGTCGGCTGAACTTTTGTTTCTCACACATTGAGACTATTGCATGTTGTAGTCAGTTGGCGCCAGGTTAAAAATAAGTTTGGTATTTTCTTTTTACCTTTGTGTGTGTGTGTATGTATGTATGTATGTTTCAATGTGTGCAGCATTGGATAGTTTATGTTTCAGTAAAGAAAGGAAAAATAGATAAAATGGTAGCAGTGTTTAAATAAGAACAAGTTTATTGAAATTTGTGTCTGGATGCTCATTCAAAGAGTTTATAAATTATGAAATTTATTGAGTGATTCATTTCTGAATACCGACGGTAGTCAAATTGCTTTTAGTACTTATATATATATATATATATATATATATATATATATATATATATATATATATATATATATAAAACGGTGACTACGATCAATCAATAGTTCGTTAGAATCGGAAACAAGTCTCCTAATTAAGTAATCGATATTAAGCATAGGCAAGAAGTCTGCATTAAGTTAACGAGTCCCATATTAAAACGGAACTCACATTCTAAATTCTACTGATGTTCACTTTCTTGGATCTATTTAGCTAATTTTTTTTATCCATAAATCCCTTACTTATTTTCTTACTCAATACTTCTCTTTCTTAACTTTCTCTATTATGCAATAAAGAGTATGACCGATTCATTATTGTGTAATGTTCTAAGAATCAGACAAAAAACCTGTTAGTATCTTTAGCTATCAAATACCATATACATCTCTCATAACCAATCTATAAGCACACATGATTAGATATATTGACTAATTGATCAGTTTTTTTGCTCATCACTAGAGGCTGTTACATTTGATTAGTTTGAATTTCTACTTTAAGATGTAAATATTTTGAGAATTCAGGAATAAATACTGCATAGTAGTTCTCAATGACTGGTCAATTAAATATTTTAAGTATTGTCTTTTTTACATTGTACCAGGTATCAACGTTGCGATTTAAATCTTATCAGTCCAAGACAAGTGAATCATTTGTATATAAAAGATATTAATGTACATGAAGATATTTTATCGCCAAGAAATGGTATCGATTCTCCATTATCAACTCAAGCTGCAATACATAAATACTGGTTAAAACCAGAGCATTTTGAACAGAGAAATTTCTATTTAAATCCTGTCGAAAGTACTCTCCTTCGATGGTTTCAAATTCGATTAAGTTCATATTTGCATTGTGGTCTGATTGATCCAGTCAATGATTTAACTGCATCCAATTGGATATGTGGACGTAATCTTCTATGTTTGATACATCGTTATCATCCTGAATTATTACCGGATTTGATTAATCGACTGGAACTTGATAAAATGGATTATAATATTGATGAAAGTAACAGAAGACGACGACGACGATCGGATGATCAAACAAATAATTCACGATTAACACATGCTTGTAGTTTATTATCTGAGCATTTTTCAATTAATTTCAATTTAAAATCAGATTCTTATATGATTCATCCTATTCAACATTGTCATACTATTGGGTATAAGCAGAAAAAATCAATAATCTGTCCTAAGTCCAATTCTGATTGGATAATTTATTTGTATCATGTTTATCATGTGTTTAGTCAATTGAAATTGCCTATGTTTGCACCATCCATCGTATCAGGTATGTTGTGTTGTGTTGTGTTGTGTTGTGTTGTGTTGTACCTTGTGATATATAATGTCTTCTAAATAATTAACAATCATATTGTTTGCCCTATTCCTGTATAGTACTTCTGACATTCTGTTGTCAAGATAATTTGATGAGCGAGCTCAGTGTGACGTGGAAGTCCAGTGCTGTGATGTCCCATTAATCCCTAGACAATATCATTTCTTGTGTAAATACCTCAAATTAATATGATTCTTTGACTTGCTCTCTATCCCTGTCGAAATTATCTTAGATTGAAAATTTTTATACTTTGTCATGCAAATAGAACTTGCTATGATTGAACCTTAGTAACGTTGATTTTAATATAAACTATTGTTTTGAGCATAAATATTTGTCTTATTGTAACCAGATATCCAAAAATGTTTAGATATTATTTTTGATTACAATTATTGTATATACACAATTTATACTCCAGCTATGTCTATGTTTCCAACATCTGAACATTTAATATATTTCAAATGAACTGAGGTCAATTAAGGTTTTGTTTATAAATGTTTGTTTATTCATCAGATAAACGACTGGTTGACCTGAATAACTTGTGCCTGTTTGTTTGTTGACAAAAAATATTTACGAGCAAGTGCATTACGTGTTTCAATCAACAAACAAAATATTTGTGTCCTTTTGTATAGTTGTCAATATTATTAAAAAAGCATTTTGAATATTTTAAATATTATTACGTAACTTGAATTGATTGAATTTATAACCATACACGTTGTGTTTAGGTCAATTGTATTGTTATTTAAATTAAACGGGAGCGAAATTAGTATTTAGACACGGGTGAACTGTGTCCATGAATCATAAATTCACAATTGTTTGTTTAATTTTTGAGTGTGTTTACTTCTATTTCTCCAGTCAATCCACTTTAAATAGACGAGGATTGTTAACACGACACTGAGTGAGTGTAGATAGACATAGTGTATTCTTTCAATTAAAGTTATGGAGATTAGTGCTTTTACACACTGAAATCATCAATCAAGCATTGCTAGACCACCATTAGAGACCTGGAAGCACTGGACGGCTGGTTCGTCCAGTTGTGGGACTCATCAGCAGTGCTCATCCATGACTCCTGAACCTAGCAGGATTCTACCGTAGAAATGTTCATAAGTAATAATCGATCAAAAATGGGACAAATCAGTTAGAAGATTATCCGAATGATTTTCAAGCAAAAATATGTAGTAAAATTAATTGATTCTGTAACCAATGTGTTTCATCAAAAACTGACTTGAAATTATAGACGTGAAACATTTACACTATCCATCTTTTTTTTTGTAACATTCAAGTGACATGTTTTCGTTACAGTGCTAGCGAATGAAACAGTTAATTCTTGGTTAAGTTATTGCATATAGTTGAAAAGAAACGTTGAACATAGTTTACGTCTTCATTTACAGTTTTCAGTAAAGTGTACATAGATTCTTACAAAAACTGTTATTCTTTGTAAAATTTCACAGTTCGAAAATTTACCCTGACACTGTTCATGTTACAAATAATCTGTAGAACTGAGATGTTCACTATTGCCTAGTCATCGATTAGTAGTCAATATGAACTTCTTAGATATCAACCGTCTATTAACAATCAAAGACTAAACAAACATAACATCGTTCACTGTGCAATAAATAACTTGTCAGTTGTCAGTCAGTCAGGTGCAACATAGAACTTCGTACGTAAGTACATCAGTTCATGTTGCCGTAACACATTATCACGCAGATGTAATTGTCAATTCAAATCCAATAGTAGTAGAGATAGTAAAGGTAGGTATTAGAAGTAATCGGAGAGGTTAGGATTAGAAGATATTATTCAAGAAGTATGATTCAGTGAGATAAGTTTAGAAAGACAAAACTAGAGGTGTAGAAGAATCCAGAAGATTAGGATTTGACAGAACACAAAGAATAAATACACCGGCGCCATTTCAAACCTATCAATTGTAAATTATCGTTGTTATTTTCTTTAAATCTCATTGATAATCTCTAAAACTTAATTTCATTGTTGCTGTTTTTTGTTCTTCTCATGAATAAATAGCTCCTTTAATAAAAAAGTCATCTAGTGTCACTGATGTACATAAAAAACGTCTACCAATCTGTTCTTCATCGGATCAAGTTAATTTGCATAAAACAAGTGTACCCAATGGTTGTATATCACATTCACAATGTAATGATAATAATATTAACAAATTTGTAAATGGTCAATTATCAACACATGTCAATCATACATCACGTTCACGTTCTCATAGAGAAAATTTAAATGGTATTGTTGAACGTGGACTTACAACAAAACGTAGAGAAGAATTAGTTACTATGTTAGTAAGTGAAATATAACTATATCGTTCATTTATAGTTTATTTTATTTTATTCTTTCTCATTCTAAAAAAAAATTATTGTTTCTATAAACATATAATGTTCTCCTTGATATTTTTCAAAATAATATTCTACTTATTGGATATTGGATTTTAAATGCCATAATTTTTCAGTTTAACTTTGCTAATAATTACTATGTTGTCCCATTATACGTTACTAAAGCAGTTCATAGAAAAATGTTTAATTAAGTTTGCCAATTTCTCGCAATAACATTTGTATATTGTATTCATTTGAAAATTGACTGAGATTGTTATATGTAATATATATATATATATATATATATATATATATATATATATTGAAAATTCCCTTAATTTATCAGTTAGTTTTATCAGAATGACAATAGTCGCTCTTTATTTTGTGATTAAAATAGAGTTTATTATCAATCTAGTATTCAGCTATTAACACACTACTTATCTGGTTACAAGAACGCTTATATTTTAGATTATTAATGAGTAATAATGACTAATTTTATTTTTTGTATGTTCCTTTACTTACTGATGATCGGGTGTCGATCGATAAAATTGGAGATTGGATGAGAGATTGGTCGCTATTCTAATCCTACTGAGAGTTTTGGTTTTTCTATGATTCTAGACAGTTTACTTCATTTATGAGTTCTAGATAGTAGGATACCTAGTTTCAGAGTATCTTGCCAACTAAAACTACAACTAATCAACTTGTCAACATGCACTCGTTTACTAAGTTAGTTTGAGAGATGGAAGTATTATCTCACATCTTCTAATTCCATTGCAGTTAATAATTATTGGAGCATTTAATTAATGAGATTTTTTTGTGTCATATCAAATAAAAAGATAATGTTGGCTTCAGTGTTACTCATTTAATAAGTCATACAAGTAGATTATATGAACTTAAGTCCTTTTCCATTATGTTGCTAATCCTATAAGTTAGATTGAAATATTGTCGCATGGTTTTGCTTGTTAGCCACCTCTGTTATAAATGATATTGTTGATTGTTGTTAATAATTGAAAACAAGTGCTACTGAATTTGTCATTTACTATTCTACATAAAATTACAGAACATAAACGATTAAAACTAGCTAATGATAAATCGTCTTGGTTTTCATAAACTCAGTCAGCCAGACCACCTAATGAATTTCAAACTACGCTTTTCATTGCACATCTTAGATATTCGTGTTGTCATTGAATCAACTACTGTGGTATTTCGCGCAGCGTATGTAATTTCAGTCATATATATATATATATATATATATATATATATATATATATATATATATATAAGGAAAAAAAGACTTAAATGCTTTTTTTTAAAAAAATGTGGTTTGCACTTATTTGTGTATACCATAGCACAGTTAATTAATCCCTCTCAATGAATATCATGATTACTTAATAAGTTAGTTTAGGTTATCAGTAAAACAGAGCACAATATGTTACAAAGTACCTTGGGGTTTTTATCCAATTATATGTATTTACAACTTACAGCGATATCTGTCTCACTTTCGAAATTGTGGAACTGTGTATTTCACTTACAACTTTGCACTAGAAACTCAACAAAATTCATTTCTCTACTGGTGGCGGCTACCCAAGTGACCATAAGGATATGTTCAATGTGTTTTTTTTCTATCCACCATTCATCACTAGAATCCTAATATATTTTGATAATCATTAAAAATATTAAAGTGTATTTATTTACAAATCAGTAACTAAAGAAAAAAAACTAGTTTTTCAATATTCTGAAATATTCAGATTAGATCATTCAAAAAAAATAAACGATTACTGAAACAAAATATGAGATTCTGCGTTTTTTAAACAAAAGAGATTATAAGATAATATACGATAGTTTTGTGAAACTTTTTTTTCCGAAAATGTAATATATATCTACAATTTCCTTTGAAATGATATATAATCTATGCATAAAACGTGTTTGATTGTTATTGATATGCTTAGTATTAATTAATTAATTATTTAATTAATTAATTAAGTTGATTCATTTTTAGATTGATATGAGTAGACTTACAAACTAAAATTGTAAAGAATAAAATTGAAAGTGTGTGTGTGTGTGCATGTGCGTGTGTGTTGAGGAAAGTTTCTAGAACAATTCCTTATTCCCTTTTATCTATTAAATTTAGAAAACTTCTGAAATCTAGGCTACTTCGTTTTACTTCACTAATTTTCATTTGCTCTGTTTGACTAATGAGTTTTTTTTCCTTCATCAATTTGATGCTTCTTTTGCGCATTTTTTCATTCTACTCTCCTCATCTTTCCCTTACTTTACTTTACTTTTCTTTACTAATCACAGTAGGCTATCAACATTCTTTTTTTGTAAACTAACAAACAGTTTTCGTTTTTTTTGGAATAAGCGTAAAAAAACTTTCTTTTCTTTTTTTTTCTTGAATCCTTAAAGATTATTAGTTTTGCATCAACACGAAATTGATGATGATGATGATTAGTTATTTGTCTTTAGTTGTTTACAAAATAGTTCATTTTTCTTTTAACTAGGATTGTTGTGTGTGCATGTGTGTGTGTGAGGTGTAATGATGAGAAATGGGCATTTCGTCGTAAATCAGTTCAATTTTCTTTTTCCCATTAATGTTTGTTGCCCCTTGTTCATTCACATCAAATGTATTGAACTCAACAGGAACGATGATGCTGATGGTAATTTTTATTTTATTTTTTCAATGATTTCTTTTTGTCTCCTATTTAACTGAAAATCAATTTAGCTATTTGATATTGAATTTATTTTGTTATTGATGATAACCGGTAAAATTCTTGTTATGTGAATGGAATAATTAAATTTTCACAGTGAAAGTGTATATTTTATATGCATCTATATATGTATATACATATGTATAATGTCAACGAGTGTACAGTGTGTACGTGTGTGTTCGCTTGTGATGTTTAAACGGCTGAATAGAATTGTTTCTCTTGAGATTAATAATTTATTCTACAAGTATCATTAAATATGCATTGTATTATTTAAAAATTATTATTATTATTATTAATACTATTTCACTTGTATGAGACACGTACTCTACATATTTGAGAATAACGACAATGATTTATGCATAATCTATATCCTAATAGTATTTAATCTACAAGGTTGAAGTATTTATTTGTTGACATACTTTAAGTGTTATGTGTTTTTTTTTCATTTATTAGACACAGTGTGTCACAAAGCTGATGGAGTTTAATAATCTACGATTAGGGAAAAGAAAACGGAAGCACAGAGTGTGTTGAACAACAAAAGCAATAATGACTACGATAGGTCCATAAGGTCTATCATGATATAAGTACAAGGTTATTTTATCATTGAATATCCTAATCAAATACTGTTGAAATTAGTTAGATTTACAAAGGATGGTACTGGTGTAAAATATTTACAAGTAAGCACCCGACCGTAGCTTCTACCTTGACATGGTGATCGGGCTTGCCTATCGTGATGACCCAATCGAGCTGTGTCGGCTCCTTTAGCGACTACCATACCAAACAGATCGATTTGAGAACGGTAATACTAAAAGCAACAACTCAAGATTTGAGGGCGAACTCGTACTACTAACTGTACAGAGTTGTGACAGCAGCAGGTTGTTTACTTCGAATATCCAGCATCTTCAGTGATGCTGCCTTCTCACACGGAAGGGGTTAGAAAAGGTCGACTCTAAAAATGTCGCACATCACCTCACCCCATGAATGCCGCCTCTAGTGGTAAGGCTTTTTGAAGGGCAGAGCTAACACGTTAAAAACTCCCCACAAAAGTTCTCTGTACAGCCAGCATGAAGCAGTTGTCCATTGGGCTCCGTCGCTATGCTAAGATCAACGCTAACCCGGATTATTTTTTACGTCTTTCAAGAAATATCTTTCCATGGTGTGGGTAACGGTGAACTGGTTACAATCAACTTATTTCTGCACCTAATAATTTCTCTCTCACCCCCAAGCCTCTCTGACATTCGCTTGTCACCTAGAGCCGGCGTTGCAAACGATTCGAGTACACGAAACGTTATTCCTGGTCTCCTAAAACCCAGCTCTAAACAACATGTAGGAGTTTTCAGTATTCGAACCCTGTGCCAAATAAGACAAGTTTCCTTAACTAGGACTCCAAATTAGGTTTATTTATCCTTTACGTGGTATTTGTACATATGTATTTATATCAAAAGGTTTAGCGTTTCTTAAAGGCATACAATTCTGCCAGGTTCATCATTTTACATGGCTATTTTAATTACAACTTTTCCTCTGACTTATTTACCACCAACTGGATATATATGTACAGGAATTGGACACACTAATGATACTACTTATTGTTTTACTTAAACTAAAAGAATGTTTGTCAAATAAGATAGAAATCTGAGTAATCTACGAATGGAAAATCAAACTCTCTAACTGACCTAACTTAAACATAATACATTTTGTTAATACAGTTTCTTTGATTTCATTTTTAAACTATATTTCTTAAATTCAGCTTTTCATCGTAATTCTTAATTAATTCTCTTTACCTATGCACCTCTTATGTTGATCTTCTTTCCTTATACACACATTTAATGTATAACGAGAATTACACTGATGCATATTTATTTCATAGGTTCTGAGTTGAGAGTAATTGACTGATTCTTTTTTCTTCTAAATGATTCCTAATATATTTATCAAGTTTCGTTATTATGTTCTTCTACTGTCTAGTATTCCCTGACCACCATACTTCATTCAAGTCTTTCTAAGTCTAAACAAGAATTGAGCAATTAATATTTTCTTCAATAAAACCAAACCACATATGTACAGAATTACCATAAGAATCTTGTATATTCTTCTGCTAGCACTGATTGGTTGAAAAATAAGCCAAACAGTGTATTCTCACATGAGGCTGGTCAGAATATGCGTATAGTTAGGTCTTTATCTTGTTTACATCATCGTTACTTGTCACACCAAGTTGATTCTGTTGTTGTTGAACTTGTTCTATAGTATAATGCGATTCTATCAAAAGTTTCCTTGGAAATTTGATAAATCTGATTCAGTTTGTTTTGTTTTTTTTGAAATATGATCATCAAATTTATTTAAGAGACTGATCTAAAATAAAACTTAAATGTGATTCATTTGCTTATCAATCGATCACTTGGTCAAAGCTTCTCTGCCTTGATCGTTTGATCTTTTTAATTCACTGGTTTGTTTTCTTTGACCTATTGTCAATATTAGAGATCTTCAGTGATTATTTTCATTACACACACACACTCAATTAATTACTTGTGTTGTTTGTTTGTTTATTTGTTTGACTTAATCAATCGAATCAAATCTATGCCTTTTTGTTTTTATCCCTTACATACATCAAAAAATCTTTTTTATGTTATGTTTATATCAAAAAAATTACTCAAATCCCTATTAAAATATCTAATATAGTGTATTGTTATACTGTTTCTATGGAATTTTATCTAAATATATTTATATCCAATATCTATTATTATTATTGCAAGATTATTTGTATTGTGAATTGTATTGTCATTTTTTTTCTTCACAAGATTAACATATATGTACATATCCTGGTCAAATCAAATCGAAATTAAAATTTTTATCGGGTTTCCATAGGACTTGTTCTTTTTCCCTTTAAATTGTAAAAAAAAAAATACAAACAATGTTCCCTCCTTTGGCGATTATCACTTGTTATCTCCCAACGTTATCAAATCATCCAAGTCACTGAAAACAGCATTAATCCCAGACGCTAGACTGTAACAATAAATAATGTAAATTACATGATACAACTCGCAAGTACGGAAGTACAACTACATACACACACACACACATTCAAATGATTGATTATACAAAAGTCACATGAGAAACTTTTTGACAAATTATTTAATTCGACACTAATAATTAATTAGAAAGAGTTCAACTGGTGTGTTCTTAAAATTTATTTTCGCAAACAGTATGTGTGTAAAGTTTCTTGACAAAAAAGTCATCTGTTCACACATGTGTGTGTGTGTGTGTGTGGTAAATAAAATTCGGTTTTTGTGTGAAGTTTTTGAGTTTGATAATTTTTGTGTGTGCTTTGATCATTGTTTTATTCATTCCATTCATTCGGAGAATGTTTTTTTCCATATAAGTGACAATATTATTATTATATTGTTTGTTCCTTTGAAATATTTACTGATTTATTTTAAAGCGGATATTTTAAGTATGTGAATTGATTGGATAAATTCAATTCTAGTTATTATTATTATTATTATTGTGATATAACTTACTTCCTTCCTTCCGCCTGTTACCCCTAATGGTGCACCGACCAGTTTTCTCCAACCTACTGTCTCCTGGGCTTCGCTTTCCAGTTCTGTCCAATTTTTGTTCATTCTTCTCATATCTTTTACTATTTTTCGGCGTAATGTATTCCCTGAACTTCCTCTTTTCCCTTAATATTGAGGGTTCCAAGTGAGGGCTTGTCTTGTGTTGTGGTTGGGTGCTTCCCACAGTGTGTGTCCTATCCACTTCCACCTCTTCTTCCTGATTTCCTCCTTCACTGGAATCTGGTTTGTTCTCTCCCATAGTATCTTGTTGCTGATGGTTTCTGGCTAACGAATCAGAAGTATTTTGCGTAGACAACTGTTAAAAGAATACTTGTATCTTCTGGATGATGGCTTTGGTAGTTCTCCAAGTTTCCGCTCCATACAGTAGAACTGTGTTGACATTTGTATTGAAAATCCTGATTTCGGTGTTGGCTGATATTTATTTGGAATTCCAAATGTTATCATTATGTGATATGCTCCTTCACAAACATGTCAACAAAACAATCCAATCAATTAATGTTGAGGTGTTTTTTTTCTTCTTATTCTTCACATGAATCAATAGTAAACATTCTTATATTCTATTTACTCTGACATTAACCTTAATTCTAACAATAATTATTCAAAATGTAAGGGGGATATGGTTTCATGTGATCAATTAATTAATTGATTGATTATTTAGCGTGATGCATCTTTTTTTCATTGTTGCTTCTGTTGTTGACCTATTCTAAATAGATTTTCTTTTTAATCTTTCAACTTTTATTGTATTTTAATTGTTAGACTTTTACCATCCTCTTTTTTTATTCACTAATTGAACTGATAATCCATTAGTATGTTGTAAGAAATAGGATGGATGAGAGAGAATTCAGGAAATAACATATATGGTTTAATGAACACAAAATAGTATGCGTAAAATGAGGCAGAAGAAATGAAATGCACCCTATTGAATAAAACCAACCTAGATAGACTTTTATAAACAGTTTCATTTCTTTGTACACATTAAAAACTCCCGTTGGTAGGGTATACGTTCCGGTTGACCTTGTGGGACAAACTCGATCTTTAGCTTCATGTGGGGTCTGAGGGCTCCGGTCGATTGTATCAGCGCAAAGCAGTTGGAGACCAGACAGTTGGAATGGCTGCTGGTTAGTGCACTGCTGGGTGGCTCGGTAATCCATTCGGGGCGCTAGGTCTAACTGGAAAGCCTGCCTTGCCACCCTTGCCTATTGGGGATTGTGCGCAGTGAATGGGTTTGAGGGATCTTGTTGGTTCATAGATGCCCGAACGAGAGCCACTGCTCGTGCGCGATTACCACTAATACTGCTACTGCCTTTACCACTTCGAGATTTGAATCGATAATTCCATCTTTCTATGCTAACGTGCTATGACAACTTGAACTGGTGTACCAAGTTCTACGTTGTAGCTAACTGACGGAAACTGACACACAACTGAAGAAGAATGTAGAAGTGCAACAAATGTTTCATATTCAGAGAACACACAAATTGATGTAAAGAAAATCTCATAAGTTTACTGTACTAACTTATCAACCAATTAGAACACAGTGTTTGATTATGTAATGATTGGTGATAAAAATCTTCACCACAAATCCAAAATGGGTTATCTTAAACGTGAATTATCCATTTAGGATAATCAGTTTGACAAACATTGCATCAAGACTTAACCTTGGGACATATAAGACATTTATGAAACTGTGGTAAAGATCAATCACAAAACCGTAGAAATCATAAAAAAAACGTCGACATTACATGCTTGGCATCATCAATAAAACAAAACAGGATAATCCTATCGTCGATGTCACTAGATCGCGATAGTCGAATAACCGAATATATTAGAAAGTTGGATTTTCAAAAATGTCCCATAATCCTCCAAAAAATATTTCCATACTCTTTAATAGGCGTTTCGTTCGAAAATTCTCATTTTTTTCGTCCTAGTTTCATTGACTGAGATTGCTTGCTTAATATGATGTGCGTAACTTGTTTGTGTGCGGTTGTGCAACTGTCACTAAACAACATCCTTAAACGCTATTTTTTTCGGAATATTTTCGTAATTTTTTTGCTGAACTTTATTAAATGATTCTTTTACTAAAAATTTTTTTTACTTAAAATCATGTTGAAAATTTCTAAACAACTTAATCTTGTCCAAAAGTTAGGTTTTCCGTGAAAAAAAAACAATATCTCTCAAACTCTATTTATTATTGATGCATACCTGTTGTATGTTGTCTATTGTAACTGTGGCTTTCGTATCCACTTGTGTTTACACGCTCAGCTACTTCTGTCTGTCTGTCTATCTATCGATACGGAACCTGCTTGTGTGTATCTCGATTTATGTATGTATGTATGCATACATGCATACGTCTGATGTGTTTCTAATTGTGTGTGCGCAGTATGCAAAAAATAAACGATTCAAAATACTAATAAAATAATTTTACTGCTTTTTTTTTCTTTTACGAAAGCATTCAACTTGTTTTTCTGATTTATTGATTCATTGGTGATTTTGTTTTTGAGGTATTTTTAAATAGTTTTGATACGGCAATTAACTAGACCATCTATCTATCTATCTATCTATAAGTAAAAATATACTACCTATCTGAAAGTGGAAACGAAAAAACAAACCCGATAGCTTTAAAAATGCCTCTTTTTCTCATCTACTTACTAAAAAAAATTAAATTATTTAACTGTTGATTATGTATGGTGTATTTGTGAATTGTGTATAATCTGTTGGCGATTTCACGGCAATGTTACACACATCAAACCTAGATTGAATGATACTTATGTGATCATCATCATCATCATTATCGATAATAAGGCTTCGATTCAACGAAGTTTCAACAACTTGACCTGACTAGTGAAGTAGTAGTCATTGTATTATATACAATCCAATAAAATGGTGAATTTTTAAACTATCGCATTTAAAATATTGTTTTCTGAAACTAGGACTAGACCAAACTCTCCACCGGTGTTCAATTTTTCCTTGTCATCAATTTATTACTAATTTTTATAAGATGAAATTTTTCATTTCATTTTTTTTCTGTACCTTTATTAATGTATCCAAAAACCAATTCATTTTTATGTGTGTATGTGTGTGTGTGTGTCTGTGGAAGAATATCATCGTTGTATAAAAGTTTTTTTCATTTCACATACTACCATTTATCAGTATATATTATTAGGAATGCTTAAAGAGAAATCATCTACTTGTTTATCAATTTTTCAGTAGAAAAAAAGAAGCACTTTCTATAAATTCAGTGAATTCTTTTCAAAAATCACCTAAACAAGAAAAAATATCTAAATTACTCGTTTATTCGCCAATAAAATAGGATTAATTAGAAAATTCTTTTATATCAATGATTTTTTTTCTTCAATTACTGTAAATACTGAAATCAATGAGAATTATTGAATTAGGTTATTTGTTTTAATCTATATTAACTTATTAATTACTTTCTCTGTCTCTCCTTTCTCTCTCTCACACACACACACGCACACACACTCCCTCTGCCACTTTGTTTGAATCGTTGGGAAACTGTTTGCCTTAGCTATAACCTTATCACAATTCTATGCATATCCTTTTAATTCATCTTTCTTTTTTTTACACAGCATCCAAAAGGCCAGTATCAACTAGATTTCGTTTGTGTTATTTTTTTAACGAAGTATTTTGTAGAAAAAGTACCTTACTTATTGGTTATTTCGTTAAAAAAAATGACATGCAAAAATGCTTGGTCCCATTGCATATAGATTCTGTTTTATGGCACGTTTTTCCTTTTTGTTCATGGGGAAACTTTCACTAGATATCATGTTATTAATGTTGTATTGGACAATCAGCGCTTTTTTGTTATCCATTGGTAAGGATTATACGTACTTCATGAGTTCACAATTGACAAATCACTGAGTAGTGAAGATTGTCATGTTCATTTAATCTTTTAATGCTTTTACCGATTAAGTTTAAGTAACTTGGGATCACATGTACTAAATGAAGGAACGAGGTAACATATGGTTGGTCTGAACTGAACGATCAATCAATTGGTAATATTCCAGTCGTCGGTCAGACGGCCTAATAGTAATGTGTTTGACTAATTCAGCTGGTCGGGTGATGAGGCTTCGAATACTACAATGAGAAACAGTTCCTTTCAAAATGCCTGTACTCCTTGTTCACGAGTTGTGACCTAGGATGAAACTAAGATTCAAAGTCTCCTGCTAACCATCTCCAAACGCCTAAATTGACCAATGATCCTTTTGAATTATCGATTTAATGATCAGCAAAAGTAGTAAAAGGCTATTATTGTACGACAGTAAAATAAACTGTGTTATGTTATGAAGAACGGCCGAAACCCGTAATATAATTATTAATAAGCAACATTAATTTATAAAGACTCACAAATTCTCACAACACGTTCAGTGAAATCGGATTGCCATATATATATATATATATATATATATATATATAACTACTGCCTGCAGCATTCATTCATCTGGGTTTTTATTGTTTCGTTAATAAACTAACCCTGTTACCTTTCCTTTCAGTATACTGTGCACCATACTTCATCTTACGTTTTGGATTATTTTATCTGCCTGTTTCTTCTCACTACTTAAATAAGCACAATTATAGAAAACAGCACTATCTATTTCGAACACCTTGCTCGCTTCTCTGACACTTCTATTATGTAGTTTTTAAAGCTCATTTTGAGTCTGATCTTGATTATTTTCAAATATTAATCTATATAATACGATGTATTAAACAAATAACATAATGTCTTACTGCTTTTATCTCTTACCGTACTTATAATAAATAATATTTCATTTGAAATAATGAACCAATAGAAGTTAGACTACCATTGAAAATTTGGAAATGCTGGAAAGTCATTTCTTTCTATTACGTTGGTCTAACATAGATCAGTTCATGATTTCCGGCACCTGAACGAGTGATTGGGAGTGAAGTAGTTGGGGATGTTGACCGCTTCACTTATCTGGGGAGTCTCATCAGTGCTGATGGCCTGGTGACTGACGAAATCTAAGCACGGATACAGAAGGCTAGATTGGCTTTTGCCAACGTGCGTCATTTATAGCCCAAGGTGAGATATCCGTTTACTAATCAAAGAACGAGTGTACTTCTCAGCAGTTCGCTCCATCCTAATTTATGGCTGAGAAACATGGGTATTCAGAGTAGAAGATATTCATAGGTTACTGTTTTTTGATCATAGTTATCTCCAAAGCATTGCTCGTGTATCATGGGACAACTGAGTAAGCAATGCTGTCGTTAGGAAACGGGTGCTAGGTAAGGATGGCAGGTCAATAGATGAAGTATTGAAACTCCATCAGTTGAGGTGGTTGGAAATGTGTTATGTATGCCTAACCACCGACTGCCTCATCGAGTTATATTTCGGTGTAGGAATAGATATGAAGGAAGATAGGGGCAGCCAAACCAAAACATGGCACAAATCTGTGAAGTCTCTGACAAATGGACTGATTAATGTTAGTAGATGTAGGCTGCCTGGTTGGGGTCCGCGAGGTGATAGTGTAGTGAATGAGAACACAGGTGGGGCAACCGAATTGTATTTGTCGAAAATTACAGAGTTACTCAGTAAAATCGGAAAACCATATCGTAAATCGTTCATTTGCAAAAGATCAGTTCATCCTATGGAACTGGACTGTTCCTGTTGCCAAACATCAATCCATTGTCACTATTCATGCGTTTCATACAAATTCCATTGTTTTCTGACTCTTCCTTTCTTGATCTTCCCCCCATATTATGCTACCAGACTTTACGTTGACACTCACGCTATATACTACTTATAAGTAGTTCGCACCACAGCACCACACTCGTCCCCCCTTTTAATAAGCTGTCGTCGTAGTCCTTCAAAACAGAGCCCCTGGTCAGTTAATATCACCTTCCGTATTCCGTGACACGCTACAATATGCCGGATTACCACTTCGGTCATCGTTCTTGATCACTGGTCTGGAATGGATACGGCATCTATTCAACGTGTAGCGTTCACAAGTTCCCGATGCTGGAACACGGCGGCAGGCACACACTCGATAAATTGCGACGCCAAAGACCGTGCCCCGCCCACTCCTCACGGCGCAATCCGGTGAGCTCCACAGCAAGCACCAACAGGTCACCATCGGCCGACAGCCGCGCCAACCGGAACCTCTGCGGCGCCTCCTCCCTGTCCGCTGGGCTGTCGGACTCCATTATCAGCCGCCCGGTGACCGTCTCCCACGCCGTCTCCTCGGTGGCACCGTCCAGGCTGTCGTGTACCGCCCTCGCCTCACCTCCCCGCAGCGTCCCCAGCACCGTCAACTCCGCCCGAGCCCCCACCAGCTCCACCGTGGCCCCAAACTCCTCCAGGAAGCTCCGCCAATCTTCGTCCTGCAACTCCTTCGGCCACGGGAGCCCCTTCCTTCAAGCAGGCAGCGACACCAAATGTAGTGAATGAGAACACAGGTGGGGCAACCGAATTGTATTTATCGAAAATTACAGAGTTACTCAGTAAAATCGGAAAACCATATCGTAAATCGTTCATTTGCAAAAGATCAGTTCATCCTATGGAACTGGACTGTTCCTGTTGCCAAACATCAATCCATAGTCACTATTCATGCGTTTCATACAAATTCCATTGTTTTCTGACTCTTCCTTTCTTGATCTTCCCCCCATATTATGCTACCAGACTTTACGTTGACACTCACGCTATATACTACTTATAAGTAGTTCGCACCACAGCACCACAATAGTAATCGATGGTTTGAGACCCTGATTGACATGGCTCAAAACTATTTGCAATGGCGCCGATGTATTCATTCTTTGTGTTCTCTCAAATCCTAACCTTCGGAGTTCCTCATCACCATCTTCTTCTTTAGAAGTTTATTTCACTGGACTATACTCCTTGAAAAATATCTTCGATTACTGCTAATACTTCTCTACTACTATGGGATTTGATGTGATAATTGCATCTCTGTGCTAATGCGGTATAGCAACCTGAAATGATGTACTTACGTACGAAGTTCTCCGTTGTAACTGACTGACTGATTGAGTTCATAATTTCATTGAAATTCAACAATCTCCACAATCCTGATACTTGATGATAAACGTTATCCTGTTAAACTCTTTTCCAATATTTTTTTAGAAGATAGTTTATTTTTAAAATCGTAATTTCAAGTTCAATAGATCATTTTCTCAACTAAAAGTGCATTTCTCATTCATTCATTCATTCATTCATTCCGTAACTAGGTAAATACAGACACTTGAGAATAAAGTATAGTTTGTCGTCTATCACTTTTTCAGATTCATTTTAATCCTTGTATGTATATGAATAAAATAGTCAGTTCATTAATGTTCTTTTATGGATATTTTTTTTGTTTCCTTTTGAATAAAAGTAAAGTATATTAAGACCAGAGTTAAAAATGGTGTAGTCGTGTAAAAGTTAGAATACAAAAACATCATAGACTCAAACAATCCTCACTACAAGAATATCATAACCTATGACAACGTTGGTTCTCATTCATTTCACAAACTCTTTTCATTTTAAGCAGGAGTCGTGGATGCGCACTGCTGAGGAGTCCCATACTAGGACGAAACGGCCGTCCAGTGTTTCCAGGTTTCTAATGGTGGTCTAACAATGATGATTGATTAATGATTTCAAATGTGTAAAAACGCAAACCTCCAAAATTGTGCCCCAATAGATTTTTTTATTACGGGTTCATCTAATAATGCAATTTTGTTGTCCGTTTGATGAATTTGTACAGAGATATAATCATTTTAAAGTAAATATTATTGTAATCTTTTCAGAACTGCAACTTTATGTGAATCGATTGTGAAGAAAAGAATGTAGAAAGTCACATGTGTGACATTTCTTGTATGATTGTTACTCTTTTTTTTTTGTTTTTGAAAAAAATACATTTACGTTGACATTAACAGATTTATTTGATCCTCTCCACTTCTGATAGAAAAATAACATCATTAATTAACTAAAATGTAGCAAGTTCTTTTTTTTCTTTTTAATGGTGGATTTTTGTTCTCTGCACTGGACATTTTGGTTGTGAAGCTTTTGCTATTCTTCTGATGAACAATATCATCAGCACAAACTTGAAGTAGAAGTTTATTTGTTCCATGTTTTGGTTGTTTTTTTTTCCATACAACATTAGTGTAATATTATCAGACTTCATACAAATGAATAAATATTTGTAAATAAATAATTCTAAAAATGTAAGTTAAACTTTTATGTGTGTTTAAGTTATCCGGTTGTGTTTATATTTACCAATGAATTTTAACTAGTCGTCCGTTTTGCATATCTACATCCTGTGTGAATTACTTTGATACAACCATTTTATCACACAGTATTTAGAATAAATAAATTTTGGCTACTAGTAAAATCTAAAATGTATATATTTCATTAGTGCAAGCTATGCGAACTTAGCAATGAGTTAGGTCTAAAGGTAATATGTCTGAGTTCTAGTATAAGTATCAACTATAAAATGTAAGTACATCTAACTGATGTATCTGAGACAGGACAAAAAACCCATTATTCATTTCACTACTCTCCACAATCCGTTCATTCTAAATACTGTCTCATTTTATTACATTGAACAGTAAAGCCTCAATTTTAAATTATTTACGCCTATTATCCGCAATGAAGCATAGGCCGCCGACAGTCCAACGCAATTGCAATTCATTCACTTCATGTTTGTCTCTAAACCTAGTCATGGTATGTTGTTTGGTCTACCTCTTTTCCTTTAACCTTGAGGGGTTGTAAGTTAAGGCTTGCCTCGTGATGCAGCCAGGAGATTTCCACAATGTGTATCCTATTCACATGCAATGCTTTTTCTTAATTTCTCCCTAAGCTGCTATCTGTTTAATTCTCTCACAGAGTAGGTTGTTGCTGATTGTGTCTGGCATATATATACATATTTTTCTTCTCTTTCAAATTAACTAGATTAAAAATTCAAACTATAAGGAAAATGTATAGTGTTTTTTCTAAAACAATTTCTTTCATTTTATTGTCGCTCATTAGAATTTGTTAATGAAAACCATATCTACTGTTATTGTTACTTTTTTTTTGATTAGGCAATGTGAAATCATTATTCATTTTAAATTTTCTCATTTAAACTTTTTGCACATCCTTTATTTGTTTGTTTGTTTTTCTTTCGTCGACTAAATTAAATATCAAAAATAAAAATTTACATTTCAGTGTGCTCGTCCAACTCCTTCAGTCAATAAATATTCGCCAACATTATTAAATAAAAAGTATGCAGTTGACGAAACCAACAATAAAACGGAATTATTAAATAAGAATTTCACTGATCAATTGTTGAAACAAAAACACCATGATCATCAACAATCCCATCCACAACCGCAACAACGTCGACCTGTACGCATTGAAAATCTGGTAAAACGTTCACCTTCTTCAGTGAGTTCTGGTTTAAGATATTCTTTTCGTATATATATATATATATATATATATATATAATTTAAACCCAGTCTGCATGATATAAATTTACACTTTTCTCGTCTCTCATTCAGCGTGTAAATCATTGTAAGGTTGGGTTGCATCGGCACCTGAACTAGTGATAGGGACTGAAGTAGTCGACCGCTTCATTTATCTCGGGAGTCTCATCAGTTCTGAGGGCCTGGTGACTGACGAAATCGCAGCACGGATATAGAAGGCTCGATTGGCTTTTGCCAACCTGCGTCACTTATGGCGTAGGCGAGATATCCGTTTGCTGAATAAAGGACGAGTGTACTGCGCAGCAGTTCGCTCTGTCCTACTATACGGATGCGAAACATGGCCGGTAAGAGTAGAGGACTTTTGTAGATTACTAGTTTTCGATCATCGATGTCTCCCAAGCATTGCTTGTATGTCCTGGGACGACCGAGTAAGCAATGCTATCTTTAGGAAACGAGTTCTAGGTAAGGATGGCAAATGAATAGATGAAGCATTGAAACTTCATCAGTTGAGGTGGTTGGGACATGTGTTACGTATGGCTAACCACCGACTGCCTCGACGAGCTATGTTTTGTTGTGTACGAGTAGGTTGGAAGAAAGTTAGGGGCGGCCAGACCAAAACATGGCAGAAATCCATGAAGTCTCTGACAAGTGGACTGAGTCATGTTGGTAGATGTAGACTACCTGGTTGGGGTCCGCGAGACGAAAGTCATCAATGGTTAGAGACCTTGAACAACATGGCTCAGAATCGTTTACAATGGCGCAGCTGCATTCACTCTATGTATTCTCTCTAATTCTAACCTTCTGAATTCCTCATAATCTCTATCTTTCTCCTTCTAAATTTATCTTACTGAATTATACTTTTCGAATCATATCTTCGCTCCCTAATCTTCTCCATTACTGCTAATAATTCTACTATCACTATCACTCTTGGATTTGAAATGACAGTTGCATCTCTGTGCTGACGTGGTATGGCAACGTGAACTGATGTACTTATGTACGAAGTTCTGCGTTGTGTCTGTCTGTCTGTAAGGTTCTATAATTAATAATATAATATCGAAAACCATCTATTTATACCTATTTTTAATGTCTATTTTACAAGCACTTATTCACTTAAGTCGCATTACACTGTATCTACATATTAATAATAATAAAAGCATTATTGATTGATTAGTCGACTTGATTGTAGATCTGCGTTACGTTGTTATATGGATAAAAATCATTAAAATCAAATCGTTTGTTGTTCAGTTGTAAATCACTTGAAAAAAATAAATAAAGCATAAAGTTAACATTCATTCTACTATGCCATTCAATGTGTCTATTATTATTTTTTTTTGATATTTTTGTTATGTACATGAACCAATCAAGTGGTTGTTTGAATCACCTGTTCTGTATTCTGTGTAGTTAGTTAGTTAGTTAGTTATGAATTCATGTAAACAAATAAATCATTCATCATTTATGTGCTACTAAGTTGTTAACAGTAAGAAAAAAATACTTACAAATTCGTTAAATTTTATTGAGCTAATGTTTAACCTTGAAATGATATGAGATTTCACAGTGATCTTTATGGATTAATCCAATGAACAACCTTGATCATTGTCAGTGAATACGATAAGAAATCCCATATTCATAATCATCATGTGATTGATCACAAGTAATTAGCTTCAAGAGGTAATTTCCAACGTTCTAAATGTAAAGCGGTAACCAGTAGATATCAACTGTTTTGGTTGTGTGAGGAAAGTACCGTTTGAAGATAATGAAAAATGTTTGCACAACATTATGGATTGATTAGAGTTAAACTTGTAGACAGATTGTTGAATCACAGCCTAATGATCTAATGAATGTGGTCGTTTCTATGGTCGATACATAACCTTGCGAGTAGTCTCATACTGGGAAAAAAACTTCTGCCCAGTGGTTTGAGGTTTTTAATTGTCTACTAACTTGAATCGATTTGTGAACTGAATAAAATTTAACTCTCTTTACTATCCCTATTGTGATAATTTACAATGTGTTGGATGAGCTTTCATCTGTGACGCTTTCTATTCTGTTTAGTAAGAAAAAGCATGATCTATTGAATTCCATCTAAGTTTCCTACAAGTTACACATCAAATAGCTTATTTCTTCAAAAATTCTTGGTTTTGTAACTAAATCATTTACCCAGTTTTTATGCATGAATTTGACTGTATACGTTTATGATATGCTTCAATGCTGTTACGAGTTCACCTTACTCGGTAAACGGAACGAAGGTCAACAATACAGTGACACGATAGGCTATTCTAATCCGTTTGCCCCCTGCCCTGCTAACTAGATCAAGAAGTCTTAATAAGACGTAGAGAATGTATTCTACAAGCACCCAGAAAATACGAGGTATCTGAGCATAAAAATCAAGCTTATTTATACAATGATAGAAACGCCCTTGGGAGAACCACAAAATAACTTACTAAAACAATCCATCAACCAATGACAGTCAGGGATTTTCCGAGTGGGAAATGTAAACTGAAGGTCAACTAAGTGTGTCCGGCGCGAAAACATAAAAATTCAAATTACAAAAGTAGGACTTTTCCAAGTGAGTTCTGGAGATCTAACGTCCCTAACAGTTTATTTATTCAAGAGCATATATTTATCTGTCAGTATCCAATATACAGTTATAAACACAAAGTATGTATAAGAGTTGATCTAGTCTGATTGGTAGCTTAATAACTGCAGGAAATGATTTATTTTCACCTTGCTACTTATAGTTCAGTTTAGACAACTAAGCAGTTTTATTTAACTTCCTGTAAATTAAATGTAATTGGGAATTCCGAGTATACAATCTCTTACTTTCTTACCAAGTTGTTTTAAAGTAGGACTACTAGTAGCGTTTTTATTCAAGAATTTGGTCTTCTTTTTTTTCTGCATAGTTATTCATTTATTATCTACAGAATGCTGCTTCTAATCAATAATCCTACCTTAGCGATCAATAGATTTTTCTTTTATTGCCAGTATGGTTGCTTGAAATGGTTACTTAATATCATTATATAAGCTGTTAATGCTTCAATCTTAAATAAGTCACCAAATTTAAAAATTTTTTGATCATAAATAAAAATTAAGATTTAAAAAAATAATATATCTATTGGTTTTCGACAGATATTACAATTGGTTAGAAGAAAATAGAAACTTTTTTATGAAAAAATCTTTTGAAAATAATGTTATAATTGGATAAGTATTGTTAAAAGTTTAACTTTCAAAACTGTCCCACTTGAAAGTTATTATTTTATATTTTTGATAATTTACTGCTTGTAAGCTTTTCCATAGTGTGTTGTAGCTTTCTTTTGAAGTTGCCACTAATTTATTACGAATTTATTCCTGAGATTTTCTTTCACTAATGCCATAGTTGTACTGGTAATCTGTAATTTTGTAATTATGTTGATGCGTGGTCAAAATTTTACTCCATATTCATATTAAATGAGCTTTGAGTCACATAATTAAATTGAGTATAATAGAGAACTAATTTGCTTTCTATTAGCATCTTCTGATTGATTGTCCACTGAGTTAGTAGAAGGAGCTCAAGGGGCAGATATCAATGTTGTTCATTGGTCAGTGTACCAATGAGTTTGTTGTAAGTCATCTGTCCTACTAGCTAGCGATCTAATTAACGAGTCAATAGCAGGAATTTCGATTCGGCCAGTATGAAGCATGTAATATCGATCAGCAATCTGAAGCCATAACAGATTATTGTTGTGCTTCATAAATATATATATATATATATATATATATATTTAGTGTCTCATTCATTTCGAATAGATAACAATCCACTGTATTTTGTAATGATCGACTTTACATTCTCGATTGTTTTCTTTCTGTAGCAAATACGAATTCCAGAAAATGTGGCTCGTTTATTTGGTCCACGCAAGGGTAGTTCCTATTGTTATATATGTCAAAAACGTTTATATCAGTTAGACCGTGTACGAGTCTCTGGTTATTATTTGCATAAAGATTGTTTACGATGTTCTACTTGTAATAATCTTCTAAATAAAGATTCAGTGAAATGTGTCAACTCGACGAGAACTAATGAAAAAGGTAAATCGGTAAACACACATATACATTCTCTGTTTTGTTTGTTTGTTTGCTTTTTCATAATGATATGTAACAATGATTTTTAAACCATGTTGGTGGCTGTTTGTTCCAAACATTGATTTGTCCATTTACCTTAGTTGTTATTATGAAAATCATTTAGTATATACTTTCTGAGATCTAAACCTTGTAATCTTTTAAGGTGCAGTCATAGAGATCTTGTTGGAACACAGTGATACTGATACTGCTGATGAGTCCCATACCAGGATGAAACGGCCGTCCGGTGCTTCCAGGTTTCTAATGGTAGTCTAACATTGATCGATTCATGATTTCAAATGTGTAACTTAACAGTCTTCACAACCTGTGCTCACTAGTGACTAGCTCCGTGAGGAATCTTCTCCGAGTTCTAGTGAGAAGTCGTGACCAGTGAAGTTCAACCTGTTTGGTTGTAGACAGTAACTACCGAACACAGTGTATGAGGTTGCGCAAGACGGTGAATCGATAGAAGTTAGACATAACACTGTGGTCCAGTCGTGGATGCGCACTGCTTATGAGTCCCATATCAGGACGAAACGACCGTCCGGTGCTTCCAGGTTTCTAACGGTAGTCTAAGATTGATCGATTCATGATTTCAAAAATAACATGTCATTGACTATTTTTTCAACCTACTGATTTTTTAAAGGGACTTTTAAATAACTAATTTTTTACTGACATCGTAAATTGTTAATTTTGTATTCTCTTTTTCTTCGAATGATGCTTTCTTATTGAAATTTTTATTTAAACTTATAGTTAATAATTTTTGTTTAGATATGTGAGTAATGAAACATTCATTGGTTGTTTCTCCTTTTTCATACTTTTCACTTTGTAACTACACACTTCACTAATCAACATTATTTCTAATTGTTAGATTAATAGATTTTAAGATAAAGAGTAATTGGATTTTTGTATGATTATTATTGTGACCAATGCTCTGAGCTATGTTATCCAATAATCTCTAACCAATGATTACAAATAGGCATCTTGATCCAAACCTAATAGTTCGGTTGATTTACACTAATATTTAAAATCAATTATACTGATTTTCAATTTCTTGTGGCATGATATGCTTCCATTCCAATTTACAATTTATTGATATAAAATAGTTTAAAGACAAGTTCTATACAAGGACGAAACAACTGTTCAACGTTTCTATGTTTTGAATGATTGTCTAACTGTGGTCGATTTGTAATCTCAGTAAAATTTAATTATTTGATTAGTATTTTTAAAGTGATGGAGTTTGGTTCACTGAGCTGAATGTTTTGGTTTTGAAGCTTTCATTGTTCTTATGAACAACAGCAACAACACACATGACCTGTAGCTTGTTCTGTTAACCTCTATCCAGCTCAGAGAACGTAACTCCACCGCAGTCATCCACCTGAGCTACAAATTTCGTTTACTATTTTTAAAATCTTTTTTGGAAAATATGATTTGTTATCAAAAAAATTGAGATATTATTTCATAATTTTTTTGTGATCTTGTTCCTTAAAACAGTTCATTAGCTAAAGCAGTTTATCGATTGTATCGATAATTTCATCATAAAAATTTTTTGAATTGAAGTACTTACAGTTAAGAAATTCCTGTAAGAGGTTGTAAATACCAATAAATGATAGAACACTGATATTACAAAATGAACTACTTCAGGATTATATATCACTGAGATGTGTATGCCCAGACTTGCATATCTCAAACTATCATAAAGTATATATTTTTATTTCAATTTATTGGTTTTGATCGTTTATCGCTGTAACAATACAAAAACTATTTACTTGCTTATTAAGTAATCCATATTATTTAATTGGTGGTAAACTTTCGTATGATAATGAAAACTACAGTGGGATTGGTTAATTTATTACATTGGCTTCTTGCATATTGAAAAAATCGTTAAACTTTTATTTCTCTTCATTATTATGTAGTAATCATTTTTGTTAAATAAAACAAATTAGGCGAATACTAAGTTTGATTAGTCTCTCAGCTTCCTACTAGATCCCTATTGTAGCTGCTAATGCTTTCATACCACACTAACCCACTCAAGTTAAATCGTCTGGAATGTCCATTTCTCTGTTATCCTAGAATGGCTGATTAGAGAGCGATTAGACTTAAAAAAGCAAACTCGCAGTCCTAGGATAATGTTTTGCTTTTGAAGTTCTTACCTCTAGAAACCGGCATTTCTAGTGATACTACCTTCCTACAGTGAAAGATATGTTAGATGAGGTTAGGCTCAAGAATGTCACGCCTTGTCCTACCTATCCCACTGACTTCTGCCTCCGGTGGTAAAGCTCAGTCAAGTGCAGCGCTAACACAGAAAAAACGTACCACAAAAGAATAGTATGTGTCTAGTTGAGAGTAGTTGTCACTTGAGCTCTGTGATCATTCTCCCAAGTCGCTAAGAGCTCCGCTACTCCGTTTGCCTTTTCAAGCCACCCATGAAGAAATATCCTTCCTCTACATGAGCAACTGAGAGGCGATAAGTGCTTTCATACTTCCAACAGCACTTTAAATCACCTCATTCATAATTGAACCCTTCATCTTCAATACCAAATTATTTTAATATTTATCTCCTAGTCATTTTTTAACGTATAATTCTTGGAATTATTTTACCTTTAGATATTCCGTTTGTAGTTTAAGTTAATTAAAAAAAACTCCGTGTTTCAATGTCAGTAATTTTGTTGTTGTTCTTTTAAGCTTTCTCAACCTTTTCAGTACCAGTACCTAAACTGTAGGGGTTAGTTTTTACTAGTATTACATTTTTTATTTTGTATGAGGACTGTTAAATAATTTTTGCATTACAGGGTTGTGAAGATTGTTAAGCTACACATTTTTAAAACCATGAATCGATCAATGTTAGACCACCATTAGAAACTTGGAAGCACTGGACGGCCGTTTCGTTCTGGTATGGGACTCCTCATCATTTTCAACAATAATATAATTCAAATAAAATTTCACTGAACAATCGTTTAATCTATCACCATCAATTTATCTATTGTATGAATTTTTCTGTTCATCTATTTTCGGTCAACTTCAGTTATGTTTTATTGATAAATGACTAAAGTTGTAATTAGTGTCAATAATTAAATGTATCGACTCATTGTTTTAAATGATAATCATAAAGCATTCAATGCGTGATCTATGATTTCTGGCGAGATTATGAGAATACACGTTTTGCAAATTATGCAATATTTTACACTTTAATCGCTCAGCATAGTTTATTGGTTTTCAATGGTAGTTTTAAGTAAAATCAGGTCATACTGTAAAAATACATTTCAAATATGACGTGGATGTATTTTTTTTTAAATAAATGATAACAATAATGATAATCTGTGTTGTACTTTAAATTTCTTAAAAATGTCGGAAGACGGATCGTACATTGTCATTTTCATCCCTCTTTCTTGTCTCTTCTGTAATTTTTTTTTAAAATTTTTATTTTCCTTATTTAGCTTCATTTTATTGTCATTTACATATGCCATTGGAAAATGGACTTGATGAATGTAAGATGGATTCAATTGAATCACGAAACACTAAATCTCAAGCTTCTTTAAAAGCTCGACTACTAGGTAAGTAAATAATAAAGAATTCATGTATCGTTGAAAAAAATATTTTTCTATGTTACATTTTTGAAGTAGATTTATGTGATAACATCTGATGGATTTAGGTTACTGTGACTTATTCAATATTCTTGACTCGATTTTATTGCAAAACATCAACAATATGATTTCCAGTGTAATCACATAATCACATTTACTGTGATTCGTTTCTTTTCAATTAGAGTTATGCAGATTAGTGTTTTTATGCATTGAAATCATCAATCAGTCATTGTTAGACCATCATTAGAAATCTAGAAGCACTCGACGGCCGTTTTGTCCTGATGTGGGACTCATTAGCAATGCGCATCCACGACTCCTGCACCTCGCAGCATTTGAAAAAATCGTACTATTTGCTCACTAGTGACTAGCTTCGCGAGGAAACTCGGAGTTCTAGTGAGAAGACATGACCAGTGGAGTTCAACCTTGTCGGGTTTAAGCAGTAACTACCGAAGACAGATGGGTGAGATCACACAAAATCTCTGGATTGTTCAGAGTTAGACACGAACACCGTCAGATGCCGACCCAGTAGTCCAGAGGTTAGATGTTTACGTGCAAGACTGAAAGTCCTGGGTTCGCATCCTGCGAGGTACAGGAGTCGTGGATGCGCACTGCTGATGAGTCCTAAATCAGGACGAAACGGCCGTCTAGTGCTTCTAGGTTTCTAATGGTTGTCTAAAAATGACTGATTGATTGATGATTACTTTTATTCAATATCATTTGCTTGATAACAGTAAAAAATACTCCCACCATAAAATATACAAAACTAGGGCGAAGTTCCCATTTTACTACTATGTAACTTGTGAATACTTATATACAAGGCTTTTTAAATAGGGACTACCCACCACTCATATCCTGAAATGTCTTTTTCCACTATCTGATATATTTGATTCTGAAATGTGGGTATATCTAGCTAACGAGTCCCAAATAAGACGAAACGCGCTTCCTGGATTGCACTGCTAGCCACTATCCACCTTTGTGAAATCATAAATTTAACTTTTGGTTTCTATGGAACTCACTGTTTATTTCTCCAAACCATGAAGGTGTAAGATGATAATGATATTCAAATTATCGTATTGAATTTCTTAGTAATTAGAGTTATTAGGGTTATAAACACTGCGCGACGACTCTTGCACCTCGTAAGAGTAGTAGAACTAATAACAATATGGGTTCTAGAGATAGATTAGTGATGAAATAATGAATTGGCGGAATTTAAAAAAATCCACCTTAATTTTAAGACTTAAGATAGAGAGTAATTGGATTTTTTTAAAATGATTATTATTGTGATGGATGCGCTGAACTATGTCATCCAATAATCTCTAACCGTTGATTACAAAAAGTCATCTTGACCTAAACCAGTTAGTTTTTACCTATCAGCACAGTTTCAACCCAGTGTTTAATGATTGTTTTAATAGATTTCACATCTTGAACTGTTCACTAACATTTTCAATTCAAATTAGAAATAAGACTATCACTGACTGATGATCACATTCAATGTTGATTGTGCTAAAATAGGAATTGGATTGCAAAATAATAATTATGTTACTACTAGTTTACTTGCTGTACAAAGTCTACGCATTTTCAATTCTATCCCTTATGATATGATAAATTTTACTATCTGTTCAAGAGTTGTTTAATAATACCTAACGATTGTAAACAATTTTATCAACAAGCACTTTCAAACTAATGGATCGATATACTTGTTGATATATGAGCAAATCTATCGTTCCGTTCAAAGAGGTTGGTAATCATACAACTACTCTATCATTGTCCATTATGCAATGGTATGTATGAAACTGTTCATAATTTTAATAAATTTTCTACGAATCATTTGTTTCAAAAAAAACTTCTGTTTAATTTACAATGGATACAAGTTTTGTTGATTCATTTGACATTTTCATGTATTTTCGTCTTGTCTACTTTAATTTCAATTTATCACAAATCTTCTGTTATCAATCACTATGTGTTGATATCTCCTAGAACAGCATTGTTCAACAATACTCTAACCAAAAAAAAAACAACACAATCAGGAATATATAAATGGAGTTTTTATTTAGAGATACCTATTTGTTTTTCTTATAAAATGGCTTTTACTTGAGAGAATTTCTTTTCTGATGTATGTTTATATATGTTGTATCGTTCTATTTTTTTTTTCTTTTATTAAACTAATAGCTGGTCAATTTCCATTTGGACCATCATCAATCAAAGATGATCATTTAATGAATGGTGAAAATACTTCTATAAAATTGAATGGTTTAAAGACTAATATGCTAAATAATCATCATACACGATCCGATTTACAAATTCATCGTGAAAATGCATTGAATACTTGTAATTATAAAAAAGTTGACAAATTACCACCAATTCAAGGTAGCACTGATATTCCTACCGGTGCTGGTGGTGGTAGATCGGCTATTTTAGCTGGTTTAAACGATGATTCAGATCAAGTAATGGGTATTGTCAATATATCCAAACCATTTGACATACTTTCACGTAATTATCATCATATATTGAATGATTCGAAATCATCAACAAATCGTAGTAGTGATAATAATAATAATAATAATGGTAATAATATTCGTCCCCGTACAAAACGAAAGAAATTTAACAAAGAATCTGATAGTGATGCTTCAGGTGATTATGTTGGAGTACATCAATTGTCTTTATCACCGCATAAATCTATAGGTATTCGTGATGAATATGCACCTGGACCAGATTGTTATCTTACAGGACATTTAGGTCTGCCAGAAGTGGTACGTAGAGCTAATGTAGAATTGAATACATCGACCATTTGGCCTGAATCCACCATTAGTCATGTAGTGGATCAAATGAGGTAAGTAGATATAGTTTACTGATCTTATTTTGGCTTATTAACTATATGGCATATATATATACTTTATTTAGTAATCACTTTTATGCTGTCCAACTTTTCTATCACAGCTGAGTTATTGTGAACAGTTTTTCCCTTGTGGCCAATAATTGTTAAATTGCTGTTAGTTTTTTTATCCTATTAAAAAAGGGGGCGGCAATCAGTGGAAAGGCTTAAACTTTAATTTTATCATGAGACATCAATAACCAACCCCCTGTGTAACCTCACATTTCTGCATAGTTAAGTCCCTCCTCTAAGGTAGAATCGGTTTGTTCTTTTAAACAACATCCTATCACTTAAATTTAACTTGGAAACATTTTTCTACGCGTGTCGATCGATACATATTCTTCCAATATTTATGTTTTTGTCCCGAAAAAGTTTTTCTTTTTACTACCATGATTTTAATTAAATGCAATTTTCTCTGTCTATATTTTTTGTTGTAGTTATTTCATTGTTAGGAAATTGTATTTTTATGGGTTCTATGTAGTTTTTCTTTCAATTATGCATTGTACAAATTGAAAGCTACCATTCCATGAAAAAAAATTGTTTAAACTGAAAATCTATCCATGGTGAATTTTCACATTAAAATTCAACTGCCTACATGCATGCATATATCACATATTATTAAGAGTTGTTTTTTTAAGAAAGAATCATCAAACTACTCAGTTATAATCAATATAGTGCTTGTTACAGGTGATCAGCATATTATTATTAACAATATCAAAATCAGTAGAAAATAAGCGACAAGATAAATATCAAATTATTATTAAACTCATGGTAGTATGAAGTAGTTTTAAAACTCAAGATCTTTCGAAAGATAAGCGACGAGTACGTTTTTTATATCAATGCAGGAAAATTACAAAAATTTTTTTTCTTGGTTAGAATTCAGCATTCATTTTATGGACATATTCAGTTTATAAGTAAGCATAGTACAATTTTGTAAATTTAATAGTAATCAGAGAATAACAAATGATTATCACTAGAATACAACAAATGTGTCAGGATATTCATCAAATATCCTAAGAGAATTATTTTTGTAAGTCTAATTCTATTGGTCGATCCCTACTGGTTGATATTATGGCCGTCCTAACTGTCAATGTCACGTACATCAAATTTTACTTTTTATTAATCGTCCTAACTGTCAATGTCATATACTTCAATGTTGTTTCCTATTCGAGCTAACTAGCTTCGTGAGGAATCTTCTCCGAGTTCTAGTGGGAAGACGTGACCAGTGAAGTTCAACCTGTTCGGGTGTAGACATTAACTACCGAAGACTGTGTATGAGGTTGCGCAACTCCGTGAATTTGATCAAGTTAGACATTAACACCGTTAGATACTGGCTCAGTGGTCTATCGGTTAGGGCGTTCGCGCACAATACCGAAGGTCCTGGGTTCGAATGCTGCGGGGTGCAGGAGTCGTGGATGCGCACTGCTGAGGAGTCCCATACCAGGACGAAACGGCCGTCCAGTGCTTCCAGGTTTCTAATGGTGGTCTAACATTGATCGATTCATGGTTTCAAAAATGTGTAACTTAACAATCTTCACAACCCCGTAATGCTAACTGTATAAATATGCATTATCTGTAACGTTTACGGACCCGGACCCGGATCGCTCGTCCGGGATCCTCATCCTCTTCTGGACTCGGGCCTCGTACTTTCTTGATGTTTGTGCAATACAGGTTCTACTTCATATCAAGTATTCTTCAATGGGTTGGGACAATCGGATTAGAGTAGCCTGTCGTGTCGCTCTCGTTTTCCGACTAAGTTAAACTCATAATAATTCAAGCCTAACAAATTGACATGTTTACATACATGCGTAACAGAATGTTAGCAAAGTTTTGAAAAAAAAAACGAACAAACAATCCAAGTGAATTTTTAATGTAATAATGTTGTAATACAATTGTTACAGTGATACAGTTTGTCACAGAGAGTGAATTGATAACAATTCGGGTTTTTATCACCCATATTGTTTTACTAGTTACATTCAAAATCAATCATCTTCTTTTTTTCCCATTCATATCAAGTGAAATCAATTAAAATCAAGTGTCCGTCATCCATTATGATGTATATATTTAATCAAATCATATTGTTTTCATGTTATCGTTGCACGATTTTAATTTCATTGTAACGCCTGTGATTGTCATTATTTATCGTTGTTACTTACTATTTCAGAAGTAATCGCAGGTTTGTTTCTATCTACTATCTACTTTTTTTTTGGATAACACTCTTTTTTTTAAATAATATATACATTTTTTTTAAAATTTTCTTCTCATATTTTTATTCATGTTGACTTATTTTATTCTAATGTGAATAGATTTAAATTAGAAATTTGTTAACAAAAAATAAAAGCATTACTTACTACTTATTTGTTGATTTTATTTGCAGAATTTTTTATTCGACTAATTACTAGTTATTCAATTTCTATGAAATAATTTCTAAACGTTATTATTTATAACTTTTTTTTTTAAAGTCTCAAATAAATATTGATTAATTTTAGAACTTTGCAAGTAGATGCTTAACAATTTTCTTATTTTTTTAACACTCCATTATCAACTATATAATCCAATTGTGATATTATATGCTTTGCTGAATATTTCTACTTGCGTATTTATTGAATAACAAGTTATACATTTATATATGTATAAATCCCTTTGATTTGGTTTACAAAAATTGACCTCACTCTGTTTTTAATGCGAGTTGATATTCATGGTTTCTTGTCATAATGAATTACAAGCGCATCAAACATTTATTTCTCTCTTATGCATAAACTTGCTAACCAGTATTATTATAAAAGGTTTATCAATGAAACGCTGATATATATATATATATATATATATATATATATATAGAGAGAGAGAGAGAGAGAGAGAGAGAGTTAGTTAGTTAGTTAGTTACAATGCTGTCAACAGAGAAGTACTTAAATCAGAATGTATATATATTTTCCATAAGAAATATCCATACCTTTTATTTTCATTTCTTAAATAAGCTAACATTCAATCAATTAAGCATTTCACTTTTTTTGGTACTTTGTGGTTTAGCTCGGTGTAATCTAGTTCGCTTTCATAATTTTAATTTATAACATGGCAGTTAATTAGTTCACTGCTCAAATTTACTTAATTTTTATTTATTTTTACTTATTTTCGCCATTATCATTATATAATGATTTTTAAACATCTTTCATTTAATAAACTCTTATCTTGATAAGATCATTTTAAGGATTTTATTTTTGAAATTATCATTTAATATATATATATATATTTATATATTCAGTTAAAGGTAGATGCATATAGTTTTCGGTAGAATGAAAATTCTTATTGTATGAATTATTTTGTTCTCCACCTGTGTATTATTGAATTATATTGGTCTTATTTTCAATTCGTATTTGGTTATTTTATTTCATATCCTAAACTACTTTCAAGTATCTGCAAGTAGTGTAATTTATATTTACTCAAACGTTTTCGTTTTTAGTCAATCAGTTACAACGTAGAACTTCATCCGTACACACACAAGTTCATGTTGCCATACCACATTAGTACAGAGATGCGATTGTCAGTTCAAATCCCATAGTGGTAGAGATAATAAAAGTATTAGCAGTAATAGAGAAGATGAAGGTTCCAAGATATTATTCAAGAAGTATATCTCAGCGAAATTAACTTAAAGAGATAAAGGTGATGAGGAATTCAAAAGATTAGAATTCAAAAGAATGCAAAGAGTGGATGCACCTGCTCCATTGCAAACTATTTTAAGCCATCTCGTTCAAGGTCTCTAACCATCGGTTGCTATCATCTCGTAACCGTTGTCACATACGATCGATATTTGAACATCTTCATATTCAACGTTTAAAATGATAGCAGATTCAAATTACTGCTTAATATCGCCAACTAATTTCATGGTTTTCAGTACATTAGCTAAAGTGAATAATTAGTGTATACGTTTACATCAAAATAACTTATGAATAGTTTGTTTTCTAGAAGGATATACTTCTGAAATGTATTTTACTCAAATTATTACTTGTACTTTTGTTCATTAAAAAGATTTTTTCATATTTTTTCATTAGTATCAAGGCTCAGTGCGTATATATATATATATATATATATATATATATATATATATTACTAGGTAATATATTTAACACTTTTCATCAACCAAGATTTTCCATCGACCATGTTTTATCACTTGAGATGTTTCAATTAAGAATGCTTTAATTCTTAATTTAGTATTGTATTTATACTAGTAGATATATTTATGTCAATCACATAGAGATAAAGAGGTGATAACTTTTGTTGACATGTTCAACTTCATTTATATGATACTGTCATTTTCATAATTCTTTCATTTGTTCATTATTTCCCCCCCCCCTCCCACCTCTGTCTCTCTCGCTTACATATACACTTCCTTGAAGCAGTGACCACAGAAAAGTATGGTCTCGGTTTGATACTTGTTGTTATGTATTGACTAATGTTTGTCAAACTCTGCATGCTCCAACATTCTATAATTGTAATAATATTGGAGGTTATGACCTTGATATACCTACCATACGGTAGAGTATGTTGAGTTTTATACTTTGTCTTTTTCTACATCATATTACACGTATGGTTGAACAGTAAGTGTTTATGCAGTAAACCATTTCTAAATTAACCTGAGATGTTTGTCCTTTCTTATCCATAAACTGAATATTAGATATCACTAAGTAGACAAGTTGTATCCAGCCGGTCAGTCAGTCAGTTACAACCTAGAACTTCGTACGTAAGTACATCAGTTCATGTTGCCTTACCACATTAGCACAAAGACGCAATCGTCAGTTCAAATCCCATAGTGGTAGAGATAGTAGTCTCATTGGTCTCCAACCGACCTGTCCGGCATGGTAAAACCTATAGGAACATATGTTACAGCTCGGTCGAGTCATCACGATAAGCAAGCCTGACCACCACGACAAGGCAGCAGCTACGGTTGGAAAACAAGTTGTGTAATATCATTTGTAACTACGGTTGTAAAACACACTAGGCTTTATTTTTATCCTTTATGGTCAACTTTTAGTATGACTGTTATGCGGGGTTACTCCAATAGATTGATGGTATCTCACCTTTCACAGCACCGTCATGTTGAATGTTTGTGTATTGGAATAAATTAAAACATTTAATGATATAAATGAATTATTGTATTTCATGTCAAGAGTAAAGCTATGAAAAAACACAATTCATCATCCTAAGTTAATCGCGTTTGTTGTTTTTTCATATACAAATAGTTTGAGAAGCTGTGCAAATCCCGTTTTTTTTTATCATACATTATTGGGTAATCATTTGTACAAAAAGTACTATGTTGGATAGGGTGGGCATAAATGGAAAAAAACATAAGGAGTTACCTACTCATACATATGGTGTTTATCATTGGTAATTTGTATGTAGCTGTATGTATTTTGTTTAAAGACAACAGTATAAAAAAAACAGCTAAAACAACATAATAGAGATATTTTCTTCTATTTATTTAAAAATTACAGTGTAGCGTCCAACTTTTCAAACTGTTACTACTTACATTGCCTTTTTTTGCAGGAGCAATCGTATGAATCTACTTGGCACAGATGAGTATTTTGCGTAAGTCTTGGCATCATTTTTACACATCATTATTCTGTGAACATGTCTTGTGTTTAGTACTGTGTCACGCTTACATGGTTCATGTCAGCTCTCGAACAGACCAATTGATTTATCCCTTTCGAGTCATTATCCACATATGTTTCGACCTTGCCAACTATTCGCTCATAACCCTGACCGTTTTTATTTGAGCGTGTGTATGTACTGCTTACTCTATTCATCACGTTTTTAGCTTATTTTTGTCTGGTTATAAGTAGTGAGATACGCTGTAAAAAAAAAGATTTGGCACGCTTTTCGTCTCCGCTTCGCTACGTTTTCCTGCTTTTCATCTTGATACCCTTCTGAGCAAACAAATGTCTAATATAAATCTACCTAAATTAATTCGTATTTGGCTTCTTATAATCACTGTCGCTTGACACAGTGTTAGTTTAAGTGTAATTGTTGCAGTTAAATGGATCACTAAATTGAATCTGACTCCAGATTGTCATTAAAGAGAGATGCGCTCGACATGGTTTGTTGTGAAACTATCCTAAGGTATAATGACAATAATAATTATACTTATGATTGTAGATAACAGTCAAATAAAACTCACTTGGATATAACGAACATGAGTGAATCCTTAAGAGACTAGCTTTAAACTCTATGTTTTGATTTTCTTTGGGGTGGGAATGTAAATTTATTGCGGTAATTGTGTAACGTTTGGGGGCAATGAATGATGTAGCATTTAGAAATATATGTAAATTGATATGTAAGATTAACGTATTCATCACCGATCAGCCAGAAATCCAGCGTCTAAAATTTATGAACATGATAGTAAAGCTCATCAACTAAACAGCGAGTTGCCCAGATATATGATCGATGAACGTTCGGATTGAGATGGTGATTGAAAAAAGAGGATGACTGTTGCGTGTGAATGTGCTGAATGAATTTAAGTTACTACTAATGGGAATATGACTCCAAACTTATGTCCATGATAGCGTCGTCAACTGTTGGTGTAGTTATGACCATACAATCATCAGTGTGCAGAAAATTCGTTTGACTAGTTAGAATGGTGTTATATGTGTATACGCAAGTTGCTATTACCGAATTAGCAAGTTGCAGGTCGTCGTTCTATCTACAAGCACTTGTTACGTATACCGGGAAGGTCTGATGTGCAATAACAGCCACGAAGTTGAATAACAATGAATAATTACTCCCATAGAGTCATTGCTGTGTTAGATGATTAAGACATATTAAAGACTATCGGTCTTAGGTAAAAGGTTTACTAAAAATGGCAAAAATAGACATATAGTAAGAGAGTTCGTGTATGATATGATAACTATTAGAAGAACTTCAACTACGTGGATGAGAATATAATAATGAAACCAAAAAATGGAGCGAATTCACTTTAAGCAGTAAACCTTTCTGTCTTATCGAATAATAAAAAGTAGTCTAGCGAGTTGTGAATATGATAACGTGAGTAAAATGTCCATAATATTATTATTCGATGAGTGAGTAATATAATTCCCGCCTCACTAAAAATTCGAACATAGAGTTTAGAGCTAGTCTCTTAAGGATTCACTCATGTTCGTTATATCCAAGTCAGTTTTATGTGACTGTCATCTACAATCGTAAGTATCAATATTGTCATCATGCTTAGTACGGTTTCTCAACAAACAATATCGTGTGCATCTTCCTCTGATGACGATCTGGAGTCAGATCCCAGGCCACAAGATCCAAGTACTACATGATCTGAAGCCTTTATTTTAATTTTATTATTATGAAATGGACAACACCCTAGTCGATCGCAGTTAATATCATGTTTATTTAAAGACATTTATCTGATACAAGGATTTCGAACACGGAACAAAATATATTTGCAATCGTTCTAAGAATATACAGTTAAGTTGAACCTACTTTTTACATGTTTTGTCATATAGGTCAAGTGAGTCAGAATCGCAAGTTCCATTATCATACGAACAGAAGATTTATTCACCAGAAATAAATGCGCGTGATTCTACCCGGAAAATAAATCTTGAGGGTGCAGACTTAGGGATTTCCAACTCAACTCCAGTTACTCTTTCTCCAGACAATCCCCAGTATTTTAAATTCACTGGGCATTCTGATTCACAAAAACCAATAGAAGCGAGTATAAGTGATCCTTCTTTATGCACGGACAATTTGAATAATCAGTCTAAAATCCCTCCACTATTTTCATCTCCATCTCATCAGTCACGCTTAGCTGCAAAACAACGTTTCTGTCTAGAACCTCCCAAACCTTTAACAATTGATCCTTTACGATTCATTGGTTCAAGGAATCAAGAACGAACGCTTATATGTGCATTGGATGATTGTTCTGAAGCTGTAGAACCTATTAAAAGCCCAATCATATCTACGGCACTCATATGGCCGATATGTAACACAGAAGAACTCAAGTCAGTGGACTTACCATCCAAAGTGTTATATGAAGAACTATCAACTCATTCTCCACATAGATTCGACAAAGCCACAACAGATTATGAAAACAGCACTTATGAGAGTGACTCTGGAGACTGGCTTAGCGGTGATGCTTGTAAATACACAAAAATTGAAGGAGTACCATTAGCTACTCCTGAAGATGTTAAAGATGCAGATTCTTCAAGTATTCTTAATGAACCACGTTTTTACGAGACAATCACACCAAAACACTTCAATCGTTCCTCATCGTTACATTGCCGTCCTCCAAATGATTATCAGTTCATATCTATAACTAGGAAAAAAAAATCAAGTGTTCGCATCAGTAGTTGGAATTCCGATGCATCTATTTCTAATCCCCCATCAGTTATTCAAACATCAATGAGTTCACCTTTAATTCGATCTACCGAACATCTTAGCTGGGCTAAAATCAAACAGATTACAGTTAAGGAAGAATTCCAAACTACACACCTCTCAAAATCACCCAGTCTAGCTAAATTATGTGGCAAACAAAAGCAACAACTATGCAGTGAGTTAGATGATAGGTACGAACGAGAATATTTCATTGATCCAAAGATGCTTGTTAAAAGTTTCAGTTCATGGGGTCCATTTGATAATCAAGATACATCTAGTACAAGTAGTGCAGATCTTGCTTCACAACCCATAATTCTACCGAAACCTAAGAGTATTCAACAATCTAGTGAAAAATCTTATGACATTAAAATTAATACTCGAGATGGCGGTCCAAATCTAAATTTGTTGAAGTCTCATAAAACGACTGATCTCATTCAATCTCATCCAAACAATGGATATAAATCTGTAGACAAGATGGATTCAAATCCTTTGAGGATTGTATATCAAACGAAACAAATTGATAATGCAACAATTTACCCTCACGTTATTCCGGTTATGTCTGAAAGTCCTATTAACTTGAAAACTTCCCTAAATCAAACAATTGAACGCAATCCTAAAACAATATCTAGGAGACGTTCTACAGTAAGCCCAGATAGTGAAGGCGTATATGTGTTTCGAATCGGTGGAGAACCAGGAACAGATAATGCATCCAACTTGAAACCTGCAGTTAATCAAATGCGCGCCAAAATGAATATTCCGAAGCGCGCAAGTGAGAAAACAATTATCATGAGCAAGGATACAGGTGGAAGTGACAGAGTTTCAGTTTGACTCATTTACGACTAAAGGTAGGTGTATAATAGCTTTTAGAATAAAATATCAATAACCATTCGAATTGAGATTTAATCACGAAAAACAAAAAATAAAAGGCCACCTGTAGGTTTGTACGCAAACTAATCTTACGTTTCATTCTCGTGTGATATCTGCTATCTTGAAGTACAACGGCGAGATTTGCTTATAAGCGATTTTCCGAGGCTTACATTCAAGTAGAGCAATACTTAGGTTTACTGTATCAATGACCACTGTACATCTGCCACAAAGAGGCGCTACAGATCGATTAGTGTTTTTGGACAAGTTGGAAAACTAAAGATCAAGATAGGTCCTACTACTGTTTCAGTAATGCTGAAGTTTTTCAGTAAGTGACTATTTTTCAGCGCATCAACAGTTATATTGTTATGAAAGAAATGTGAAGATTGTTAACTTTGACTCGTTGAGTATATTTTTAGATGTTAATGTTTTCATTATATTGACAGTTGATTCAACTAGAAATTTTAAGTAATGGCGAAACTTTATCTAGTTATCAATAAGAGATCACTATTTGTTATTCACTTATATCTTTCTCTGTAGACCTGGAAATGGATGAAATGCATCCAAACCTCACTTTGTGCAATACTGCATTGTTAGCACTGATATTACAAGCACAACTTGATTTGATTAAAAGCTATGCGTCATCAGAAAGATACATCTACTTATTAGATCTGTATACCAATGAAATAATTTGTCGCAAATGTGATGTCGTTTAATATATTATTTATGACAACCCAATACAGTACAGAAGATTAGGGTGAAGTGGATTAAAATATGCGCATTATCACTAAGAGTCTTTTAAAAAATTTCAGTGACACTAATTACTATTAATTGAAAATTATTTTGTATGAGAACGACTTTTTCAACGTTCGAAATCTTATTGCCTCTCATCTTACAATTTTTCGACATTTCTCTTCTTACGTTTTCAGGACAATGCTTTTGAACTCCGAATTATGCTTTCAATTTAGTAGACCTGAGCGCTTTCTGAACACTCTAGTCCATTATTTTCGGACTGACTGATATTTCGTTATGGAAGTTTTTTAACCATGGTCGTTATCTCTGTTTTATTCAATATATCTGATTGGGCACTTTCGGATGTAAACGATCACGTTGGAAAACATATAGGAAGTGTTATTACGACTGATGCTATTTCTTTCCTTTTTTTTATTGTTGAGTGTAATTCTTTTATGCAAGTGCATATTATATAATCAACTAATCTTTTACAATGTTTTTTGCTCATTTATAAATTCTACTCAATCTTCGACTATGTATTATGTTTTTCAGTGAAATGATCATCTATGCTTTTATTCCTGCATATTAATTAGTAATTAACTGTATGTATTCAAATTATGCATAGAACATAAAATGAATTACTTGTCAGTTGTGTTTCAACTTTTTATGAGGATGATGAATTTTAGAAAAAAAGGACCAAATTTGTAGAATACTAAAGAAATAATATAGGATTATTGTTTTCTGGAAACGATAATCGAAAATTATGTACAGTAAACAAATTATACATGAAAATTGGTAAATGTACAGATGGTATGGAAAAATATATGAAATCTCAAATTTAATAGGGAAAAAGAATCTGAAGCTAGCATCACATTTCATACAGCGGTAGGAATATTACGAAAGTAAGTACATAAACATACATATATATATACATGTAAACCCAGACTTCTAGCAGAGTAGGCTTCTGCAAAAGCAATTATAACGTACAAAGATTTTATAATACAAGTTAGGTAGAGAACATAAAAGATTTTTAAAAAGTTAACTAAATAATATTACAATCAGAAATCAAATTGTTGCAAAAACAAAAATCAGAAATAAAGAAAAGATTTTTAAGGCTGAGAGCGCCAATACGTCCTGTAGTACGTACGTGTACGGCGAAGTCTTGATGTGCGGGATAGTATTACCTGTATGTCTCTCAGAGTTGCACGATGTGCCCTGAGGCTGAGTGCGAGTGAAAACCCAGATGTGCTTGACGTGGTATCACCAGTCAAACTGACACCAGGGACCGAGGAATTCGAATTTGCCGATGAAGCTTCTAAACCGAGTTGTGGTAAGCTAGATCCTGATGTTACTAACCCTAGTCGACTGGCACTGACAATAGAAAGGCGATTAGCAGTAGCAGTAGGTAGGGCGCTCACCAAATTTGCGACACCATCTCTTGTTCCAAGAGAGGCTCCCAAAATATCTGTTGGAATGGGGTTGCCCATTTCATCTAAATTATCTAGGCGACGCTTGCGTTGTGGACCAATAGCGTAAAGAGCTGTAAGATTAGCTTGATGTTGCTTTTCACGTTCATAATCTTCAGATGCTATCCTCCGAGCCATTTCCCTCATCTGCATTTGATGAGGATCTTCATTTCGAGAACGCGACTATAAACGAAAAAGTGCAAAACGTTGATGATTAGTTTCATGCGTTTTGAAAATTGTGAACATTAAACCAAACAATAAGGACAGGAAACGCAAAACAGAGATTTCTACACAACTCATTTTACCACTAAAATTACGCTAAAATAATAGTACAAGGGTCTTGTCCACTATTCACCTAAAATTTGCAAAAACAAGTCAGTGTTCGGTAATTAAGAAAAAATGAAAAGGATTATCAAACGTGCTCTCCTAAGATATATACTTTGAAACTTACTTTTGCAGCCTTTAAAATGAGATCCTTTTCTAATTCTGATTGCCTTATTCGATCATGTTCATCCAACTTCTGAAGAAACCTCAACTGTTCACGTGTGTGGTCCGTCTGAACCAAACGAGAATCCTCTCCTAAACGATCGAGACGATGTGATACTACAATCCTTAGCTTAGATAACAGGTTTTTGATGAATATTTGCAAACCGTGAGCAAGACATACGATAGATTCTTCTGTTAGTGTTTTGATGCCATGGGCTTCTAATATCTCCTTAACTTTTTCTGCCGGGAAAAATGGATTGTCGCGTGTAGGTGAAATAGGAGCGTGACGGATATCTTCGTTCAAGAACGGGAGATCATTCTGTTTCCGGTCTGCACCTTCTAATAATACCGTAGATCCACTCAAGGGTAAGAGGTTGGAACCCACTTTATTTTGAACAGCGGGTAGAATTCCAGAAGAATAGGTATTAGCATATCCGGACTTAGCACGAATTAAAGGAGATACAGATGCAGGAACACCAGCAACTGATTTTATAGATGCCAGATTGATACCCAATGTTGCAGAAGTGGATGAGGAAGCAATAATTGGTCGCAGGTTTTGGTAGCTCGGACGCGTGCCGTTAACAGTTGATGTGAAACGTGTCGAAACCACTGTAGTAGCAGTTGGACTGGATAGAACAGACGTTGAAGACGATACACCACCAAAAGACTGAGCTAGACGATATTTTGCACCGGTGTTAGAACTTGGAGATGCATCAAAGTTTACGGCAGATGTAATACACGTCCGGGGAGGGGCAGGAGCCAATAGCGGAGGTTGTGTACGAGGTGCTGGAACAGTAACAGGACTAGTTGGAATGACTGGTGAAGAAACTGTTGACATGAGTGTGCCTACTATACGAGACGTTGTATTCGTTGGAAGAGTAATACGAGGACCAGCAGGTAGTGTCGAAGAAACTAGGGTTGTAGAAACTGCGGCATTAGAACGAGCCTGAAGTGTAGATAATGTAGTTACAATTGAGACAGGGACTGCTGTGGGTACACCTGTGAAGACATCTTTGGGGGGAGGTTGTATGTTTGGGAGACGACATACACCATTAGCCAGATCTCTTCTTAGTAAATCTATGTTGTCTTTTATGAATGGAGCGAGGTCCATACCAGGATTGGCACTTTTAAGATTACTACGTAGCTGTGCACTGAACGAGCTTGCATCAAGTTCTCCATTCTATATAAACAATGTGAATAGTAAAAACTTTCGTTACACATATGAAGTCAAAAGTAATTAAAGATCGATAAGTAGAACAGTGGCATTGTTCGTCCACCGGACTGAGTACTGAATCATATATAGATCATTCTCAAAATGAAATATCAACACCCAAATAACTGAATTAAAGGTGTTATGTTCACAGTGATCCAGTATTTAAAATATTTAACTTTCAGTTAGTAAATTGTAGGTTTACCTACTTCGATTTAGGTAACTGGAGAGTAGCATCAGACCTTATATCTAGTGTAGCTGAAATCTGGGTGCAAATGTTTTTACGTCATGGGTTACAATTTGCTCGTCATAGCAATATATAAAGAATATTTGGACTTAGTCAACATCTAAAGAAAGCATATCACATATATTTTCGGGTTTTAAAAGTTATCAAAAGTTGAATATACCTAGCAAAGCTAATGAACTTGGTATTTCTTTCATACAAATGTGTTCCTAAGATAAAAATACATACTACATAGAACTTCAAAAGTGACTATAACGAATGACATGCAGATTATGGGTAGAAGTTTCAATCAAACTACTATAGTATAGAAATTTGGAGAGTATTGTTAGCTCTAATACCACATAAGTAGTAGTTTATTAAGGAAGTCTGTACACGAACATCAGCTTTTAAGAAATACATTGTACATATATTGTAAATAAAATCAAAATGACTTTAGCTAAAAACTCACCACTAGTGCTTGAATTAGCGTTACCACTGAACTATGAGTGCTAACGGAGACATTCTTTGATAGTTCTAGCAACTGGTTAAAAAATCCGACTAATTTAGTTGAGGAACCAGACTGAGGTGTGAGAACCCCTGATTATAAAAATAAATATCTAAAATTAACTTTCGAAAAATTTTCCAAAACGTCAAACTAACTGAATATATTGGAAAACGATTGTCCATAGAAATCAACTTCGTAATAATAAATTGCTCTTAGGGGTTAAAATGTTCCGCAGTAATCAGTTGGAGGATGGTATGACTAAAAGGAGTCACATACCACCAACTATAACGTGGGGGGAGGAATTGACGAATTACTTGGTCCTGAAACTTCTGCATTACTAGCGCCTTATATACGTATAGTTTGACCAGGAAACGTTAGAAAAGATGAGAACTTGACGCACCTGAGCTAAAAATAAGAGCTTAAAAAATTCTCTTGAGTTTTAGATTCACATCTTAAGGTCAACTGAGTAGCATCACTGTACGTGATTTTACGTCATGTTCTTTAACATCTTGACTGCAGGTTTTATTGAACTGTACCTTCTACTGTTATTCTCGTCCACTTTTATGGATTATACTTCTCCATCCCACCTTTATTTCTCCATAGCGATATCTCTTCATGTGTGTCGCACATACATTCCTTAATACCTAAGTGTACCAGAATTTAAATCCCATATAAGATAATGAAATATAGAGGAATCCTAGGATGTGTTTTGTGACGTGGGTTAAAAATGAACGAAATGTAAAATACTTCTGGATTTTCAAAAGATGAAATGAAAGGGGATTTCGCCTTTCACAACCAAGTAATATCTTTTTCTATGAAAAAACTGATCAATTACACTAGTTGCATAATAAATAACATTTACGTTAACAAAAAGTTCGAGTTGCTTATAATTTACCGTAAATGACAGAGGAAGAGTATGATACGAGCTGAACATTTCAAGTGTTTTTACAGCCTTATGTAAAGTTGATCCACAGTGTAACGTGTTTATATATATATATATATATATATATATATATATATATATATATAGGTCAAAATGGAAAGCTTACTTGGCATAACAGGAGTGGTAGTAAGTACACCATTTGGTTGAAGAACAGGTTGTCCAACCGCCAAACTCCTAACCTGCATCACACTCGGAGCATTTGGTAGGACATTATTAGTTATCCCAGATTTAGGAAGTAAGTACACCTGGTTAACCATGGGTGGCCGAGGGACCTTTGGAAAGCAAATAAACGTAAGAACTTTATAAAAATGTACTACCGGAAAGAAATTGTTTATGAATGTAGTTATATTTTAAATTTACATTCAATTTTTGAAGAGAAAATAATGGGACAACTATTTTTTCTGCATTTTGATATGAGAAAGAACAACATTGCTTGTTAAGTCATCTGATCACTAAAAGAGAAAACACTGATACCTAAAAAGGTGAAGACTGCTACTTATAGTAATCTTATTTCCCACTAGCGAGTTATAAAGAGGTTAACACACTCGAGTCAATAAACTCAGTCTGTACCTATCACACAAAGCAAGGAGTTTAGTTGTTATAAAAACTAATCTTCAGTCGCTTTTGTATCCCGGACTCATTTCACCAACTTACTTTCAGCAATCAGATGTTATCGCTAACCATGACATAAAAAGTAGCCCGAAGTCAACTACACGTAAACGGGTTTAGTTGCTGAGTTTAGTGTTTAAATATCGAAAATTAGTAGACCCACTTAGATAGGTTACAATGAACCCACCTAGTCAACGATTTAGTACACATGTCATCTGATCTTAATAATTAAACTGGATTTTGCTTGGAATGTAGTATAGCAACTTAAACCAATAAATGAACTTACATCTTTCCACGAGTGTTTGTTTCTTGTTCTAAGGAATAACTTAAGTTTCTCAGTTATCTTAATTCCAAGTCAACAATCAATTATTGCACTACACTTCAATTACGAAGGATGTGTAAATTTGGATACACTTAAGTATCAATACCTAAGTGGTATTGAGATGAAATCGGCTGACAGGCTTATCGGTGTTTTTGGAGCTTCTTAGGTTTTACTGTTAAGGGTAGTGATGTACAATGGTTAGGATGCTTTAGTAACATGAAAATATATAAACCTAGCCTAGATCGGTGAAAAAGTGATGTCAGAAAAATACAATATGAGGGGTGTTTTGTTACTAAATGACAAGCGAGTTTTTGGTAATAAGCGAGGCTAGTCATGTCAATTTTTTCTGTAATTAAACGCTTTAACCACATGTTTTCAAATCATAAAGCCCATGCTAGTTGAAACCAAAAGTTTGACCTTTGGTATTATCTAGTAATATCAAATACATGTCAGTGGTAAAATGTTACTTAATCCCCGTGCTACGATGAAAAACATAATTTAAATATTACTGAAGTATAACTAGCCCTGATGACTAAAGAGACTGCTGAAATCTTGTTGAATGCCTAGTTGCACTTTTACGTACCAACTACTTACAACTGGATGCGTTTGACACCTAGTGCTGAAGAACAGTTACGAACTTTATTATATCCACATTGATTAATCCTCACTTTGATTTGATTAAAGCAGATATTCTTCGATTACGACTATAACATCAGATGCTATACGACATAAGAGAACATGTAAAAGCATTCTGAAATAACGCTGGAGATTTATAGCTGAAAATGTACTTTTTGTCTTTTCACATTATTTATAGTTGGTCGGTACCTTAATCCCAAACAAGATTATCAGTTTTTTATCAATAGAATCTCAGTCTAAAGATCCTTGTGGTCAAGGTTTAATGATTATTAGTAATCCAATATCATTCCAAAAGGGTTTATAAAATATCATTCTGCCTATTTGAGCTTTAGAAGAAAAACTAAATCCTTAGGTTACAGGTATTCACTGTACAGCAGGTAAAATTGTCACTCGATATCATCCAGGTTGAATATGCTCTGCGATCACGACGCAACTAAGGATAGCAATACAGTCCTATCGAAATTTATTCAAACGCAATTATTAGTACAAAGCAGCTAAATATTTAAGCGCCAAACTAACTATTGAATTGATATTTGGGTTAGGATAATACCCGGGTTCTCAAGCCGAATTGATTTCTCTAGAAGGTCACTCTCCAAGCCTTTGACCTAGAAGAGTAATCCGTAAGGCAATGGAGCAACGCAAGGATGTGCAATCCTAACAATAGGTTCATACCCCATTCATTGCATCAGGATTCTCAAGCCCATAGGATGAGTCTAATCCTCTGAAATCCAACAAACTAAACACGCTCACTACTGAAGTAGATCTTTCTTCGATTGCTGTTATTACAGCTATAACATCAGATGCATTACTACTACATATATTATGAAGCCATTAGAGAGCATATAAGACCATTCTAAAACCCAATAACCTAAAATAACACTGAAGATTCGTTCCATCAGGATCCTAGAGCCCATGTGTATCACTGATTTGGAAGCCGGGTTTTCCAACTCCCGTAAGTGAATCTTCTGTACCCATCTACACTAACTACGCGCGAAACATTCGTTTTCTGTTTACTTAATATCATGAACAACACTCCATCATGAAAATATAATGAGAACTTCCTTGATTGTGACTATACACACGTGACCATGTGAAAGTACACTCCCTAATTCCAACCGTAACAGGGCACTTGGTGGCCTTTCGTACTCATACCGGATTTCGGATCAGCAATGAACGGTGCTCATAGTCGTTTGTTCATTGAAGTACTTAACGGACTTATACGTAGTGACTTGCAAGCTCACATGTTTGGACCTAGAAGACCCTAACACTTGGTTGTCGCATTAAGGTGAAATCATATAAATGAATAACTTATGATCAGATGCCTGGTCTCGGAGCCAACTAGTCTAGACATGATGAGGACCAAAGAGTGTTAAGGCATACCAAGCTCCATTGCTTGCAAAACATGAGACAGGAACTGAAGACATTTCAATGAGTTTCGTAGTAAAATAACACCTTGAGTTCCTATATTTATAATACTCGACAAGATATAAGCCCCCTACTTTTGCGTTTAAATGTCAAGAAATGAACGTTCGCATTCAGAAGTGCTATATAAACATAACAAACTACAACAATATCGAAACCTATTTCTGACCATCTACCTCTTCTCAAAACAATTATGACAACCCCAGCTAAGATCCGGTAAAGGTAAGAACGAAGCAATCAAATCGAAAAAGTACATAAATGAAGCGAATTTATTAGGTTATATATGAGCCACTAGTGTGATGCAGATGATTGCAACACATGTTATTTCAAGAGAAAATTGAGGGTTGATTCCTTCTGTCTTTAAATGCATGAGAATTCAATTAGAAAGTGTGGCCATCATACCCAGCATTTCCAAAACTGTCGAATAAAAATGCTAAATGTCAGGAATTGAGATTTACATGCGAACATAAATGTTGATCATTAAGTTTCTCGGATTAAATCTGACCTTACAGAATAGTTAATCCTAAATGACATCACACGAATCAAGTAATTACTGAAAACGCTGTGGCTAAGTGACTAACATGAGTTTCAAATGCAAATGCGATACTGGCTCACATATATTTGAGTAGCTAGAATTTTTTTTACTCCTTCAATACATACCCAATAGGTGCATACAGTATCATTGTGAAGTGGAGGCTAAGGGACGCTGAAAACTGCCAACTGTGAACAGTGGCATCTTACAGCCCGTACAAAAAACCAGGGTTGGAGGAACCTCACTTACGTTAGCAGGAACAATATTTCCGAGGGGCCTTGATTGTGCACGAATACTGGATAACGGTATCCGGACAGGCACTGGCAGCTGTTGTTGCTGTTGACCTACATGGATAGAAGATCACACCAAAAGATTTGTCTTGTGCGAACTGAAGTTACATCATTTAACAACAAAACGGAAATTTCGGAAAATAGTGCACAAATTTATATTAAAATGCATAGATTAAACACCAGAACATGTCTCGTAGACTCAACCTGCAGGCCGATCACCCATAACTTGAAGGCCGCGCCCGTTGATCTAGCGCATCATTTAAAGTAAGATGGCATTCCAAATGATTTCAGTTGAGGCGCGAAAGAGGACTACACTAGATTTTTTGAAAAACAAATAAAACCTTCGTGTTTGATAGCACTAATCAGCCATTTACAGTCATTTAACTCCATATTTGTAATCCCAGTTAGTCGAATGGCTATTTCAAGTGCATGCAGAGTCCATATATTATTTTCTTGAAATTCGCTTCTCGAAACTTATTTTTAAGGGAGTGCTGAAACTATATCATTAAAAGACACAACTATTCAATTTTTCATGAATGACTGAATCAACTGCTCTAAATTATCACATGAATGCACCAATTTCTACGTTTCCGAGAACGGCATTTAGAAACTTACTCTTTACTCTCTATGGATAAGAAATGGTCACTTTCCGTAACACCCTTGATGATTTGTACAAGAACCGTGCTGTTCGATAGGCAATTTGTACGACTAGGCTCTACCTAGAACTACGGCTAGACATTCTGTGTTGATGCCTACTTTTTCAGTATTATTGAACATTATCTTCGTCACCAGATTACATTGCAATCAGATATGAAGCAATTTATTCCCTCCACATGGTCATTTTGCAGTCTTTTTCTTTTTCTACCTTTGAAAACCCTCAGCTGTGGCCTTCTTCCAGACTGCTGTCTCTCTCTTCCAGGTTTGTCTTCACTAGAACCTTCGTAACATACTTAGGAACAAATGATGAATCTGAAAACTCCTTGTTATCAGCTACCTTCAGTTCCTTCTTCTTCCTGAAAATCTGTGCACAACAAGTTGATGGACTTCACTTGTTCTACTATCTTCTGTCAAGTTGGTAACTGAAATGCCTGGAATTATTTACGTTTGTCGGATTTTTCGGGTTCATGGTGTAAAGAGCTAATGAAATTCGAGATAGTCCCTACTTTTCTCAGTTCCTACTCATGACCGGGTACACTGAAATTATTGTTCAATATCTTTTTATAAAAGCATAGTGCTGTGGAATAAGGTGGTTTCATGAAGGTCTTCATGAATTTATAAACATTTTTACCACACTTTATACAGCATTGGCTTGATTATAACCGTAAATCCATAAGCTAACCTGGATATGTTGCAAACATTTCTGACTAGAAGCAGTACGTCAGAGCACCGAACTCTCATTTTCGTTAACTGTAAGTCTATGGAACTTTTCTATTTGTAATATCGCATAGAAATCTCAGACATGACTTGATGGCATAGTGTGAAAATACATAACCTCCTTTGGCTATGGATTACTCTCGAATGGATGAATCAGTGACTGCTTTATAACAAATTGTATGGATGACTCGATTACAAACTGTGTTGAGAAGGTGGAAGTTTGGATCAGTGGAGAAAAATTACATTCCTGAAGTACAGAAAACAGCACAAACTGGAACGAGGATACGCCGAACTTAAATAATAATGCCTATTACCCCAACAGAGAATAGACCGCTGACCAGTAATGTTCAACGTACTGTGTCCTGGGCTACCATTTTCAGTTCTGTCCAGCTCTGACTTTCTCTATTCCCTTGGCCTTCCCCTTTTTCTTTGACCTTGAGGGTTCCAGGTGAGAGCTTGTCTTGTGTCGCAGTTGGGTTCTATCCTCCTCCGTATGATGTTAACTATCTTCCCAGGCACTCCATAGTGTCTAAACTGCCTGAATGGTGTCATCCTAACTATACCATCAAATGCATTCTCGTCGTCAGTGAAGCTGATGTAGAATAGTGAGTTCCATACAATTGATTGTTCCACAACGATCAGTAATGTTGCGGTTTGGTCGGTACACGTGGATTCTTTCGGAATCCAGCATGTTGATCTCAAAGTTGGGCGTCTACGAAGTCCTTCATTCTGTTCAACAACACTCTGTTGAAGATTTTGCCTGGTATTGAGAGAAGAGTGATGCCTCAGTAGTTCTCACACTTGTTGAGATCGCCTGTTTTGGTATTTTGATAAGGTATCCTTCTTTTCAGTCTGATGGAACTTGTTTTCCATCCCGAATCTTGCCGAAAAGTATGTGGAGTATGTTTGCATTTACTGACACGTCTGCTTTCATTGTCTCAGAAGGAGTGTTGTCTGGTCCTGTTGCGTCGTCACTCTTCGTCTGTCTGATTGCCATGCTGTTGTCTTCAATTGTTGGTGGGTCGACATCGGTTGGGATGTCCGTGTGCGCTTCCTCAATGTTCAGTGGGTTCAGTGGGGCTGGTCGATTCAAGAGTTCCTTACAGTGCTCTACCCATCTCTTTTGCTGTTCTTTAATGTTGCTGATTACTTTGCCTTCCTTGCTTTTCACTGCTCGTTCTGGTTTACTATAGTTTCCGGAGAGCTTCTCTGTTGTGTCGTGTAACTGCCTCATGTTTCCTTCCCTTGCTGCCTTTTCCGCCGTCATTGCTAGATATTCCACATACTTTCGTTTGTCCCTTTAACTTTCCTGTTTGCTTCTGTGTATTCAGCTTGTGCCTTAACTTTCTCTGCTCTTGTTCGGCTGACATTGATTGCTGCCTTTTTGTTCCTCCTTTCTCGAATCTTATCCAGAGTACCAACAGATATCCATTCGTTATGATGGTACTTCTTGTGACCCAGAACCTCCTGACATGTTCAAATGTTGCCTCTTTGGTCCCTATCCAACTGTTCTTCATGGTAGTTTCCTCTCCGTTTGGTAGATAGTTCAAGGCCTGGAACCTATTGGTGAGGGCTATCTTGAATTCGTTAAACTTTCCAGTAACCCGGTGAGTGGCCGTATTCAAACTATCTGATGTATTCCGTTCGGTGGTTCGGTGTTTCTTGAGCTTTAGTTTCATTTTGGCGACCAGTCAGTGGTGATCTGAGGCTATATCAGCTCTCCTCTTGGTTCTCACATCCTCCGTGTTCTTTCTGAAGTTTATATTGATACATATTTTTTCGACTTCGCTTTGAGTAATGTGGTCCGACGAAATCCATGTAGCCTTGTGTATGCGCTTGTGTGGGAATATTGTGCCGCTGATGACCAGTTTGTTGAAGGCACATAGGTTTGCAAACCTGTTGCCGTTTTCTTTCATTTCTTCCATCCCCTGTCCTCCGAAGATATCTTCTTTTCCGGTGTTGTCCATACCTATCTTGCCAGTCAGATCTCCTGATGCTCCAAAGATCTCTGATAATAACCTAACCTTTTTCTGAAAACAGATGGAGCTTTAACAAAAAGAGTTTTGGGAATCACAGCATTTTGCAAAGAAGTAAATTCACTGCATATTTATTATTATTCGTGGTTTCTCATCATCTGCTTACAACCAAATAAAATAAATTGCAACGGTGGGGTTGATGTGAGTCGTAGTGATCAGCAATAATGTTGGAAGTGTTGATATTAATAATTATATATATAGTAAAGAAGAGTAAGGTCATTTGAAGACGGAGTTTGAAGAGCAAAGTAGGGTGTGAGACAATGACGGAATGAATAACACAGATAAGCGAGATGATATTTATAAAATCTGGGCAACACTTGGGACCGATTCAGTCCAATTGATTTATGAGGAACCTGGAATAGATCAAGCCTTAGCGTGTAACTGAAGGAACTACATCGTATTTATAATATGTTGACGGCACATTCCTTGGTTACAACAATCAGCTGAACAAAGCACACGATGACAGATACTTTACCATGAAACAATTAAAAAACCTAAACCTGATTTTTGTGTACGAAAGATGGCGGTAATCCACTTGTCATTACCTTGATAATTATCATCATAGTTATAATCAGTGTCTACTTTGTTACTTAATGTCCATTTAACGAATCTTTATCTTATATAAGCCTAAATCATCCCGTCATTCATTTATTTCGCCATATAGTTATTGTTATCACTAACACTTGTGACAGTAATTCCCTACGTCATCAATGCCCATCACTTTGCGCTTTTCTATGCTCCACTGTTATATCCTGTTATATACGCTTGTAAGCAGCTGATGAGAAACCAAGGAACACAATACTTTCATATTTTTCCAACTTGTTTTTGTTACTTACTTTATTTATGAAGGTTGAGCCTGGATCAACATACAAGATCACACTATTCTACCACCATACTAAGGCCTATCGTTAATTTCAGTTATAGTATGGCTTTGTCTGTCAATTTCAGCTCCCGGACAACTCGTACGTAAGAAAGGACTACATCTCAAACGTACTGTTAATGATTGGATCGGTAACATGATTTTGGCTACTCTTTAGTCTCAGGTGTCTTGCTGACTACAAATAGGGAAACGAGATGTTGATAATGTCCGGTTTACATTTCAGAATAGTAAAAGTCTACAACGTAAAAAAAACTCAGTAATATGACTGGAGAATCCAATATGAAGGCCTTGTTTTTTTTGTAGTTGTTATTTTCCATTTATTGGCTGCACTATGGTCTAGTTTCGTGCGTATATAAAGGGATGTGTGAATACAGTAACAGATCTTGGACTATTGGCCACTAGTCTTTATTCTTCCTCTTCGGTCGGAATAAGTTAGTTTTGGACCTTCGTCCCGGCATAGAGTGGCCAAGTCTTCCGGATTTATGTTTTATTGTTTAGTAGTAAGTCATTTGCGTATTAATGCGTGAAAGGACAGTAAGAGGATATAAAGTTAGAATCAATGTCAAGTCAAAGATTTGGCGTGATAAATCATGGTGCTCTAACTCCTGCATAATATGAATTGTGCGAGTTGCTCAAAAGCACCAAATGACTGCGGTTGAGGTCAAGTAGGTCAAACTGTAAGACAATCATGCGAAAATTCAGTTCAAGATTAAGTAGTCTATGATTCAGCGAATTAGTCTCGAAGTTAAAGGGCAGTTATGTAAACAAGTTTGGCCTCAATACATCCAGAGTCAGCTTTCAGCGTTTCATAGAATCCGAATAGGTCGTGTCCTTTTTTATCTGATCATCCTGTCTCGGGAAAAAATGTTATTGGTATGTGGATGACAGACAAAGAAATACTTGATAAGGAAACCTAGATGCGCAAACATTTATTGTTAATCTTATATCTGTCAGTCGCTCATATTTACTGTAGCTAGCAATTTTCATCTTTCAGTGGACTGCTTCTGTCGAAGTATTCCCAATATTAGTGTGGTCATCACAAGAAAACAGGAACTTATGAAACAAACTTGTTTAAATTATAGACCAAATTTATGTGATATTCAGTGCGGCCCAAAATGACACATAACTGAACAATGGGATGTAAACTGCAACTTGCGAAGGTTGAAAATGGATAAGCAGACTGTAGAATCCTTTTTGAATGTTTTGTGTTTTGGAAAATCCCTCCATGTTTCATATTTTTGCTATGACATGACGGACTTTTTCTGTTGACATTTTTGGTATTTTATTTGATTCCAATTTGAGATTTTATCATTGTATATTGTTATTCTTTCTATATTTTGTACTTATATTGAAGTTTTTGTGTTTGCTTCTGATCTGTATAATGTTGTTTAAATTTGATCTTTAATATGGCTACTGCCATATTTGGATTGATGCAGTGGCCGCTGGACTTAGCGTCATTTATCTGTCACTGTGTCTGATACTCTTCGGAGTAATTGTACCCTGGAAGAGGCACTATTTCCAGGTAATGCTTCGTATTTCCATTTTTTAATTAATAAAGACGCTTTCTCCTAGAATTTTTGTCCTTTTTGAATTGGTTGGGACCCGGAACTGGGAAAATCGTACAGGAGTGCCCCTATTGGAACCCATTGGAACGGCCACTGTAGAAATTCATTTACAGTCTGGAAATATCTCTATAAACGATTATATTCTGGAAATATTCCTATGAACGTGTATATTCTGGAATTATCTATTACCTTTTGATAAGACGAACAATTACAGTTGGATTATTAAGAATTATAAAGAAACATTTGGAATTTTAATCGTTTATCACACTAGACTTTCTTGAAAGAAGAAATTTGGATTATTTATCATATTCTTGAACTGAACTGTGGAATTACTATATTTTGTATTTGTTACCTTCCTTATATTGAACTTCATTTATGATGTCAAGCAGAAAGAAATCAAACATGAGGAGGGTGGAAGAGCTCGACGGATCACAGAACTCTAAGCAAGTCGTTAATGATGAATTTTTTATGGGTAACCCACATGTTATGTCTGATACTTATTATTGTAAGTCACCTTTGGCAGGCATTAAGGAACCAGGATTAAGTGAGAGTTCTAAGGTACCAGAGACGCATCAGATACTTAAGACATCGATAGAGGGTTTAGAACTACCTAAGGTCGAACTTTCATATTTTGATGGAAAGTCTCGCGACTATTTTAGGTTCATGCGTCAAATCGAAACGTTTATAGAACCCAGAATAAAAGATGACCAAGTTCGTTTATTGTATTTAATTCATTATTGTAAGGGAAAAGCAAAAAATGCGATTGAAGGCTGTATTATTATGGATCCACAAGCAGGATATAAGAGAGCTAAGGCCATTCTAAAACAGCTCTTTGGACAGTCGCATGTAATAGCCCGAGAAACCTTAGAGGACTTATTTAGAACTGGGAACGCAGATTTTAATGATCCTGAATTATTGACGAATTTGGCTATTAAAATGCAGAATGCTGCTTTAACCTTAGAACAGCTAAATTGCACAACGGAACTTAATTCCTTGGTTACTTTAGAACGAATAGTCAGGCTCTTACCTCGTCGAATGCAAGCCCAGTGGGCAGAGCTAGGAATCAAGTGGGACGAAGAGGAGAGAGAGCCTAATTTCAATGAATTGACGGAATTTATTATGTCTCGCGCTAAGATAGCTAGTAGTAGGTTCGGAAGACTAGCTTATCAGGCTAAAACAGGAAATAATACGGAAGCTACTAGTGGTCTGCGTGCGAGACATGAGGATTTTTCGTTTCTACCTAAAGCACGCTCGGAAGATAAGAGAGTTGTCAATTATATCACGAAAGCATACGCTGATGAAGGACGAGTATGTGACCGTAACGATGTAAAACCTCTTGATGCGTGTCCTAGTAAGAAGCCGGTTGGTGTAACAGATAAGATGGCTTTTCTAAGTATAGAAAAGAAAGAAAAAGGTGAAAAGTGTAGGCATCAAGATGGATCCGAAGTGTGTGATGATAAAAGCCTCTTAGCTGCTCGAAAAGCCTGGAACGGTTATTTGGATTCGAGTAATCAGAGGTTAATGAGTTCAGTAAATATGAAGAAGGCCCAGGCAGGATTGTCTGAACGGAATAAAGCCTATTTTCGGAACCCTTCATTTAGGGTAAATTATATAACTGGACCTAGAGTAGATTCTAGGATAAGTGATGGTGGTACTGTAAAGGCTAAGAAGCCTAGGAGACAACATGATGCTACTATTATTAAGAAGCCTAAACCTCATTCTCTTTCGGATGCTATGACTAGCAATGGAAATAGTAGCCATCAGAATCCTAGTAGTGACAGCGATAATAAGGAGACAGAAAGTGTCAGCAGTCCACTTATAGTGACTAGTCTATCAACTTCATCGAATGAGCCTCCTAGTGTTTCGACGTCATTGGACCTCGTCACGAATGTTAAGTTGATTGAAGATGCACAAGGTTGTGCAACTGTAACTGTTCCTATTACGGTTGACTGTCAGTCGAGTGATGATGAGAAGAAAGTGTTTGATGGTAACAGCCAGTCTACAGTGTTGTGTGATGACGATGCTATTGATGAGCATATGTCTTGTGTCTCTGAAACGGATGCTAATGCAGACCGAATCGACGCGACTTGTCTGACAGAACGGAATCATGATGACGTTGATAATAATCTGGATGTCACTGATGTGACAAATGAGTTACCGACGATGACGAATACTGATCAAACCTCCTCTGTATCAGGAGATGGAAAGATAAATATTGATCCCACGTCATGCTACTTAAAGTCTTCTGGAGACGATGAAATGTCAAAATTGGAGATCCCACCCTTGCATATTATCTATGGGTCAAGAATTTCTGTTGATAAGTTAGCATCACGGACTTCATTGTATCTGCTGATCGGAGCAAGTGGTGGTGGATTGGCGACTCGTCCCCATGATAGAGAATGTAGTCCTTGGATAGGATATGACCAGTTTTACGACGTGTTGTACATGTTCGTGTGGGTTAATTGGGTAAGGTTTATACTACCGTTAGGTCATGCCACGATAGATAGGGGAATCAAGGGCCTGATGGGAAAGTATAGGTACCTAGTTAACACGATAGGTCATATCCATGTTGGATGGCGGGTAGGCGTACTGCTGTAAGTCCTACACGTTATTCCGGTGTGGATTAGGGGATAACTGGGAACCCTAAATAAAGTGTCATTAACGCTTGCTCTTTTTGCATGGAGGGATTTTGCGGGCCGGTGTAGAATCCTTTTTGAATGTTTTGTGTTTTGGAAAATCCCTCCATGTTTACATATTTTTGCTATGACATGACGGACTTTTTCTGTTGACATTTTTGGTATTTTATTTGATTCCAATTTGAGATTTTATCATTGTATATTGTTATTCTTTCTATATTTTGTACTTATATTGAAGTTTTTGTGTTTGCTTCTGATCTGTATAATGTTGTTTAAATTTGATCTTTAATATGGCTACTGCCATATTTGGATTGATGCAGTGGCCGCTGGACTTAGCGTCATTTATCTGTCACTGTGTCTGATACTCTTCGGAGTAATTGTACCCTGGAAGAGGCACTATTTCCAGGTAATGCTTCGTATTTCCATTTTTTAATTAATAAAGACGCTTTCTCCTAGAATTTTTGTCCTTTTTGAATTGGTTGGGACCCGGAACTGGGAAAATCGTACAGGAGTGCCCCTATTGGAATCCATTGGAACGGCCACTGTAGAAATTCATTTACACAGACTATTTGCTCGACTACGTGAGAAAAAGTCTGAATATCTCACCCGGTGTTACTTCTTTCTTCTTGACTCATCTAGATTAAACCCTGTATGATTGGCCCTGACATCAAAGTGGAATATTCCCGGCTAAAGTCACAGCGACACGGTGACACAGTTTCAACGTAATACCGCTGCTACCTTTCAGATAACGGCACGGTAAATCATGGCCAATTTGTATACAGGATATCTACACTTCCCACATTATTAATATCTTCCAATTCACAGTTTGTTGGAAAACAAGTACACTTTTCTCTATAACTAATAACTCTATATCATCGATGCCTAGACCATAGGTCGTATGTTGTAATAGCCAAACAAGCGTGTAAAATGGGACTTGCAGCGATAGTGCTTCTCAACAGGAAGTGAAATACACAGCCTCATGTAGAACATAAAATATCATCTTATCGTCAGTTTAAATAAGTCTAACAACACAAAAGGAGGTAGGGTGGAGTTACTAACCAGCAAACATTGACAATATAGATAATCAATTTAATGCACCTATTTTTGTGGGACAGAAAATTTCGTTTGTCTCCTGCTCTTTCTGATTGATGATGTGAATGATCAGTGTTATTGAGGTTGCTCTTATGCACCTGCAGCTTCTGAGAATCATGTATCCAACAATATGCTGAGATCGCTATTCTGCCAAATTACCTGAAACACGCTTGTTAAGGCACTTACAGTATGACTCAGAGGCAGATATATGATAAAAAAGTGTTAAGCAGTGAAAAATATAATTATCAATGATTTCCACAAACCCTACTCTTCTTCCTGAACTTTTGTTTTTAGTGTTCAGCCATCCAGCTTCTTACTTCAACTTCTCTTCTGTCCACCTTGAAACACTTCAACCCATTATTCCACACCGCTGTACTCCTTAATTTGTGGTCTATGTCACTATAATTTACTTAAATTTTGATGGCCCATTTGAATTGATTTACCATAGCTTTGTCTGCTCATTCATGAAGGGTTAAGCAATGCTGTGGTTGTACTTTCTTTCTTTCTCAGAATCCTATCAGCAGTGGGACTACCATGGTGTCTATACACAAAATGCACCTTACGTAAGCGATCATCAAGGTTACAGCTTGTACGGAGCGCTTCCGTATTGACAATTGCAATCAAATTCTATCCTGAATTATTCAAACCACCCAAGAACTCTACCAATTCTACTTGCAATCATTTGTAGAAAATGTGGCTGTATCAAGCTTTTCTGTCGCCGACGGAGCATAAACGTGATGTCAGAAACAGACTCTTATTATTAATCCAAATAGGCAACCTTTTGTAGTAAGCGTGGTAGCATTTGTAACAATGTTATCTTACCTATAAACTTGAACAACTCTTATAATACACTTTTATTTGAGCATAAATATGATTATCATTATCATACCTTCAAATTATTCTCATCCCTCTATTTTTCAAACTCTTGGATTATTATGTAAGTTCAATTTGGATTTGAAACCTAGGACTAGAAGTGATCTAATAATCGAGCATAACATATTAAGCACGTCAGGTTATCCCAACATGAGCATACTACTGTTGCTTCACCACCACGACCGTTGAAGTAATCCTGGAAAAATTGCCCATCAGAGAGCGAATACTCAGGATCGTGCATACTTTTTCTCGTTAGGGGTCGTTGTATCTTAGAAAGCTTTTAGAGCCGAGGTAACCTCGGACCCCTCAGTGGACAGCTTTAAGAAGAAACTTGATAGACACGTATTCAAATGCGGATTATCATCTCCTTCGTGGACCACCTGTGTCTGAGAACTGCTGGTTATCATTATTGCCATCTCCTCAGATCACTTACTTGATCTACCTTGCTTATTTTCTCTGCTTCCTTTCTATCGCTGACACTTCAGTCTTCTCGCACAATCTCCATTACCGATTAGAATTAGTGCAGTTAAGACCCCATTGATTGGAAACTACCATAAACCTCAAACCTTATCGAGAGAGTAAGAATCGAGCGCAAAGAAATCAGTTGGTTTATTCTTGTTCGTGAAAATAATATTAGATCACTTTAAGATGTGATCTCTCCTACAGTTTTATAGAACTATATATTATTAAAACATTTATAAATACAGTAGAATCATGAACCTTTATTCACTGAATCAGAAAGTGCTCATATCGCCCATTCACAGAATGATTTCACACTGTTGATACACTGTGTTCTACAATTTCTTCTGTACAAATAATTAGGAATTTTGAGCTCTGATAGATAGTTTAATTTACTTTTAGTCTACTCGTTTCAGTCATCCTTCTTTGTGTTATTATGAATAGTTATTGATTCGCATTCATTGCGGGCTTTTGTTTATCATTTGTTTTCCTCGTTTATTTATTTTATATTGCTTGACCTTGAGTAACTACTGAACCAATATTAATTTCTTAAAAATCTGACTTGTATTATTATAAAAAAGCATATCAAGTCGGGGTATGCCTGTTATGTCATGGATAAACTCTATCCCCAAGACGAGTCCAGAATCATGTTGAAACAGATAGTACATGCTAAAAACTTCAAAGTATTCATTTGAACAATATTGTTGTTTCCTTTTCCCCACCATTTTGTATTTCGCCTTATGATCAGGACTATTGCAATCATTTTTACATTTATCGATCTCCTTTGTCTATATTTCACTTCTGTCACTATACACGCTTACCACTTAAGTTTGCTGTTGCCTGAAGCCGGGCCATTGATTATAATGCCGGTATACCTCATCTCATGATCTTAGCCGTAACCTGCCTGCAGGAAACAATCATTCAAATTATTGCGGATATGTCGTTGGATATAACCTTACTTGTTCTCAAGGACCGGGCACACATTTGTTAACCATTACTTTTTTGTTTGGTACGCTATTTTGTGCTAGGGAATGGATTGACCGTGTGATACAGGATATGTCAGCTGGGGTATTTTGTATTTTTTATGTAATATGCTTTCTTTCTAAACTTGGAATGGGTAAAATTGTTCACAGAGTTTGTTGCTGGATAAAATTTAGTGCGAGCCATCCAAAGATGCTTTTTCTGCTTTACAGAAGGTCTGACTGGATAGTGCTTGGATCATGCATTCTGTGTTCTAACCAAATACTGAAGCTTTTCTCGGTAAATGCTTGCATCATAGTGTACTTGCCTGGATGCTCGGTACTGATGTGCTTACACATGCTGCCACACCAATAAATTCCATACCGAAAAATTCCATGAAACATTAGTGACTTGCAGTAACGCATCACCGTAATCGATCTGGTCCGTAATCGAATACACTGCATTTTTCCAGGTCTTCCTATGCGTAGTTTGTCGGTTTACGATGAAAATAGTGGCTAAAATCGTTGTAATTACCTTAGAGACAAGCTATTTTAGTTAACTCGGCATTTTAATGGGGTACATTTAACATGTTACTGGCAGTTACAAGGTACTCAAACTCCCTGTTCCATTGTAAGATCCTTCTTGTTTAAGCATTAACAGTTTTATAAATTTTTGTTTCCCAAACTAATTAACATCCAAACACCTTATCTTCTTATCAACTTATCGCTTCACGCACTAATTTTTTAACATTATTTCATCTCTTCTTCTTCCTACTTCCAAACTACCTAATAACTGATGCATATCTTACAGTTTATACCATTAGTTTACTTAAAATCAGTGTGATATGCTTTGTGCATACAGAAGCCATAGTCGTCTGGTTTGTTTGTAAAGTGGAGCTGGTAGAGAAAGTGCATTCCGACAAGGTATACAAAGAATAGAGCGTATACTTAAAAAAATTATTTAAAATCTACCATTAAACGTAAGAGAGCCTAACATCACAAAAAGAGGGAGGTTTGTGTATCTGACCAGCATTCACAACAGTGGGGCGACAAGCTCAAATCTACACATGATTGTGGGGAAAAACATTTTGTTTGCTTACTGTTCCTTACGATATGGCAGGATTTAACAAATCAGTGATATTGTACTTACATTTTTCTCGTAAACCTCGTCTACGGCTCGTATTCGTAACATTGCACTGGTTTTAACTTCCTACCATGAAATCCTATTACAAGCAGATCTAGACAATTATACTGAAAAAGAGCTACCTCATGACTACTTGAGCTACAGAGTTAAAAATAAAAAGAATAAATAAAATATCACAGAAGCATCCGATCATTATGCCTCATTATTATATTCTGTAAATCAACATTATTGCTAACAATTTGGTTCTTCTGAATTTCCTATATTCAAACAATTAATTGCTCATTCGTTTACTTACTAGTGACTTGCCTCCATTAACATACATATGTGCAGATGTACTGTTAGTAATCTAAATAAAAAGTATCTGCTGAGTCATTGTTCAGTCTTAAACATGAATATCTTCTGTTCTCCTCCTAGCCCCGTTCTCTCTATTGCTCTTTTTCAGCACTCCAGTCCTTAAATACTGGTCTGGATATTTGCCAAAGACTTGTTTACTTTACCCAGGATCCTGTAAATTTATTATTTGAAGAATAACAAGCAGATCTTAGCACACTTACCTTCTCGATTCTCGTTATATACAGACCTGACTTTAAATTTCATTGTTTCTCAGCCAATAGCTGTTCGTTGTAATTCAATTATTCTCATTGTACATTGAAGAGTCTGGAAAATTATGTGAAAAATGTATCTTGTGAAATATTTCAGTAACCGGACAACATTTTACAAAAATAATGTTAGCCATCCTAATATATTGATCTTGCCTGCCTCTTGTAACATGTTGCTATTTGAGAATAAATTATTATTATTATTATTATTATTATTATTATTAAAACATGGTTACAGAAGTCCTTAGTACAAAACACGGTCAAAGAAAACATAGCGGTGTTTGGTGAAATGCTGTGGAGGAATCTTTAGGGTAAGCTTTCTGATAATTTTTACGTCACCATAATACTAACAACGACCTTGCAAGTTCGCTGGCACTTAATCCCGGGGTTAATCGATATCACTGGACCGAAGAGCGCTGGTTATTGTGAGTTCTATGAATCTCCTTTGACATAAACTTCATAAACTCTGCATATTCATAACTTATGTTGCAATCTTTCGCTCACTATTTTGTTACATTTGAACGATTAAATAATAAAGTTGTTGAACACAAAAGTGTTTCAGTTTGCGTTCGGGCTATTGATTCCTGGGTAAAAGTATATCATCAGAAAATGATCAATTTTCCTTCAACAGTAAGCAAGTACTTTGCAATTAAAACTTTCCATCGTTTTTGATTGCATAGTACTTCATCAAATGCTATGTTTTGTTTCACATAATAATCTGTTCTTGATATAAGCCATATTTATAACAAGATGCGTAAGTGGTTACGCTCAAGCTGTGTGGTTTACCCGATTGCTTTTAGGCACAGAAATCTGCTTTGTTTGGCAAATATTTTTCTTCCTGTAAATCAAGTGGTTTTTATGTTCTTACTATTTGCTTTAGTGCCGACTCGTTTATACGTGTTCTCTGGAGCATTTTGTTAGGAGCAGTAATTAGCTAGGAGTAATAAAATATACCGTAGGTCTTAAATCTATCTTTAAATCCGAATAGAAATATAAACGCCAAAAACATTGGTTTAATCATATTTTAGCGTCAGTGGGCACCGGTCATAGGATCAGTGGTACTAAAGTGAAGAACCCAGACATTCGGATGTGTTTTATAATGTTATTATCGTAGGTCAGACAAAGCACGGCACAATCAGACGCTTGATCGGGTGCCTTCGTCTTGAGATATGTACGGTGAAACGTAAAAGGATCAGTATAGGTATCGAGGGCCTACAGACCTGTTTATTTTGAAGGTTTTCCCGCTTCCACATCATAAATATTTCTCGAATTATCTTCTCTTCTCAGAATATGTTCTTCACACCTAGCCCTTTTGCTATCACTCCTACGGGCTTCATGTTGACGATGAGATTTTTTCATCACTTCTCCGATTTCATGTGATGCATATATGCTGATTTATACTTTCCATATGAACTTCACAGTGTGAGTCTGTTGTGCTTTAAATCCTAATTGACAACTTAGTGTCACTATAAGCCTATTAGAGGAAAACTGAACGAAGGTGCACATCTGTATTCCTAATAAATAGGCGGAATGTAACCCATACTAGTTTTTATTGGTTGGTATATGTCGTACGACGCTGTATAAACTGTGTCGTTTACTTATTTCTTTTTTTCTTTTAAAAAGTTAGTTTAAAATTCTTTTCGTTTTTCTCTTCCTATCCCAGGGCAGTTTCCAACACTGAACTGTCATCATTTACCACATTTTCATTATTTACTGCAGTTCTGGCTCTCACCATGATACGGTTGTCTCCCATACTTTATTCTTTTAGACACAGTCAAGCAAAATGTCTGATTAATAATGAACACCGCTTACTAATCCCAATATACATGTAATGTTCCCCAACATACAGATTATCCTGTTTTGACTTGATAGCGCTAACTTGACAAAGATTTCGTAATGCACCGTCAGACCTTGATAGGCCCAGAATTTATATCAACAAGATACACCTGGAACAGTACCGAAAGAACAAGAATCGAACACAAAAAAAGGAAAATGGTTTATTCTAATTCGCGTTGAAGATATTGGATATTGCACCTAGCCGCGTGATCTGAGGAAGTGCGTTACAGTGGCTCATGCTAGTTAATCTCAAGCTAAGCATTTTACTCAAAAAGACTGTCCTCAGAAGCTAGCATTTGGTTAGTAAGACAACAAAATAGTTTTTTCCCACTGACACAGGTTTTTATGGCTGCTTGGTAGCGGGTGTTTGCTGAGAGTGGTTGTGTCGTCTCGGACTCCTAACTATACGGGAAAATTAGTGAATCTGGTAGAAAATGTTTTGGGGAAAAGGGCTAAAGGCATGAATTTTTGTTTGAGTAAAGCGTTTTGACTGTTATGAACTATTCATCCGCCGATCAAGTTTACAACAGGATGTCACACTTAAGCCTTAACTGTATTCAACCTCATTTAGATTACTGAAATATATTATTTCCTCTCTCAATCCAGATAAAAACAAATGAACTGAAGCATGTCTAAATGTGAGTCACAAACTTAGTTCGAGGACTCGGTTCATACCCTAAAGGCGCCACAAGTCACTGGCTCTGTACCCATTAGAGTAATAGGAGTACCGGAGGTGACCTGATGAATTACTGCATCCTGACCACTCCTAGGTTCACCCTAGGATATTTCATCTAGCACAATTCCATTACTGACCTTGAAGGCAATACACAGAAACTAGAGGCACAACAGCGGAGCGGACTGTAGGCACATCTGTTCTGGATGACGCCGCTGGCTGAAGTAGTCCAAGCAACTTGCCAACAGTCCTTCGAAAAGAGACTTGATAGATTCTTAAAGACGCCGGGTAGTATTTCATTATCTACCAATATTTTTCTTTTGCTTGCTAAATATACCTTGTTTCCTACGTGGAGGCATCGAAGACCCATTATTACTAGATACGCAAGTCCATTAAGTGTAAGCTATTCCGTCTGCAGCTATTTGAACCATTTTAGTTCATTATTAAAAAAATTTGTATGTACCTAATGTTAAAAACACTGCGATTACTATCGATAAAATTTGAACAAAAAGTCTGTGTGAATAAATAGAATCTCAATCACAAAGCGATACTCGTCCTGATACAAAAACAAGTTTAAGGCCGAAATTTGACTAGTTGTTCTACAAAATTTGCCGGACTTCCCGGTGACCATAGGAATTTCCACAAACTTTTCGCAGCCTGCAATAAATTGTCCAAAATTTCTGTATCTAACCCAAAATTTTCATCAAGGAGCTTTCGAAAATACTACTACAACTCTCCATTCTGAAACCTTTATTAGAACCTGGCATTTAGCGTTTTATACCCATACAAAATTGTAGTTGTCTATGACATCCCAAAATGTGTAGCTGCTGCTTGTAGTGGTTGGTTTTAGAAACAATGAATTAATAATGGGGACGGAGAAATCCCATCGACGTTATCCATGTAGTCAGTCAGTTACAACGTAGAACTTCGTACGTATGTAGATCAATGTAGTCTTCCATCTAAGTACTTCTTGCTGGCATCATAATCATGTATCACCGTTATCGGAAAATTAATGCCATTCACTACGCAATATATACAGTCATACTGAAATATATGCACAATTGAGTGTAGTTGTACGATAAAGTTGCTAGACGATTTGTTAGATGGAATTTGTACTAGTATCCTTGGCATTTGGAAAATCGAAATCGAGCCAAAACACAAAACAATGATATTAGGAAATTGTGGATATAATATACTGTGAGTGACAGATGATTATGACTAAAAAGGAGGGCGAAGTCATCAAAAAATGTACAATTTCTTAGTTAATTTCATAGAACGTCTCTTCAGACGACAGGATACCTAGTGAAAGATGTAAACGTTGCAGCGTTGTAAATCAAATGTATGTGGTAATAATCATTATAAAACTAATAAAATGACTAAAAATTTGCATGTAGGAACAATTAGACTAGTCGTTAACGGGTATGATTATTACATTAACCTTTACTATCAAGCTTTGACAAATGCATGCATGAAGATAAGTGTTAGTACAATCTATTAACTTCACTATGCAATGTTCAAGAGAGCATAAATCATTTTAAAAATGAATGATAAAGATATACAAAACGAATACTTAGCGTTTGGCGAAGGGTTAGCTTCTAAGTATCCACCTTGGTATGATCAATAATGGTTCATCCAACCTGGTTATCGACTACATAGGAGTGTAAAAGTAGTCAGTGTTTTTAATTTTCTCTTCTTTGAACCCTTCCACAGTGTGTGCAGCCGGGAAGTGACATCCGGCTTCTCAATCGTAACAAGACACAAGACCAAACTAGTCATAATCATATCCTTCTTATGCAATCTCTAACTTGATTAGCAACCTTTGTAAATCATCCATTTACCTAGTGAGGTTTTTGACATGAAAGCATCTCATCTATATCTATATCGGTTGCATGGAAACCGAGGATATTTTCTCATGTTAACCTCTATTTATCTGTTATACGGAAATCATCTGAGGAAATAATGTCATATGTAATCATAAGTAATCAGTGAAGTTCGAGGAACATTGAAATTAATACAGCACATGATTTAGTTTGTTGTGTTCTTCTTGAGAAATAATGTCACTAAATTTAAAAGGTATGTAAAGAGAGCCCTACAACCTTGTAGTAATGTGTAGAGATACACTCAGTAAATCTGTTTTAGAAATCCCCATACATTTATGACCAACTACTAGACACTATGACTACTCCAGTGAAATTTATCAACTCCCATTATTAATTCATAGTTTTTAGATCCACTTCTCTATCCACGGACATCGATCATATCTTCACCTTTCTCCAAGTGTTAGGGCACAGCCATACTTATTGTAAGCAAATGGTCGCTGTGTTTACTCTAGGATTGTATTTTGCAAAAAGGTGTGTCTAAGGAGTCTTTCAGGCTCTGTATACAAACACGTCCGAGTTAGAGCATACAATCACGTCTACCCCTTGTGTCATCCAAACGGCGTCGTTAGTCAGGATTGGCCAATCCTACCATTTCGCTTTGACTTTGCCATCGATGACATTCTGGAGCCAACGCTAATGAAACTAGATAACAGTAATGTGGCCCCACTGCTTAGAGAAAGACTTCACGACCGTGAGTATGCAGAGGATGTTGTCGTACTGTGCGATGAAACCCAAGCCATGCAATCAAAACTTAGTCAATTGGCAGTGTCCGCACGTATGGGATGAAGTTTGCTTCATATATAAATGCAGACTACTTCTATAAAACTGGCAGGATCCAGTGGCTGCTCTCTTGGTGGTAATTTGTTAGAAGTAGTCCAGAAGTTCGTATGTTTAGGCAATTGTGTGAGTGCTGGTGGTGACGTAACTGATACGACCAGTCTACTTATATTAAACACCTGAGTGGCATATGTTAATTCGAGGCATTTTCAAGGCCTACCTAATGCTAGTTTGACTTAATAGTGGGGTCTACAATGTGTCGTGGAGAGTGGTTTCGCTCCATGCTTGCAAAATCTGGCCTCCAAGTTAAGGATGCTGAACAGTACTATACGGTCAGCTATCCTTGTCTCTAAAGGGTTGCTGATATTCCACGGCGACGCGATGTTAGTAATGCAGATTTGTGGCAACTTTTGTTTGAGTAGTGACAGTTTAATTGGTATCATCAACTTGAAACACTGGCTTCGGTGGTTTGGACATATTTTACAAATGTGATTCTAGCGGCTCCCACGTTCATTATTTGCCGAAACCGGGTCTAATAAGAAAAAAGATAGCCAGCTTACGGTATGATTCTTGGGTATGGAAAAAAAGTGTTGAAGTCTAAGAGATAATGCAACCCAGTAACTAAAAACGTTATCGGATATGGCTCAGAATCAAAACCAACAGCAGTTCTACTGTAGTATTGTTTTACAATCATCATAAAAATGTAAGAAATTCACTTAACTGAATGAATTGTTTCTTGCTTTTTTTAACTGAACTGTTTCTCCTACAATGTGCTACTTTCATTCCTACCCATTCACCTACTTTTTACTATACTCTCCCTTGCAATCTTGTGACAATTTAATTTCCTTATTTGTATGGTACAAGAATGTTCCCTTTTCTTCACAATGTTGTCCATACCTTGTGGCACGTTCTATCCTTTGGTACCATGGTGTACCAGATTTTATGTGCTTCAACAAGTAAAAACTAATTGGATTATAATGAATCTATGGAATATTCTGTAAAAGTTGTGAATTGAACTTTCTTTTTATCTCTTTGTAAACCAGACACGGTGAACTTTAAAGATTTACCTATTCATCGCTTTAATATTCTGTAGATTCTTTTATGAAAAAATGCCCAGCTAATACGGACTAAGTTATTTAGATAACTAAACTTCGTGTAGTTAAAGAGTTGTCTATATCAATAAATCAATTTTCTTTATCCCTATTTGATACTCAGGCGATAATTTTAATCTCCTCTTTCTTATGTTTGCATGGGTAAGTTCAGTGTGTTTTATCATTCTCATTACAATAATATCATTTTATAGGGTGCAAACAGTCATGGCCAGTTGGGTACAGGAGATGATAAAGATGTTTATGAACCTAAAATCATCAGTTTCAGTGAACCTATTACACTGATCACAGGAGGTGGTGGTCACTCAATGATTTCAAATGGTAAATGAAAAACGAAGTAATATTATGTACCAAGAAAACAATATATTTAGCTGTGGCTTGAATTCTGTTGGCCAATTAGGTCGTTCAAATGACCGAAAGTACTTCGAACTAATTCCATTCTCTTTTCCATCGACCGTTAGTATAGTGTCATGTGGCTGGGATTTTTCTGTTGCAGTATTGAATGATGGATCTGTTTTTGCATGGGGTTCAAATGCATATGGGCAGTTGGGTAACAAAAATGTTAATTCAAGCATAGTTCCTGTAAAATGTTTTTGGTTAAAGATGATACAAATTTAGGTTCGTGTTGACATAGAGCCTGTTCGATCTATATCTGCTGGTTTAAGACATGTTGTTTCTGTAACAGGTGATTTTGTTTCCCATTAAATAATTTATTTTCTAGTCTCCGGAAAACTATTTGGTTGGGGTTCTAATCGCCGAAAACAATTATTCCTTGATAAAGTTTTGGATAAAGCTGAGGATTATGATGATTCAAAAGAAATATGCTACCGTCCCACTGTATTAAACTCTGTACTAGGTGGTACATATGAGTGCATCGATTGTGCTGCTGGTGCATATCATTCTGTAATAAAAACAAGTATGTTACAGGCTCTTGTAGGTTTAATCTTGTTCACCTACTGGTTCAGTAATAATTTATAATTTTTCTCATCTTTAGGAACAAATCAATTGGCTCTTTTGGGAGACACCCGATTTTTTAGAAACAAAGATGTAGTTCACGATCCTTCAGACAACCGAAGTAGATTTTCATCCCCTATTTGGTATGGTTCTGAATTATTCGATAACAATGAAATAGAACAAGTGGTGTGTGGATGGAGTCATGTTCTCGTTAGAACTAGTAAGTCCCTTGGTATAATAACCATCAGTAAGTGTAATCCTTTACATTTTTTCAAGATTTATCTAATCAGACAATATTTTGCTATTCATTTAAACACATGAGTACTGGTACAAAGGGACACCTAAATATTTATGTGCCACAAAATTTATTGGATTTGGGAGTGTGCTGGGATACTACCCAAGCCAATACAAAAGACAGTACTATAAGCACATCAAACTTGCAAGAAAAATCAACCACCTAAAACTTACACATTGCATATATAACAGAAACTAAAAAAAATTTTTTGGCGTACACATTAGGTTAGTAAGAATACTCAGTTTCTCCCGTATATACGTCAAAAACTTCTGCAAAATAGTTATCATAATAATGTTTGGCTTATTTAATATTGTAAGCAGAAAATAATGTGAAAACAAAAGGCGAATGCATCTCAGCCATTATGATCTATGCCAAACCATTTAGCGTCTCTAACTATTAACGAAAGTTATTGCATGAACTCCAACCAAATAGCCTTCACCTATTAACTATGTTTATTTCAACAGTCTGTGACTTCATGAACTAATCTCGCTTTTTGACCGGGCCCCCACCAATGATACTACATTTGTATGTGAAAATAAAAAGTGACGAAACAAGCGAAGACTAGAATTTGAATCGACTAGCATAAATTCAGACTACGTGTGATTGGAAATTTATGTCCTCACGTTGTCAGTTGGTTTTTTTACAGTTATCATTTTACACTATACGTATTTTTCTTCGAAATTTCCGTAGACTTTTGCCTTCTGTTATGTTCGATAAAGCGGAAGTAGTCAGTCGCCTGTAAGAATCATATGTTCTCCAAGGATCTGTGCAATAGTACATGAATTCCTCACGAGAGTTTAGGGAGAAATTAGTATCCAAATTGTCGTCACTTCTGAGTCTGCAACTAGTATTTTAACTTTTGAAACAATTATTTGTAAGGCCATTCATTTCTTCAGGTTGCTCAAAACCTATTTTTCATATGCAATCTACTTGTTGTAACCGCTTAAATCATAAGGTAGCTTAATAGGTAAATAGTGTTTTTTAGGACCAACAACTGTTCAAACAATTTTAACTACCAAGTGTTAATGGCAATGGTGTCGCCATAAGAATAACTGAAAAATAATAATAGTAATGATTGTTTCATACAATATTTTGTCTTGAATACAACAGGATTTGTTAGCATTAAGTATTTCAACGAGCGCGTTATACGGTTCCTATGTACTGCAATATATATATATATATATATATATATATATATATATATATATAACATTTTTATTTAATTGGTAAAAAACATTTAAAAAGACAAAATGTTATTATGACAGAGATTGTTTTAGTTGTGACTAAAAATTGACGCATTATCTGTGAATTACTTTCACAGGCGCTGTACTTTTCATACTTGTCAGGTCTATTAATTGGTTTTCTACCAATCTTATCATTAAATTTTTAGCATAATTCTGGGTTTATTGACGATCTTTTTAGCATTAAGACCATTTGTTTCTGTAACAATTCTAACATTTAATTATTTTTGTATGCATTTCTGTTCAGGTGTTGGGGAAGTTTATTCATGGGGTCGATCAGACTTTGGACAGCTTGGACGAGCTGTTAATGAATTGAGCGAGTTAAGCGAAAAGTCCGATGAGAAGTTTTCGAATTTCGATACACACCCTGGAAAAGTACATTTTCACACAAATACTGATCATGAAGTGGCTATCAAAACTATTGCTTGTGGTTCAGAGCACTCATTAGCTATCGATTCAAATGGACAGTTATGGGTTTGGGGATGGAATGAGCATGGCATGTGCGGTGTTTTAACAAAAATCGCAAGTCAAATGGAAAAGAATGAGAGTCAAGAACAATTCATTCCTTTTATCACACGACCATACCAAGTAAAGTTTCAGTGTGTTAATCGCAGTTATGAAGTGAAACATATTGGTTGTGGATACGGTCATTCAATGGCGTATGTAGAATTTAGTTAGCAAACGTTGTAAATATTATATTGTATTTTTGTTTGTAATAAAATGTGACGAGTTTCTTCTTACTCTCATTTACAATGAGTACATTAAGTATACATTAAGTATCAAGTATACAGTACATTAAGTATATGCTAACAGTTTGACATTCTACACATTATTGTCACCCGTATCCAGTTGATCATTCAGATTACCTGGAAAGTTAACCGAGTACTTATATTATCCAGACTTAAAATCTAACGTGATTATATCCATAAGATGTAAGATCATGACACCATAATAATAAGTCTCAATATTTGCATAATTAGGACACAAGACAGAAATAATTGAACGTTTATGATGATTTAGTTACCAATATGTCTTTTTGATGGTCGCCCTTATCAGTGTGAATCAGAAAGTCAGAAAATAACATTAATTGTATAGAAAAATATCATTTATATCTCGGTATCTTCAGCCAATCACTTTTCACATGTTTGAAACTTCAGGCAAAAGTCTGCACATCTATACGGTTGAAATCAATACTTAGGTATATAGTTATTTCCAAACTAGTCTCATACAGAAATGCAGCGACCAAGTCACACGCCATAGCTGAATAATAACGGAATTAAAAACCTATGAACATCTTAAAATAAAGGACTAAGACCAGTTTCGAAATCGGAGTTACAACAGGTATCATTTGAAATTTGAGGAGTAGAAGGTGGATTTCCCTGTGACAGTTGCGACTGACTTTAGTTCGTGCACCTTAGAATCTCGACATGGTGACTCCTGTCATCCGTAGGCTAGTGATATCATATACATAAATAATGTTTTATCTGGTCATTCTTCTCAAACTAGTTGTAAAGCAATTAGAAATATTGAGGTAAACAGCGACATAGTTTGTGTTATTATGATAAAGGGTTTAGATTATTACTTTTTTGATATTGTTAACTGATACTGTAATAACAGCACGATGAGTGCACTATCAATTGATGTTGATGGTTGTACCGTCTTTTGCTTAAAGCAGGAAACCAACCAATGTTGTTGATGCGTTTCTCTCCGTAGATGTCAAATTTTAATCACGTCCTCGTTTGGGAGACATCAAAGTAAACTAATCACACTACTTCTCATGTATTCTGCGGTGTCATAGGACATTGTTGGTGTACAAACTAACAGTCTTGTTGAGTTTGTTTTTGTGGAATTAGTCCGATAGTCGGGTGCGTAAATACAAATGTAAGTAAATGCTGTAGCGAGACTCATGGAAAATTCTAGAATCCGTTTAAGTATTTGTGGAACCGATGTCGCATATAAACAGACTGAAAAAGAAGTGGACAGGGTATGTGTGTAGTACGAAAGTTGAATCACTGGTTGTTACGCAAGACAACAGTAAATACCGACCGGTTAGCAACCATTATTATGTAAATCCACATGCCTTCACTTGAACAACTCAAAATTTATTCACTATTTTTATGATTGATTACCTGACACACTAAGTACTTTTTCTTTCACTTTATTCTTCCTCTTTCCACGCAAATTTTATTACTAATCTTCCAGAGCTTTTAATTAAAGGAGCGAGATCCTTTATCCCACTTACAGAAATCAATCAATTTTTCTTGTTCATTTTATCTTCGCATATATGTAACCTCTATAAATTGACATTTGATGGTCCTTTTGTGCTTTTAATTAAGACTTTCATAAAGTCATTATCAAATAATAGTGCTTGAAATCATGTATAAAACCATGAAATCCTACTACATTAAATTTTTCTGTCTAATACGTATAGTACCATCCATTCTTCTCTTTCTTAAACGTGCATATTAAATAATTTACATTTTGCTTTTCTCCCTTGCTTCCTTTTTTGTCTTTAATGTAAATTTAATATTCTTTTACGTATAGCGGGACGGTATGTAGCGGTAAATGAATCCCTCAAATAAATAGTTCTCTTTTGTTTGACACACTGGTGCTGACTTCATTAGCTGGTAGTGGTGATCGAGTTGAAATTGACTATAATCACAACTACATATAAATTATGAGCCCGTCACCGAGAAGAGTCATTCCATAATAAAGAATATATTTGCTGGCACTTTCATTGTATCAAAAGAATACCAAAATCGTGCCAGAAAATAACATTAAATATCAGCATTTTAAACAGAAAGTTTGTGCGTAAAGTAGTAACAGGCAAAGTACAGTTAGATAATCATTGGCGCAATTGGTTATAATAATGAATGTTTCTATCAAAACAGTCGCGTTATCTTCATAAAAGTGGATTTACTACAAGTTTAATTACTCATATCCTAGATGAAGGAGCACAGTCAGGTGTCTGCCCTACATCATCATGACGGACTGCATGTTAGCAACCTTTTACTCCAAGTAGCAGGTTTAGATCAATGCTATTCGACATACCGATCATATACTAAGTTTACCGAATGTTTCACTTATTAATGACTCCCGGTTTCACTAGGTTTATGATAATAGATTAGAAAAGTGTTGTCGACGGCAGTATTACCATACCCTAAATATTTGTGACATCTTTAGTGGTTTGATTTTATCTGCAGGTTCACGTGACTTCTGTATAGCATAATACTTGATAATAAAACATTAAAGTCCTGTTGCAGTGCATCCAGCATCAGATATTAGTATACTGAGTATCTCGAGGATACAGACTGTTGACAAAACCCAATAAACATGTAGCAATTCGTATGATATACTTCTTCGCGGTATAACAAATGTTAATCCCGAAACTCTAAGAATCAAATAAAAAGGTGATTCTACGGGAAGAAGTATATTTGATACTAGCCTCGTGATATCGAAATAATATCGAGGCAAGAGCACGTACAAATGGCTAACGTCCACGCAGGAGACGTGCGAAGAGGAGGATGGAAATAATGTGCTTGGTGCGCGAGAGATAGTCTTTTGTACAGACAAACAAGAGGTGTACAATATAACAATTATTGTGAGAATTAAGTACAATAATGTGATGATTAGAAGTATATGAATCAAGAATTAAAGGTATGCACAAACGAATGTATTGTATTTAGAATTCGAAATCAAGCATTTTACAACAACAAGAAGTTACTAGTTCATTCAAACACCACATCCGCCACAGCTTAAATTGGAATGTATATGTCTGTAATCAATCGTACGTCTTCTCCTCAAATTCATCCTGTGTCTGTCCGACAGTGTATTGGATAAAGGCTCTGTATTATCTAGAATGCTCTCATTAGTATTAGAATTAACAACCGAAATTGGAACAGACTCACCTGGCTCTTGGAATTGTATTTGATCAACATGTCGATTATGTGTACTTAAGTCATTGATATCTAGAAGTCGCACCATAGATTTCCCGACATTCTTCTGAACGATCCCCGTGGATGGTCGAAGATCATTGCCACGATAATATGTAACTTCTGCAGACTCCAAACATCTCATATTCGACCGAAGAATTCTTCCTTTTAATAGTTTTGATGGAGTCTCTTTCGTCACCGAATGTCTGGCATTTCTATATTGCAGTAGAAAGGTATCTACTCCCCTCTCCAGCTCATTAAATGTTGAGGCGACAATAGAATCACTCAACCTCGAATGCTGATTTTTCAGCTTATGACACTTTTCGCAATTCTTTGCTGTACGACAAATATCTGCATTTAATGACTGTCGAGAAATGTAGTCAACATGTTGAATTTGCTTGGCACTCCCGTGCTGAACCATTTTCATACTTCCACTGCACTTAGCACACGTGGCTATCAAATCTTTAAGTAAAGCATCAGAATTTTCTTTAGAAACTAGGAGAGACAACTCCACTTTAAGCCTTTTCAAATTCTTTAAACCCAGTATTGACAGTCCCGTTTCGCTAACTAAGAATTCACATGGTATGTATGAGGAATCATCATCTCTTATTAGCAATTCACAACATCCTCGTATAGGCAGTTTGTGTCCAGTAATCCCCAATATTGATACTTCAGTGGGTCGTATCACAACGTTCGGATCTAACGATTTCAGGTTCTTGAATGAAATAATGGACTCTATACTGCCTGTGTCCACAATAAAGTCATGAAATGAACCAAGTGATGTATATAGTCGCTTTTGAATATGAGCATTACCTTTCGAAATGGTAGTTAAAGATAAATGATCATTAGGATCAGCTGAATTATTGGAATCTAAATTACAAGCTTTAGTACTACTTGAGGCAAAATGAACAGTAGCTTTGCATACTGCTTGAATGTGTCCTATCTTACCACATCTAAAACATTTAGAATTACGAAATGTACAATAATAACGAGAATGAAGTTTTCCACATGATAAACATTTGCCAAACTTAGTCTCACCTTTTTGATTTCCTTTGTAATTCTTTTTTGAGACACCGTTCATATTTACACGTGAATAGGAGCCACTGTTAAACGAACACAATTTTGATTGACCCTGAGATTGTTTTTCATCATGACAACTAATCAAAGTATTGGAAATCTTCATCGACTGAATATCAAGTTCATTCAACGCCTCGTAGTTAATGCACGCAGTTCTAACATCTTGAAAGGAACAGTTTGACATTCTTAACAGCTCTCTTTCCAAACTAGGTATGTTAATTCCTGCAATTAATCGGTCTCTCAGCTGCACATGAAGTTGATCACCAAAATTACATTTGACAACCTGTTTCTGCAATTCAAGAATGAATTCCTTAACATTTTGGTCGTTTTGACGAATCATCTCATGAAATTTCGCTCTTTCACGGCATTCAAAACCAGGGCACTTTACATGATTCAATAATAACTCCTTTAGCATTGCATAGGGAAGTGAAATAGGTTTCTCTGGATATGCCAAGGTTTTCAATAAGCTGTACCCTTCTTTTCCGATGAATGTTAGGAAATGAGCCACAATTTTATCATCTTTGACATCTATCCTGGTCATACTCCAGATTTCAAACCTTTCCAAATAATCTTCAAAAGCATCAGAAGTAGAATGAATATCTAGCTGTTCCATTACAAATCCTGCTCGCGACGCCACTGTGATGATTAGAAGTATATGAATCAAGAATTAAAGGTATGCACAAACGAATGTATTGTATTTAGAATTCGAAATCAAGCATTTTACAACAACAAGAAGTTACTAGTTCATTCAAACACCACAAATAATAAATATTTATATTTCAGCAATTGTGTTCTCTTCGTAAAAGTATACCACTACAAGCACATCAGGGAAAATAATCAAATCAGTCGATGAACAATATCTTAACAAAAAGAGATGGGTCAACTTTACTCGCTCAGACAATGAGCAATCGTCAGTAACGGGCCGGTATAGTGACCTCCATAAAACACTCTGCAAGATCAAGGAGTTAATTCTTATCCAGAATTGGTGTTCAATTTTGTTACAATACTTCAAATCAAATCCAAATAGTATAAGATCCTTTTCGAAGGTTTTGTGTGTGAAATCCCACCAAGTATATACATTTTGTTGTGGTTTTTTACTTTACTTATAAATGAAAGTTTGTCCTTCTTAATCCTGCCAGCAGTAAATTTCGCTGTTGTTTGGACTCTAAGTTAGAAATTTATAATCTGGTATTATTAAAGTTTTATTATCCTTAATTGTATACTGTTTCACTATTAATATTATGAACAACAACTTACAACTTACTCGACCGTTTGGTTATGGTGACTGTCGAATTGGTTCATCAACCCTTTTGACTGCAGTGTTTGCACTTACTGAATTTGTGCCTTCTTCTTTGGAGCCCCACTGAGGCTATTGCTGGCCCCAATCTAGGATAAAGTAGGTGGGTTAGGCATGGGGTTGGCGATCCATCCCACAAAAAACTCTACCCTCGGAGTTAGAAGGTCTTCATTTAGTTGAGTTATGACGTCTCATCATGAAAGCCGAGTGCCTTCGGAAGTCATGAGGCCGATGTCACTTCTAACAATCATAGCAACCATTCTTTTAGGTTCATGGAACGTTCGTACATTGTAGGAGACTGGAAGACTATTTCAAGTTGCGGCAGAAATGAAAAGGTACAACAACAAAAGATACAAAACAAAGAAAGAGGACATGACAATGAACGTCATCCAATGTTATGCACCTACCAATGAATACAATGACGACGTCAAAGATCAATTCTACGAAAGGCTGCAGTCAATCGTCGAGAAATGCTCACCAAATGATTTGACCATTCTTATGGGAGACCTGAATGCAAAGGTTGGAATGGGCAACACTGGGTATGAAGACACAATGGGACGACATGGACTTGGAGAATGGAACGAAAATGGTGAGAGATTTGCAAACCTATGTGCCTTCAACAAACTGGTCATCTGTGGCACAATATTCCCGCACAAACGCATTCACAAAGCCACATGGATTTCACCGGATCACACTACTCAAAACCAAATTGACCATATCTGTATCTACAAAAAGTTCAGAAGGACCATGGAGGATGTGAGAACCAAGAGAGGAGCTGACATAGCTTCAGATCACCGTTTGCTGGTCACCAAAATGAAACCGAAGTTAAAGAAGCACTGGATAACGGGGCAGATAACATCACAGAAGTTTAATACAGTCTTTCTTCGGGATACTGTAAAGCTCAACGAATTCAGGATAGCCCTCACCAATAGGTTCCGGGCTTCGCACGATCTACTCAGTGAATAGGAAACAACTATGTTGGGCCACCAAAAATTGAAAATATCAGTATGTTCATCAGACAAATCGAGAGCGGTAAAGCAGTGGGAAGAGCATGGACACTGAAGGCAGACTTGGCGGAAAATCAAGAAATATTTCACATTCTCTTCAACATGATTTGGGATGAAAAACAAGTAACAGCAGATTGGGAAGAAAGTTACCTCACCGAAATTCCAAAGAAAGGCGATCTCAGCAATCGTGAGAACTACAGAGGCATCACTCTTCTCTCACAACTAAGCAAAATCTTCAACACAGTGTTGTTAAACAGAATGAAGAACTTCGTAGGTTCCCAACTTCGAGATAAACAGGCTGGATTCCGGAAGAATCAATCGAGTACCGACCAAATCGCAACATTAGGGATCATTGTGGAACAATCAATTTGTTGGAATTCATCGCTCTACATCAACTTCATTGACGACGACAATGTATTTGATAGTGTGATTAGGAGAACACCATGCAGGCATTTTGGACATTACGGTGTGCCGGAGAAAATAGTTAACATCATACCGAATTCTTATGATGGACTTAACTGCAAAGTCGTGAATGGAGGACAGCTGACAGACTCATTGGAGATAAAGACCGGCGTCAGAAAAGGTTTCCTGCTATCAGCCTTGCTCCTCCTGGCGATGGACTGTTTTGTAAAGACGTCAACATCTGGAGGGAAGCATGGTATCAACCAGAATATATAATTTTTTACTAACAGTTGTCTAAACGAAATACTTCAGAAGCGTTTGCCAGACGCAATCGGTAACAACCTATTTTGGGCGAGAGCAAACCGAATTCTAGTGCGGGAAGAGATCAGGATAATCACTTGATGTGGATAGGAAACTCATTGTAGAAAGGACCGAACTGCGTCACAAGACAAAACCCTTACTTGGAACTCTCAATGTCATACGAAAAGAGGAAGGCCAAGGAAAACATTTTACCAGTAAATAGAAACAGACATGAGATGAATGAACGAAAATTGGGCAGAACTGGAAAGGATGGCCTGGGACAAAGTAGGTTTGAGAATGCTCTTTTGGGCGTAACAAGCGTAAAATAGTAAGTTAGTCAGTTGATTGTGAATCGAAGCACACTTCCAGAAATTGGACTGTTTTTAACTACTTCAACAGTTACTTTTCATTGGAATCGAATATTACCTCCGTTAATCGATTGGAATTCGATGAACAGTTTTCTGTTGAATGACTGGTAGTGGCGTTTTTATAGGTGATATTGTACACTCATGTTTGTAACTTCAAGTCCACCTAGAGCCTTTTAAGTGGGACTGCAGGTTTCAAGCCCTGACGAAGGAGGAATGTCGGTCATGTGGTTTTGTATTTTGACTAGTCAAGAGAATGTGTTCATAAACCAACCTCAGCAGCTACTCTTCAGCCCTAACAAATTCAGTTTGGAATCAGGAAACAGGGATGTGCGTATTAGAAAAGGGGTTTAGTTATAGAGGATGTATATGATGAGCTTTTTCCTTATTTGAACAAGGACTTACCAAACTGCACTTTACATAGAGAACAAACAATGGAAATCCACCAATCTATGACAGATTGACATGAGGGCTATTTCTTTGCCTAGAATTCTCACTCTCCCCTACCTCTAGCCTTGTTAAATTTACTGTTCCTACTGGCCAGTATCGTCTTCCTCTTTTTCACTTTCAAACTATTATCTGAAATAAATCTGAAGACCCGTATTGTTTGATTCTGCGGTATTAAGAATACCTTTGTGATACTTTGGGAGGTTCACATCTACGTTGGACGCCGAACCTTATTCTCTTACAAATGAATGGATGATATTTTAAGGACAGATGTTTTCAGTAGTTTTAAGTAATTCGTGTTGTTCATAAATTGTCCCCAACTGAAATCGTTGTCACACTTATTTTCCTGCTGCTAACTAAAAAATACAAACTCTAGGAATTGAGGTCAGTGTGTCAGTGATTCTGTTCTCTTTAAAATCTGTTTGAATATCTTGGAACGATCCTTAGTTACTGGTAGATCAGAGTGACAAATTCTGCAATCTAAGGTTCGAGGATAGTTTTTAGTTCGACATACTAGCACTTTATAAAGCTAAACTGTTTTTTTAAAAACAACTGGTAGAATGGTTTTCATACTACCAAACATTTGATATATCAAAGACGAAACCCATGGTATTACATGAATGAACAATTATGATGATGGCTGAGAGGAATTTTATGGGTATCTGCGGAAGTAGGTGGATATATGTAGGGCAATGAATGTAAACGTTTGTTTGCGAGATCATTCACAGTAATCGAAAGGCTTGATAATGTTCCAAGTATCTGCTTGGTAATATGTAGATGTTCGAGTAGAAGAACACGTCCATGAATCAGTTAGGTTCAGGTCCCAAGCGTTATCCTAAATCTTTTTTCGAAAAGAAGGCGGGATTAATCAGGTGATATACGTGCATTTGAAGGATATTTCGTGGTGTCGAACGATTACAGAAACGCGTCATAGAAGAAAGCGAAGGTGCAGAGCCGTTGGACCAAGATTGCGACTGGAAAGAGGAGAAGTGCATGACCTTAGTATAATGTCAGCATATATACGAAAAGTAGAGGAGTCATAGCGTAACACGAAAGTACGAATAAACAAATTTTTGTAACAGTATCACAGGTACGATTGATTATAATAATGAATGTTGCCATTTAACCAATTGCGTTTATTTTCGTAAAGTTGGAATCACTACAATTATATCAGATGTCATGAAGAATTGATCATTGCGCTATTGGGCTATTAAGTCGAGTGAGGATATAGATCTATGGCATTTGGAATATAATTCCAGCAAACTATTGGGACAGTCAGTGAACAATAATTTTCAAAAAAAGCCTGCAGTCTTTAGAGAATTTATGCCAATCCATCAGCACTTTCTTCTGTATTGTTACGATATCTTTAACAGTAAAAGGTTTGGGAGACGTCAAAAGTTCGAAATGGTGAATAAGTTCTGAAAGTTAAGTTTTTAAATGTTAGTTGTCGCTAACTGTGTTCTCTGACACGCCTCCGTGTCAGATCAGCATTGCGTTTACCTTGCATTGCAAATCTTCATACCAACTAGCAAGCTTAGTTCACCCACCTCTCAACACCTCAATCATCACTCTAATATATTCCAAGTTTTCTCCCTTCCTTACTTTTGTACAGTACTAGAAATGATATTAGATGATAGATAACAATTTCTAGGACTAACACAAGTCACACAGCCTCCAGTACCTTCCAAATTGAATCTTGTTGTGTAATTTATCCTGGATTGTATCCTCGAAAAAAAAGAAAATCCGAAATAACTTGTTGACATTCTTATTCAAGGCTTTAGATTTTTTGCCCTCATAACTTAAGTTTTCGGTACATAGAAAATGACATATTCACATTTGTAGTTGAAGGAGTCCGCATCAGAGGCGTTTAAATATACTCTGGAGTCTTTAAGGGTTGCCATGTGAGCTGTGGCGGGCTTTCGTTTACTGACTGCCGTAGTCTTTTCAAATCATAACTCGGGGTTTGTGAATTTCTTTCTGAATGGCTCATATATGTACCCGAAATTTGTGTTGAAAATCAATTAAACTTCCTATAGGGCGTTTTTTCACGAAATTTTACTTGTATTTGTGGGGAGACTATTCTTCCAGGCCTTAACATGTATCTGACATTACATTCTGATTCACCAGCTTCTTGAATTGCAGATCTGTAGAGAAGTTTGGGTCACGTGGTTGGACTCGGTGTAGTTGCTGCATAGTCATCAGTTTGTTTTCACTGTATCACGGGTTTTGATACTCGTAGTTTTTAAAGTGGTTCAGGCTGTCTACCCACAACTTCATATCCAACTATCAAGTGCGCGTGTTTACTTAGAATTTGTTGACAACTATGACAGCCTATCACCTCTTTAATCTCGTGCATAAAACTTATTTTAAACTCTTACCTAAAGAAAACCATCGACTGGAGCCTCTATTCTTAGTTTTAAGAGTGTTTTGTCCACTGCTAGATAAGTGCTTATCGAGATATCCCATTGGTAGTTGCCCGTTACATGGCTGTCCACTGCATACGTCCTAGCTTGCCCCAAGTTTCCGTCGACATTACTAGTCTAAAAGCAGATGACTTGGGTTAACAGTGCACAAAATATTCAAATTCACCAACATTGCTAACTTCATTGTACGCTGAGTGCCTGAGCCGTTACTCAAACACTAAAATGGAGGACTAAGTTTGCCCATTTGAGTCTTAGCATTTCAAAGTCCTTTTAGTATTGGTCATTTCGTTCTTATTTTATGGGCTTTGATTTTTATGCGACGTACCGTAATTCATGAACTTCAATAGAATCCTTCCGACAAACCTTTTTTTCAACAAACATAATATATAAACACCAGCCACTAATACTCACTACGATACTCGTAACACCAAGACACAGATCATCAATAGAAGTTATTCTAGAACTATCCCTAAAACCTTATACAGTATCATTTTTCTGTCAGACACCGGCAACTTTTTTAGTGATATACAAAATACTGCTAACAGTCTCGTTTTGACGGAGAACGCAGTTAACACATAAACAATTTTCACTTGACTCTTGAACTAATGACAGGAAATAAAGTAGTTGAGCGTGTCGACTGCTTCACTTATCTTGGCAGTGTCTCATCAGTGCTGATAGCCTGGTATCTGACGAAATCTCGGTACGGATACGGACAGCTGTGAAACGTGACCAGGAAGAGTAGAGGATATTGGTGGGTTCCTGATTTCCGACCATAGGTCTCTTCGAAGCATTGCGTGTATATCCTAGGACGATCAAGTAAGCAATGGTGTTGTTAGGAAAGGATTACTTAGTAAGGATGGCAGATCAATTGATGATGTGTGGCAACTTGAACTGATGTATGTACGTACGAAGGTCTACGTTGTAATTGACTGAATTCATCAGTTGGGATTTGTTATGAATGCCCAACCACCGACTGCCACGACGAGCTATGTTTTGTGGTGTAGGAGTAGGTTGGGTGAAAGCTAGGCGCGACCAAATCAAAACATGGCATAAGTCCATAAAGTCACTGACAATGTGGACTGAGTCGTGTTGGTAGGTGTCGACTACCTGGTTGGGGTCCGCGAGACAAAATTCATCGATGGTTATAGACCCTGAATGACATGGCTGAAAATCGTTTGCAATAACGCAGGTGCAGCAACTCTGTGTTCTCTCAAGTCCTCATCTTCTGACTTCTCCATTACCTTTATCCTTCTCTTTTCAAATTTATTTCATGCTTTATTTATACTCCTTGAATGATACCTTCAAACTCTAATCTTCTCCATTACCGCTAATAATTCTACTATCTCTACCACTGTGGGATTTGAATTTAAAATTGCATTTCTGTGCTAATGTGATATGTCAACCTGAACTGATGTATGTGCGTACGAAGTTCTACGTTGTAGCTGACTGACTGACCTGGGTTCTCGGCTGAATGTTTGTATATTGTAAATGCTTTTGTTCAGTGACTAAACTTGCTCGAGCTGTGGAAAATCTGGTAAATCTTTTCTTCTATGACCAATCATCTTTATTCACTATCACGCAATAATGTGTTATGAGAACTAACGCCATCTTTGGATTTCCTGTAAAGCAGTTTTCAAACCTTGATAAATGGCCTAGGGTTAAGTGCCTAGACTGTTATTTCACGCATAACTGGTAAGAAATTCACCTAGTAAAGTGTCGGCATCCATATAAAAAAAATGTAAAAACGTGGTGGAACCTTCCAAATATGTAATACTATAATGTTTATTGTCGAAAAGTAAACTGACTTTTAGTCTATCTCTTCCGTGTAAGTTAATCATCTTACTCAAGCTAATTAATGCCTTAAAGATTGGGTATATATAATTTTAATTTTCTTTTCTTACCGTAGATCATGGCATCTGCTAAGCAGGATAAGGCTACATATAATGTAACTTGTTTATTACGTCAGTGGGATTCTGCGTCTAAGGAGAAACGTCGTCAGTTTCTTGACGATTTCATTAAACAATACCGCAATTTCACTGGACCTGATTTAGAATCAGAATTCGCCCAAATGGCCAGTTTATTTTTGGCTAGAATATGTGTATGGATAAAGTTAACGTAGGTTGTTTTCATGATTTTGGATTGCTTGTCTATATTATATCATCCAGGCATTCGATATTATGTTCATCATATATATATATATATATATATATATATATATATATATATATATATATATATATATATAGCATTTTGATTTAAACATAATGAAACACTGTTCTCCTTTTGTCACTTTTTCTGTTATTTTTTTGGGACTTTAGTAAAGCGAACAATTGCTCAATTTTAAACAGTCATCTTAAGTTCCATGAGTAACTCATCAAGTACAAATTCGTGAACTCAACTTTAATCCATGTTCTAGGTAGACGAACCATAATATTCTACTCGGTGACCCAAACTAAAGTGGTAGGGTGGAATTCAAAACTAAGACTTATTAGATGAACGTTAAGCACACGATAATCACCAGGCCACCGTCAGTTCAATTAGTTTTCCGAGCATTTTAAATACTATTATGAACGTTTGGCTTACTTACAGACAGTAATATCTATGTAAACATTACCTTTCCTATATATATATATATATATATATATATATATATATATATATATATATATATATTTCTTGTACCTGAGGAAAACTTTTCATTGTCACCTAAGTTGGGTAGAATGCATGTAAAGTTTTGTAAACTAAGATTTATAATTTTCAATGTTCTCGCGGGTTTGAATTATTTCTTAATGTAATTGCCTGTCGAAATAAGTAATTTTCAGTTATAAAAACCCAGTTTGTCGCATAGCCGTCATTGTTTTGCTAGCGGAAATAATTGTTCATGAAACTGATCGTTCAACATATAGTTTTGTAAGAATATATTTTAGTTTTCTTTAAACCGTACTTTTAAATAATGCCGTGCAGAAGATTGACGTAATAATTAAATGATTCAACTATCCAGTCGCAGTTCCTGCTCGTGTTCCACATCAGTTTGTACATTCGAGTGGCATCTCCAACCTACCCACACGAAACCTTAAATGGCTCGATGTTATTTATTTAAACACGCGGACATTGGTACAAAGAAGCATCGATGAATAAATTTAACACACACTTAGTTCTTGTGGATTGGTAGTTTTTCAAAGGAATACTTCCTGGGCCTCTGATCTAGAGGTCTAATCTACAAGGCATTGGAACGGCGTTAGAAGTGCGACCTCTTGGTAGTCAGTGACCAACAATAGGTTCATACGCCATTTTATCCTCAGGATCCTAAAGCCCATGTGCACCAGTAGTTTGGAATCAGGGTTTTCCAGCTCCTTTAGATAGATGTTTTGTACCCATCAACCCGATTTAGACGTCAAACATTCGAACTTTGTGCTTAGTTTTGTAAAATAATCTTGCCGTGTGAAAGCATGAACTATTACTTGAATGTAGACCTATATTTAAATCTATACGATATTTTGAGAAATATTTCCTCTTATCTCTTTCAGTTATATGTCAGGAACCTGTCTAACAGAACAGCTTCAAGCTCTCCATGTATTTTTATCAGCATCAGACAGGTAAACTAATGTAAAACTACTTTTCTATTATAAATATTTTGATCTGGTTTGAATTTTTCTATCTTTAAAATGGATCCAATTTAAAAAAGTTGTAGCTGTATTGAGTCACGTTTAAGAAACTGGGGAATCAAAAAAGTAGGGCTTGTATACTCTGACCAGTATCAGTTTTTATCATCCTCGCAACCGTTTGCTAACTTATCAAATCATCGGTCCACACACATACCATTTATTGAAGTGATTTTTTACTCACGATATAGTGTCATACTTTTATAAATAAAAAAAATAAAAATTATTTCTAATAGTTTAGGAAGGATTTGTTCTTTGTTATTAGGTTTTTTTTTGAAATACTCGGCATCTGGTTACAGCCTATTAATTTAAGTTCTGAAATTCCCACTTCAAGGTTTTAAGCACTCGGAGAAAAATTATAATCGAATACGCATTATGGATGTTATCACATAATTTGATCTCTTATTTATTCCAGCCAGTAATTTTACAACTAACTATCAAATGAAGTTTATCCTTACGTTGATGTGTAGGCTCACACAAATTTAAACAATTTCCTTATTGATTATTTGGTTAGCTTAATCTAAAAAGGGTATTGTTTTGTATCCAAGAGTTAATTAAACTTCAACTGAATATGTAGTACAATGTGGACAAATGAAGTTCCGTCTTTCTAATACTTATTGGTTAGGCACCATATTTTGACAGCTTAATATTGGTTTGTGTATCAGATTTTAAGTCATATCTTTGCCGTGTTGTTCAGTGTTACTAAATGTTTTTGGTTGTCAAAATAAACTGGGTAATACAGTTCAGTTCATAACCAAAAGGGTCGGTATACTTGGCTTTCATCAACGTTTGGTCACAGATCTGTCACAAATATAATAAGATTTTTTTTTCAAATCGTCTCAGCCACCGAATTTCTCACGTTTCGTTGTGGTTTAAGCGTGTAATTCTAGTTACATCAGTGTATTGAGATCAGTGATTTCATATTGAGCCGTTTCTCTCTCAACATATGTTCAGTCCATTAACTTTTTACCAGACTTTATTTCCTCACATAGTAAAGTTTATAGTTGAAAATGTAGATTGCATATAGTTTTTATCGCTTATGTGTGTACATAGTTTTCATTTCGTTATACTTTTTGTGTACATAATGCGTAGTTTATCAGAACTCGACAAATTTCAATAGTGACATGTATTTGTACTCCCGCTATAAGAGGTATACTTATCTATCAAGTTCACTGTATGATACGTTGATGAATTAGGTGTTAGTGGTGGGCTATATGCAATTAAGAGAATGAGTACAGATCAATCTTACCTTTTCACCTAATGCATTAGCCTAATGCTTTTCCTGATGTATTGTCTGACGAGCTATGTTTTGCAGTGTAGGAGTAGGTTGGAAGAAAGCTATGGGCGGCCAAACCAAAACATGGCAGGAATGCTGACGTGGTATGGCAACCTGAACTGATGTACTTACGTACGGAGTTCTGCGTTGTATCTGTCTGTCTGTCTGATGTGTTGTCTGAACTTGATCAACCCTATATGTCTTTCAATCTCATTCTTTGCTAACCAACGTCGATCATAGGAGTAGGTATTGATTTGAAATGTTAAGTGCATTCTTCAGCCATATCATTTAGTGCAAGTTCACATCATCATTGACTGGCCTACCTTCCTTTTTCAAAACTGTACACTCTATGTTAATATTAATCACTGATTATTAAAACATAATTTGTAGATTATCAGCTACAATGCGTTGTTATTGGTGTTAGCTTAGAAATCACTTCTAGCCTGACAGTGACAAGTAGAGTTATTTGACAACTCTAAAATGTTAACCAAATATTATAAATAGATAAATAGTCGGTCAGTTAGTTTGCACTCACAAAAAATATATCCAGTTTGGAATGGCTTTAGCTTTAGAGGTTTATGAAAATCTATGCATAGTAGTGCTAAACTTTTGGACCAATGCTCACCAGATCATCTTTATTAGTGTTTAGTAAGTAATCTGGATTTAATCCCATACTTACTTACTTACGCCTATTGCCCGTAATGCCGCAAAGGCCGCTGACCAGGGAATTCTTTTTTGTGGTTAATGTTTTTCAGCGAGTTGGAGTTCCATGGGATGGGGTCGCTAACCCCATGCCAATTCCTCCTTTATCGGGGCTTGGGAACTGCAGTAACTCCAGAATGGCTCCAAGCGGAGTTAATTTAATACCTATCTACAGTTAATATCGTATCTCATAGTCTTTTGGTTCAAAACATTGATTTTCGTTAATATTTACATTTCTAAATCTGTTGGAATGGACGTTGTTAATAGTTCTAATAGGAGACTGATGTTAACTGAATAATTCTTATGAAATGAAAACAGGTGTTTTATTGACGCTATCATAGTTTGTAATAGTGCAGTAATGCATATTTTGATAAACGAAGTATATTCCATGTTCCATACACTTTTCATCAATATCTCTTTCCTTACAATATATGGAAGTTTTTGGTTACATATCCTATCAGAAACTAACACTATGAGTTAGTCTATTGATTCAATTAATAATGTTTTAAATGTATATTTATTTACAAATCACATAAATCTCCTTCTCCTTTCAATAGAGACAATCAATTTATATTTTATACTTTGTTCTTGGTATTTTCCCTACGTTACCTATCAACCCAACAATCATCGTCGTTAAAAGTTATACTTATTTACTAGAGTTTTTGGAGTATGGTGGTGTATTATGTCTGCAAGAAGTGTGCATTTCATCAAGTGCAAAAGAAGTGGACAAACGTTGGGCGCTTAAAGTATTATCTTGTGTCGCCAATGCTGGTACACAGTATAAAGAGACAATATGTGAATGTTATGGTAAATAATTTGCTTTTTTTCCTTTGCCTATTTGTCATTATAAACAATGATTTGCCTCTTGTTGTTTTACTTAATTTTCTGTCACATTTTGTCGTTTTCTCTCTCCTCCTCTTAAGTTTCTCATTTATCCTCTTTTTCGTTATATTTACATCAGATTATTTGTTTTGGTTATGAGATTTTCGTTTGTATACATCTTAACCCTTTTTAGTTAAGTAGGTTTATGTGGTGTATATCATTTGTCTAATTTCCCCCCCCCCCAAACTGTCTTTCCTCCTACTTCTGTTGTCATTACCACCACTACTATGACTACTAGCATTATTTAGCTATAATTTTTCCCCTCTCTTCTTCTTCTTCTACTTCTTAGTTGTGTTTCTTTTATTTAGTGTTTAATCAAATTTATTATTGATAACAAAATTGGAAAAGAAGTTTTTTTCTTTCTATATTCTCGAAATGAAAACAACGGCTTCCATAGTTCATATGTATGTATATATTTTTTTGTATGGAAAAGTAATTACTTGGTTGTTTGATGATGAATGTTAATTGGATTTGAGTAATAGTAGTTCATCATGAAGAAAAAAAGGAAGCATGAGAATAAAATCAAAACAGCACAACACATGATCACTTATGATAAATAATTTCTCATCAGTTAATTTATGTTAGAAATATTTGATTCATAATACTAGTTAAGGAATAAATAATAATGTGCTTTCCTAGGTAAATTTAATTACTATTGAAGAATGTTGGTTAAGTGAACTGTATGTGTAGTATATGATTTTTTTTTATTATAATTATTCAAAGATGCATATTTAACTATTTTGGCTAAAATTATTTCTAGGCATTCGTGCTGTTGCTGAATGTATGGCCAAATCGAAATCAGAAGAGACACAAGAATGTGCTAGAGATTTGTTAGAAATATTGGCTGAAGGCAATCCTCGTTTCTCGGATCAAGTTTACAAAGGATTAATTGGCGTTTTACCATGTAATTCACCAAAAGCTCAACAATTAGCACTTCAAAGTATTCGAATTTTACAGGTATCTTATAACATTTCAAATGAATTTTACAAATTTACTTTACTTTCAGCTATTTTGAAAGATGTAGAAAGATGTAACAGCCTCGTCGACTAAACAAAACAGTTTTGAGCCATGTCATTCAGGGTCTATAACCATCGATTACTATCATCTCGCGGGCCTCAGTCAAGTAGACGACACCTACCAACATGACTCAGTCCACTTGTCAGTGACTTCATGGATTTGTGCCATGTTTTGGTCTGGCCGCCCCTAGCTTTCTTTCAACCTACTCCTACACCCCAAAACAGCTCGACGGGCAGTTGGATGTTAGGCATACGCAACACATGTCCTAACCACCTCTACTGATGATGTTTCATTACTTCATCTATTGACTTGCCATCCTTACCGAGCACCCGTTTCCTAACAACAGCATCGCTTATTCAGTTGTCCCATGATATTTGAATAATTTACATCAGTTTTAAGAATTTGATGCGTGATAAGATAATATTAGAGTGGATGAAATAGCGGTTAGCTAAGTGAAAATTGAATAACATATTACAAACAGCAATAATAATGATGATAATACTAACTAGAGATCTGATCGAAGAATATATATATATATATATATATATATATATAATATTCAGTACAATGACTGTAAAGTAAGATTGAATTTCGATTGGCTGCTAACCTCAACAATAAATTTCAGTTTACCATCACAGTGATAATGCTGGTAACTATTGGTTCAACATAGTGTAATGGAGTCACTCTTTTTGTTTGTTAATTATTTTGGAAAATGAAACAATATCGACATAACGTTTGTCATCGATTAAATGTCGACTGATTCAGTTTTTTAGGATTGTGGTATCTCTAAGTTTTAGGTTTTTCGAAGCGTACATGCATTGTTCTCTCTGTTCTTCTAAATTGGCGAAACTTGTGCAAACTACTGAAATTTCCTTTTATTATTGCATACTCTATCATTTTATCGATTTTTAACTTGCAGATAATAAATAGCCTACGGTGAATTTCGCTCATAAAATGTTATGCAATCTCGAAACACAGCTTTTTTGTTTGATAGATAAAAATATTCATTATCGTTTAGAGAAAAAAGATAATGTTCAAGTTGTCATTTTTAAACTGTCATAGTTTTTTTCCAAATCTACACCAGTAAAGAAAAATCAATAGAATGCAAAATGATGTAAATAGTAGTGTCATTATTTAGTAGTGATAACCTAAAATATAAAAAAAAAATAAAAAGCAGGATCAAGAAAAAAATTGGACAAAAAAGCAGTATGAAATAGTATTTCATATTTCAAATTTTTTAAAGATAAAGAATAAATAATGCATTCGCGTCAATGCAATCGGTTTATAGTCATAGCAAGTGAAGTTATGAATTAACCGGAGTGATTGTAACTCTCTTATTGATTTCCAACCATAACGTTTGGCATCTCTCTATCTATATTGCACACTGTGTTAATCGATGACTTCGCATATTGATTGATATACTACACTATACTCTATTGTTGCTGTCTAATTACCGTTTATAATTACTTATTCCAACTGTTTTTCTAACTGGATTGTATAATGAACCAAGATATTGTTCTTTGAATTTGTATAGCATAGATTTCAGTTCTTTCAGCTTTTGCTGATAGTCATTCATGTAGTTTTGTCAATACTAGTATAAATACGAAAAAAATAAATTGACCCTACAAAAAAGTTATTGTAATTTCTTCTAAACATACATGCATCCACCGTATCCTTTTTCCTCGTTAGAATATCCATTTTTTGTTCAACAATTTATAGTCAATAAGCTAGGAAAAAAATGTTAATTATTCTGTCAGCTGATAAAACATCTATGTTTAAACTATTCGTGTTCGGAGACAGAAAGAGGTTCCAAACATTTTTGTCTTGTTGATATAATACTGCATAATTGTTCAGGTAATTTTATTTCAGGTCAACATTTTGCTTTCATTTTGGTGTTACACCTCTATATGGTAATAATCACTCTGATACAATAAAAAAAAATAATAAATGTATGTCCATACGTATTGATGTGGTTGATTTTATTATCTAGTTTTGCCATTATACGCTAATTAGGATATCGAATTCATATATATATATATATATATATATATATATATATATATATATATATATATATATATACATATGTAACGTTTACAAGTTCCTGATTAGTCGAAAATCACATACAGTCGATAACGTTGTTGTATGATTTTGTAAGGTGTATCCATTCCATATTCTGATATATACCTGTATTACACTAATATCATTATTAATGATAATCATGATATTTTGTAACTTAGGGTTTTTGCTGTTGAACAATCACAGTTATTATTATTATTATTATCATCATAGGCAAAACGTAGTACGGCCAATTTTGCTTTGATCGACAGAATAGTCTATTTACTGGAGTCATTACATTTGGAAGTACAATCAGCAGGTAATTTTTTTCTATAATGATCTTCATGTATATAGACTAATTAATTATTCAGGAGATTTTATGTTAGGATTATATGAACAATTTCATATTGTTATCTATATCAAACTGCTCATACCTGTAAACTGGCATTGATTCTGTAATAATAATAATAATAATAATAATTATTATTATTATTATTATTATTATTATTATTATTATTATTATCACTGCTTATTATGACATGTGTGACAAATAAATATAAATTGCATTTACTTTTTTTTTGTTAAATCCTGTATTGTAGTTTTTAAACAGTCAAGTGATAGGTAACTTCAACGAATAGTTTAGAAATAATAAAAAGAAATCATAATTTAACATAACAACTAAATTCATATTGATACATCGGGTTATACGCTATTATTAATGTCGCTGTTGTCGTTTCTGTGCAGATGAGCTTTTCAAATTTCAAAAGGTGAATAACATTTTAAACCAGATACTGCATTCCATTGAATCAAAGTTAACTTCACTTTAACACTAAGTCTCTGTCATAGAATCCAGTCAGTTTAAATAGGTACCATTTGTTAAAACTGTCTCTCTTCTTGAGGTGTGGCTGAATTCTTTCCTCAACACTGAGAATTCAAATTTATCCAACTGGACTAATTGTATAGTTGTCGGCATTATACAACAGCTCAAGTTATATTCTTTCTTGTAGCATACATATTATGTTTTAGAATGAGGTCTATTTATTCTTTCAAATGGTACAATACATATTTTAACATATTTCCGCTCCTTTTTTATAGTTCATATGTCATTTAATTTTTCTGTAAAGTATGTTGCATTCATTATCTTTCAAAGTATTTTTTTTAAAATAAATCTATTCTCAGTAAAATTCTGTTTAATTTCATAATATCCGATGTCTTGATTTGTGTCTTAAACTTTGTCCCTTGCGAGAATGTTTTATCTATCTCAACTGTCTCTTAAGCATACATCTGTGTAAATTAATTAATAAAATTATATATTATAGACTCTTTTTATTGCGTGTACAGATTTATCACTGAGTGTCCATTCTGTTCCAACTTGACATTTGCCTCAAGGTGCATCAATAAATCCATTCATAATCAGTATATTTTCTTCTGGGTGTATTGAATAATAGACATGAAATTACTGTATCTTCACCCTGGTTACAAAGGCTGATATCTTCTACAGATATCGGATATTAGACCGGTGTCCATAACTTGTTCACATAGCTATTCCCGTGAGGGAAACTTGACTCCATTTTTTCTACACTCAAATATTGAGTTACAAACAGCAAAGGGCCTGAGTCAAATATCCGTCGACAAGTACTAATACTATTTAAAAAAGTACAGTACAACAATATTCACGTATACACATTGCAGCTCAAATTATATTACTGGAAATTGTGCATTAAGGCAACAATCGACGGGATAGACCAGGTAGACTAGAAAAGAAGTATAAATTAATTAATCTTGGAATCTTACACTATTACCACTAATCACAGTTGCTAACCTTTGATATTTCTCTAAACGTTATGTAAACTATAGAACGTGATAATTGTTGGTTAAAGAGACATTATAGTGAAATGTATTATCCGTTCAGACTAAAAATCTGTATTCAATTTATTTACTACCTTCTCTACTCTTATTCACTGTAATAGGTCGCATATATGACCTTTTTAATTAATATAGTTCTTCTAATAGCGTTTCTTTAGACAGTAATAACTGTAGGCTGTATTGGATGCTAGCTAGATATGTTGTGTTGGATCATATGAACAAACATTATTTTTTAATTGTTATTTTACTTTTTATTCTGCTTGCTTATTTTATATTTTAGTCATTGAATTAATTCGTGTTTTAATGGAATTCGATATTGCTGATGATATATTATTAGCTTTAATTACTCTGTTAAAACCTCAACATGAAATACAACTGGGCAAATTATTCACAGAAGCAACATCAGATGATAATGATGATGAAGTAATGAGTTCATCTCATGTAGACGGTAATGAGGAAAGTTATTGTAAGTTTCATTGTATGTTTCATTAGTAATTTGTTTGTAATTTGAACATATAAAAGTAGTAATTAGTAAAAGAATAAATGTGGTCGGAAGATTATGTCTAATTTATCTTGTTATAACTGCAATATGGAAAACAAATATTATGTTTCTGAATGATTGTTTTAGGAAGTTTGCTAGGTGCTATTATAATTATTTGTCCACATACGTTTCAGTGTCATAACTCTATCAAATTAAAATTGCTTTCAATATAATAATGACAAGTAACAGAAGCCATTTCACATTGTCAATAATCTTCTATCTTTTCCGATCTCTAACTTATTCATGTACCCACAGTATGGGATTGTTGTTAAACTTCCCTATCGATTTTAAAATGGAATTTCATGAAGTCTGGCATATAAATATGTACGCTGCATTGACTTCTTGCATACCACAGATAAAAATTTTGAAAAATCGATAATAAGTCATTGTTTAATTATTACAGGTAAAATGAAAGAGCAGGAAGGAAATATAGATGTTGAATGAAGTGAATTCAGGGTTTATACAATCATGTAAATAATTAAACGTTTGTATTGATAACCATTATCAAGAACAAATGCTTTTTATTGTTTGAAAAGCTATTGAGTCTCGGTCTATCCTTATTTCATTCCTAACTTCGAGTTTAGTTGTTATATATTATTGCCACCTCGATAATACTTTGACTTATAATTAACAAATATGGTTTGTTTAATATCACTTTGTCGTTTTATCCTTTTTTTCTATCGCCCCCCACATCCTACCTCGTTAGGCAGCCCTAATAATGGCAGCGTACCAGAAAAAAAACAGTCTGTGAGTAACACAAAGTCAGTTAAATTGAATGCCAAACACTCTAGCTCTGATAGCAAAGATAACATCGATAAGACAGCAAAAATAGTGAAAAAGAAACACAAGCACCAACATGATGCATCCGGTTCAGATTCAGATGATGATCAACCATTACCAGTGTTTGTTCAACAAGCAGCTGCAGCTAAATGTCTACAGTAAGCCGAGTTCAAATGATTTTTTGTTTATCTACTTGTTCTTGTATGATTTTACTACTAATATAAAATAGTTTGTTAGTTAAGTGAACGATTCGTTTTGGTGAATTCATTCATATCATATATGATAGACCGTAGACGAGTTCTAATTTTTCAACGAAAACTCTAGAAAAATTCACCATTTTAATTGTTCAAACGAAATAGGATAGTTGGTTTACAATTGTAATACATAGAATCAATAAGAATTATTTCATTTCTAATATTTACATCTTTTACTGAAGCAAACTTGAAACAACTAATACTTCATTATTCCATAAACTGATACTTTGAGATACTTCAATGAAGTTTCAACTGCAATATGTATGTATTCATTGTAAAAGTTATTAAATCCTGACACCTTATTGTTGTCTTTTTAAAAAAAATGAAATTAAGTGATCAATGACAAGTATATTTAGTTTATATTTTTCATTGATTAATTCAACTTATCAATATACAATGTCACACAATATAAATAATATTGGCTGAAACTACAATTACTCGAAACGTGATGTGGTATTTCATCAATAGAAGGAAGACAGTAAAATCGACAAGCATTATAACGAAAAGTAGATGCAGAATGACAAAGTGTTGTTGATATGAAGAAGAACGATCACCAGTAATGAATTTATCTATCTCAATTTCATCAGTTTTTTGAAGTATGAATAACTTCGGTCATTATTAGATAGTAGCTTTATTTATTTATATCAGTACATTGTGGTTTTTTATGAGTAAAACATGTTCCAAACTCAATGATAGGTCTTTAGAACTAGCTGTTTCTTTGAAAAGTTTTTATCTCGGTTGTCTGTCGGCTTAAACGTGCTTGATAAATACCAAACCAGTTTCGATACATTGAAGCTAATTAAAGAAAAGAGAATACTTAAAAGTTCTCATGTTGCTTGTTAATAATGTTCAAAAAAATTTATGCTATCAAGACTTTGAATTCTTTGGTGCCGCTGAGTGAAATATGTTTAGATAGCACATTAAACAATAACACTTGAGAGCAAGTAGAAAAGAGAGTTCAGGACAGAGTCGGCTGTTTTATGCTACACGAAGAATTCATCACTGCTCACGTTTATCACATGAAGAAAAAACTTTAATATGCTTAGCCAAAAAATAACGGACTTTGTACAGTCAAAAACTAATTAATTAATGTATAGGACTCTCATGTATGTATACGCATGATTCATGGCTGTATTTTTTGTTTTTATACTGGTTAAGTGTATAAACTACTTTCTGTAATAATATCATCCATCTAATTATTGTCAATTTTATAAATTCTCCAATACTGTAGTTTTAATCAAACGTATTGTGACTTCACTGATAAATAGCCAGTGTAAAATGAATGATTCAGCATTGTATCTGTCATATGATATATGGTGTGTATATTTAAAAGAAAAAGGTAAACTTTCAATCATTCTTTATGATTTGATTGTTCCATGTAGGCATGATTACTCTTCAAATATGACAGTTTTATCACTTTTCTATTAAGGCTAATTTATCCACTTACTTTTTATGAAGAAATATATATTTATTTTTGTTTGTCAGTAGTAGATAATTGTTCGTTTCTTTCGAATTTTCATATTCCAACTTAATCCTAAAGATGTGTATATGATGATAGGAGGAGGATAAGCTTTGTATTCATGTTTGTCATGATTAGTATTGTTTTATTTTCTTCAGCTTTATCAAATAGCAAAACTCAATTTATCAAGACATAAAACTGAATTACAAATAATAATTAAGTTTACGTATATATATATATATATATATATATATATATATATATATATATATATATATATATATCCGTATTTAATGCACAAATATCAAATCAGTTTCATTAACCTGACAGTTACTAGATTTTTTTTGCTTTAATCACATTTCACTGGTTATCATTTAGTAATAATAATAATTATAATAATAATAATAATAATAATAATAATAATAATAATAGGTATGAATAAATAAAGTTATGCTATCTTGAATTAAATTATACTTTCAATATTATCCTAATATTTATTGATTTTATGTAATTTGTAAAGATTGTATATTAAAACTTTGTTTACAGTTTAATAAGTTTTTGAGAATTGACTAGTACAGCATTAACTTTTTACATCTACTAGTAAATCAATGCAGCAAAATTAAAAGGCTTAAGCAAACATACCGTAACTCTGAATTAAATTCAATATGGTTTATGGTTTCGTAACCAGCATATTTATTATTCAGTGCGTGTTTGCATTTATAATTAATGAATAATTCAGCTTTGGTTTATTGCGCAGTTTGATGGTGTAGTTAAAATAAAAGCCACAATTTTATTTGTAAGTTGACATCATTTGTTGTGTATTAAAAACTACATTGCACTTAAACGATCTTATATTTAATGAGTTCTCAGTCACATGTTGGGGAGAGAACCCTTATGGTTCATATGCATCATTTCAAGTAAATCACGACTTTGTGTGACCAGCGTTCAGTGACATTGGTGTTAATCGTTTTTTTTTTAACTTTGAGTTTTATAAAATTCATCGAAGCTAGCAACTAGTAAGAGCGGTATTATTATTGTTGTTGTTTAAGTTGATTATTTTGTATAAACTTTCCGATTAGAATAATTCTTTTTAAAAACTGATATCATCGTTAGTGGATTGCTCAACTGCAATATCATATAAATTGTTTTTGTTGCTTTCAAATTTATATCTCTAACATATGTATATACCTTTTTTTCATACTAACCTCTTACAAATTTATGCGATCAAAGTATTCTCTCGCAAGATTCTCCAACAGTATCAAGAAAAATAATTAAGGTAAGTAGTGTATAATGTTGTCCTATAGGTCTTACATGTTTTTGTCACTTTAATGCTTTGACTACAGTGGATGGGGTCAATTGTGTCACTTTTATTCACTGTTCTGTATTTGTTCTGTTTTTCCTTCTAAAATGATCGTAAATTATCTCATGTTTGCAATCAACATATCACTAATGCTTAAAAGAAACCAATGATCAAAAACTGGTCACTTGTGCATATTTTAAACTTTCGATAAAGATGTTTCAAAATATCATCTATATTACATAAGACTACTTTACTATGTTTACATCTTTTGATAGTAAGCCGAATAGTTTACTGCTTTATAAGATAGCACAATATTAAAAATATCTCAATTCTCTAGGTTACTAAATCTTTGTTGCGGTTACTTCAGTCATGTATATCTACGAAGACAGCCAAGGCATATGATGTCAGGGACTGAGCTAACTTCTTTACTTTTTTTAACTCCTTCGGATTCCTGTCGAATTTGTATCGTTTTGAAGTTGAATGCATACATATATACCGATATATATATTATGTATGTGAATAAAATTTTTCATTGATGAAATTTATTTATTATTGATTCATTCAAAATTACTGTAAGAAGAGTACAATAGTGTGATAAGAGTAATTTGAAATTGGCATCATTCTTCTGTAAGTGTAAAACAGGAAATAAGATTCATTTTTTTGTTTTGATTTGATTCCGATTTAAATGGAGTCTTGTCACGTTTTGCTTTGAAATGAAATAACATTTAGGATACACTTTTCGCGAAAGTGATTAATTCCTTTTAAAGCTGCTTACTGTTCTCAAACTTGTATATTAGTCTTCACAATTTGAAATTATTATTGTGATGCATTATAATATGTGTTGTGTGCAAATCTGATTAACATGATCAATTTGCACTTTTATCGAATGTATACATATACTGAAATATATATATATATATATATATATATATAAATGAGATTTTAAGTTCTGTTTCGTGATGTTATATATGAAAGTATGTATTAATCATTCGTTTCTTTATTATCATTTCCGAAGTAGAGAGCAATTAAAATCTAATTATTTATCAGCGAACGTGTTTATACAAAAAGTCCTATGCATATCTTCTCTAAGACATTTTTAATCCGATATATATATATATATATATATATATATATATATATATATATATATATATATATAACTTTCGTACACTTCTATTTGTCTTTTCTAAGATCTGTCAACGAAATGATTTGTTGACTGAGATTGTATATTAGCTCATATTTACTCTGGCTATATTTGTTGAAATCAAAAAATTTTCTATGACATTATGCCTAACTGATGGAAGCATGATCCACACAGGAATTTATCATATATTCATTTTCCAATTATCGAATTGGAAATTTTCCCAGTGCAATGAATTTTCCTATTGAATGTTTAACCAGCCTTTTTGTTGTTGTTGTTGTCGTTGTGCAATTCATTGTGGTCTGCTTAATCAAATCAGTTGGCCTAAATTGATGCTTAGCTTTTATGTCTGTATGACGACTGATTTCGGATTGTACTCTGTGTATTCTATGTTATTAATTGAAATCATAGTGTAATGCTACTTTGTATTCCTTCTTCTTTCTTTATACTTACTTATCAGTTTTAAATCATATTAGGATATATATATATATATATATATGTCGGTAAAAAGTATGCATATAGATTATGCCTTTTCCGGAAATATTTATTCACACTGAACTATTCAGTCTAGAAAAAATCAACCAGTTAGTCTATGAATTATCTTTGTGAAAAACATCCTGATACCATCATCATCATCATTGTCATTTTATTTTTCTTCTAACTAGATGGGTGCTATATCAAATCTTTTATATGCTATGGGTAACTTTGAATTTTCCAACAGTCAACGACAAGCTAGTTTAGCCTTAAAGGTAAGACTGAGTAATCATCATCATCATCATCATTCATATTGGTTGTTTAGTGTTGATTTAATTTGTTCTATGCCTAAAACAAATTACAAGTTTTTTTTTTTTTCTGTAATTAATCGTACAATTAATTCTTTAACTGTTTAAGGATAAATACAATTCACTTATTATTGTATGGATAATTCATTTGTTAATAAAATTATTTCTAGGTAAATTAAAAAAAAAATTCAATAATTCTAACAGTTTTTACAGATTGGTTATTTAGTTAGTGATATGATCTATCCCAAATGTTGCATATAGATAGATGAGTTAGAGGATTGGCGACGTGTGAACAGGAATGTGGGTAGTGCACTGTTTTATGATTACTCTAGTGAACTTTGAATTCGTCTTATTATTATTATTATTTTTGTAGCATTTATTATTGTTATTATGAATAACTTACAAGGCTCTCCAAAGTGAGGTATGCTTTTAAAATAATTTATTCGGTTACTTAACAATTCGGAAGGAAAAGGTGAGAGTGAAATTAAATCATCCCTCAAGTCAACAGTTATGATACTGTTTGAAATTAAAAAAAACCCAATTTCTTCAAAGAAAATTAAATTGGAACGTAGCCATTTTGTCTCATCATCTTGTTCTTGTTTGAGACTAGTTGTCGTGTAAATATACATGCAGCAATATCTTTCTAACGCACTTCATTCTGTACATTGTATAATACTTGGATTTAATTTCTTCTTAAAAATTAGAAACGATTAGCAGTGTCTCATTTAACAATTTTTTGTCTATCATTTCACTCTTGTTGTCCCCTTTATTGCTCGCAGATATGATATTTGAACGAATGCAAGAGATATCTTGTCATTTCTTCTTCTATTGTATTTTTTATAATGTTTTGGAGATTGATTCTATTTATTTTATTTGTTGAATAGCAATTTGTAACATTTAAACTATAAAAAACTGAATGAATACCTGTTCTTTGGGATTATTAGTTTCGTCATTTATATAAATATTTGTTACATTCTAATATTCATAAGTTTAGTGTCACTATCTGCATCTTATCAATATGATGCTTTTTTTAAGTAAAAAAGAATTTTCTGATCGAAGTAATATAATTTCACTATGAATAATAATATTAATAAATGCTTTTGTGTTTTTTTCCGTTATTGAAAACTCCAGTATCTTTGTCAGACGTATCCTTTGGTAGATGAAGTTGTTTCTGAAGCAATGGGTCCAGTATTACACGATGAATTCATGGTGAGTAGTGAATATATATATATATATATATATATATATATATATATATATAATATACCATTACTCGTGATGTAGAAATATGCGCGTATTCTTTTGTTCAGTGACCAAATTTCTATGTATTTTGAAGTGTAGGTTTTATTCAAGAACTACACTTCTTGAATAATATCTTCGATCCCTAATATTCTCCATTACCAGTAATTCTTCTACTATCTCCACCGTTATGGGATTTGAACTGACAATAGCGTCTCTGTGCTAATGTGGTATGGCCACCTGAACTGACGTACGCACGTACGAAGTTCTACGTTGTAATTGACTGACTGACTGACAGGTTTGATCATTGGATGGCTCCAGCTATACAGAATAATTCTATCCATGCAACATTTGCTGCAAGGTCAATACCATACTAAGATTCTATGGTTGAATACACTGCTCTGCATTCTGAAACTTTATTCAATCTCTGAAAACAATTATTAGGATTCTGTGATATTCTTTTCGAATGTCTTAACAGTTATTTCCAATAAAGTAACTCTTGTCTATGTATATTTGAATAAGTAGTAAGAAATAATGATTTGTAATTAATTTCTATTGTATATTTGTTTATATTGCTTTTAGTTTTAAAATTGACTCGTGTAGAACAGATGTGTGTAGACACTGTCCTTTAAGTTTAAGATTCAGCATTTGAAAATTCCAATCCGTTATAAGCCTCATCTCGTTTAAAAAATACGTGAATTACACCAGTCGATAAAGCTTATCCTGTCTTGAATTGAATAGCAACAGTTATTCTATAGGATGCTGTTTAACCGAAATGGTCGCCTTAAAATCGTCTTACACAAACTAATGTTAACTGTTGATCTGTTTCAAATTAATTATTATCCACAATTAAAAGCTTGTTTATCCATGACACTGATCTTCTACTTATTCCATTTTTCTCAACTGTTCAATAAGTGATTATCATGGTAAGTCATTTGAATTTAAGTTCCAATCAGATTCTGTAAACGTGAGCACACTATACTTTCGGTAAACTCTCCTTATTATCTACAGGAAGTTGAATACGCATGTGTAGTGAGTATTATTAATGGACCATCTTGTATAGAAGGGTATTTTGAACAAAGAACAGTTCTCAAATGCATTATGTGAAACACCAGTATTTTTATCATCGATTTATGGCATCATGTTGGGTTATATTATTAATTAGCACATTGTTGTGTATAATTAGTTCATAAAAATTTGCTTAAAGCATACACCTTAACCTGTTAGTTAATTTTCATTTGGAACTATGATGTTACCACTGGTTTCTTTTTGTTTTATGCTATTACTTCTAGAAAAATCCTGATTCATATTATCTACAAATGACTCCATTACAAGCAGACATTCTAGTAACGAATAATGTCAGTTATGCAGGCGGTGAGTGATTGACTTGTGTTTTGGCTAATTAATCCTATTGATGATATAATCTTAAAGTGGCATTTGTAATTATTTAGTTTGTGTGTGTTTTAATTGTGGTATTGGTGATATCAATTGGTCTTTTGGTGTCGTTAAAGCACACTTCGCATTCGGTATTGTCTTCGTTCATATACTGTTCATTTACTGTTTTTTTTTTAAAAATCGAAATGTCATTGTAGTGAGAGTTTATTATTTCCTTTGGCTATGTTCAATTGACTTCTTGTAAATAGTAACACTGAGGAATGTTTAGATTTAATCTGTTTGATGTGTTCAAAACATGACGGACGATTTATGCATTCCGGGGTTTCACTGTGTTAGACAATCGCATCATCATAGTTGTGTTAAACTTCATAGAATTTACATTATATATATTTCTTTTTTCTAAAAACGAATATCCAAGTTCATTTGTGACAGATTATTTCGCTACTATTTTATCGCGTGATTTACGTTCGATAGATTTTCAGTTTTTTTTTTTAATAAAGAAAAAAAGCAGAATGATGAAATAAAGATTGGGTTGTGGGATAGTAGCGGTAAGAGAAACAACAACTAAATAAATATCAATGAAATTTTCTGAATCGATGATGGTAATGATGTATCGTGGATAATATTTGCTTTTGTATTGTTTTCGTCCAAAGCACATTGAAGTGATTTTCTTTTCTTGAGTAACAATCCTTTTTCTTTGTGATTGTTTCGTTAGAGAAGTGTTCTCGTTTTCTGTGCATGTTTTTTTTTGTATACGTTTTATGTGATGAAACAGTCAGTGAGCGATTGGAATAATTTTCAAATCTTATGACATATTTGACCTTTTCTGAAGTCTTTTCTGATTATTGAGTTTATTAGTCGACTGGTTACTTGAGAAATGTTTTCATTTCATGTTCAACCCCGACTACTACTACTACTACTACTACTAATACTACTACCACCTTTTTTTATCTAAAGTATTTTCTCTTTACAACTTTACAGTTTAAGAGTATACAGTGTCTGTACATGTTTTCTTAATAGTATGTCATATTTTGAATCACGTTATTCATGTCTCAAGTTGTTGAAGTTCCCTCTTATACAACCAAACCATTGTTATGGCTTAGTATTCTTCGAACACTGTACAGCTCTCACTTAGTTCTGAAAATCAGATCACAGCCTGAACAGGTAGGTAATTATATTCCAACAAATCCAGTTCAATGTCAAGCAATCATAGTAATAAAAACACCCGTATATTTATAATTTTTACTCAAGAATATTTTCGATTCTTCTCCAGCTATCCATTAATACTGATTAGCTGAGAACGCGCCAAGCAGTGTGCTTCAACATAATTGTGGTGGCGTTTTGTTCTCTTCAGCATAAACCTAGTTTGGACAGGCTTAAATCCGACCTATGTCCTGCCAACACAAGTAAACATCTACATACTTATTTGAGATGCACGTTTTTGGGGAGGGGAATTGCTAGTGGATACTGAGTTTCTGTTCAAAATGAAGCAAAGTTTGAATGCTCAACCTACTTGTTGAAATGTTAATGCATAAATCATCAAGTTAACCGCCTTCCATACTTTTACTAATTATGTCAAAATACAACGGAGAAAACATGGAGTCCAATAGTTAGGCATTCATGATTGCATTGAAAATGAAACTAACTATTTTACCTGTATCTTTCAATTGTTTACTCGTTAATCAACTTCTAACCACATTTATTCTTGTGTTCAATATTCTGAATAAAGCAATGTTGTTTTGTTAGATGAGAAATTCCATTCTATTCTATTGTCAGTTCATTCATTTGAGAGCTCACGTTTATAACAATTCGGTCATCTGTGCAACCATCACTCTCAACCGTGTCGTATCATTGAGTCCTATATCTATTGATCGGTTCATTTCATCTATTCACATTTATTGATCACTTAACTGCTTTTCATGACAAATCATGAAACATTTATTCATCACGATAATTTAGGATAAAACTTACTAGATACATTACGATGGTTGACTGTATATTTTATGGTGGTTTCAATAAGACAATTGTTGTACCTTATAGTTGTTATATTTTCACGATTTAGAAGGAACACATATTGTTAGCTCCACATATTGAATTTTCTAAAAAGAATCTTGAACTATTCTAGTCTGACGAAGCACACGTATTAATGAATTTTCGCATGTATTACTAGGTATCAACGTGTAAAGACGGTTGTTTAGATCCGTTTTAACTGTTGGCAATCATTAATATTGAAGTAATTATCATTTCTGATGATATTCCAATAAGTAGTAATTCATATTTAAACTTATGTTAATTTATTACTCTGAAAAAGTGACTCTTACATTCAGTCACGAAACGACAAAAAAGTACAAATTTCTGCTCATTAAAATATCACCAAGAATTAGAATTCTTTGATTATTATTATTATTATTATTAACTTTTTTTAGTTTTTTAAACTATCAAGCCTAACCTAGAATTAATATCCTTTGGTAGTTATGGCAATTTCATCTAATGTGATAACTTTGAAAACACTACACGTTTTCATCCTTTGTTATCTCTGCTGAGTCATAGAAATATGACTAGAGTTTGTATATGAGACGACAGTTCTTCAAACACATATTGAAGCTAGATCACTAATACTCTTCACCTTTTGTTAAGTTCGACTTTTTTTCTAAGCTTTAGAAGTTAAGTCTTTGAAAGAAAACTAATTGTTTCCGACATTTATATATATATATATATATATATATATATATATATATATATATATATATATATATATATAATAGTTCTGTCATAACTAACACACACAGGCGGTAAATAATTAAATGATTTCAGTTCTGTCAATGATGAGACAATTGATTATTCATGAATTACCGCCTGTGTTATTATGACATATAACTATTGACTCAACAAGTCAGTTAAGTGATATATATATATATGCATGAACATTTTCATGTTGATTTCATAAAACTTGTTTTATACGAATTTGATTGTTTTCTGAATTTTTTCTTGAATTATTGATTGTGATTTCATTCAGTAAATGAATTCAACCCCTTTTCATTACTTTACTTCTTATACTGTACACGTATGTGGTTTACATGTAGACCATAGATGCTACCTCGACGTGCTGGTCGTGCTTGTCTATCGTGATGACCCAACCGAGCTATATTGGCTGGAACATTTGTTCCTGAAGGTTCTACCATGCCAGGCAGGTCGATTGGAGAGCGATCAGACTAGAAGCAGCTACTCAAGGTCTGAGGACGAAGTCGTACTGCTGACTGCAGAGGGGTGTGACATCAGTAAGGTGATTACCTCGGACAACCAGCATCTGCAGCGATGCTGCCTTCTCACAAGGAAGGAAGGGGTCAGAAAAGGCCGACGCTAAATATGTTACACCTCACCCTACCTCACGGATTTCCGTCTCCGGCGATAAGGTTTTTGAAAAAAACGTAGCTAACACTTTAAAAACTTCTCATAAAAAGGCCGTGCGTGACCGGCTTGTAGCAGTTGTCCCTGAGCTCTGAGGTCACGCTCTCAGGTCTCTAAGACCAACACTAATCTTCCTTCCTTTTCAGGTTCCTCAATAAACACCCTTACAGGGTGTCGGCAGCCGAGAAGTGACATCAGCGAGACCGAATCGGTCACAAACAAATCCTTCCGACACCCTTTAACATTACTTTATTTCTTATACTGTACACGTATGTGGTTTATGTGTAGAAAGCAATACTTTCGCATCACAGGTTTCAAAGTTATTTTGTATACATTAAGAAGTTTTATAAATGAATTTGTCCATTATAAGTTCACTTTGTATACAGTTTTTGGTTTTAAGTGTTCATTATTTGAATTTTCCAGTGTAACATCTCATTCTCTATCTCCATCTATTTTTGATTAATATTTAAACTTTCGTTTCTTTTGATCTTATGTATAATATGTATTACATCATATTCAATCTATGAAGCTAGAATAATAGGTCATCAGGTCATTATGAGTTCATAGAATATTAATTGTAACTGTATAGGTTAGTGTGGGTTCACATAATAATCAATGATTAAACATCTTAATTGATAATGATTTAAAATTCATCGCAATGTTACGAATGCAATTTTTTCTCTTCTGCTTTCCACTAAATTCTAGGTTTCCTGTAAATTAAACTCTTCCATTATATTTTTTTGTCTTACTACTGTTTGTATTTTTACTATTGTTTCCATTGCTTCTTTATTCATCGAGTTATTTTCAAGTAATTATTTTGCTTTGACAACTTAAACTGATGCACATTTGTATCAAATTTCCTAGTTGTATTCGATTGATTAGTTAATATCTATGATAAGGTAAGAATAATTATTGTTCATTGCTGATAAATTTTCAATATGAATGCCCTAGAATAATAATAATATTATTACTTACTATCACTGTTTGATTGGGATCATTAACCAACTAATTTTGTTGGTTTATTGATTAACTTAAATATCTAGGGTCAACAAATATGATCATCATAATATTCTAGGTAAAACAAACGGTCAAGGCAATCAAGTGTTGAAATTAAACTTTTAATGTTTTTCATTAAAAATTTGTTACTTTATGAAGAAGAAATCATCTTGTTCCTCTATCCTAACCTCATTTTTAAACTGCATCTTTTTGCCATTCGATTAAAATAGTCGACTGCTTTTTTTTTAAGTTATAAATTTATAAAAATGCATACACACCCAGAAAAAGAGAGAGACACTCAATTTTTATTTTTAATCTTTACCGTTTGTTTCCCCCCTACCTCCACACTACACGTATGACACACTTAGAAGCAGTAGTCACATATAAACTGATTTTATGGAGGAAAAAAATGTTTTTCTGCCAAATTATTCTAGTCTTGATTTTTTTTTCAATGTTCTGGTCAACTAGACACTAACTTAAACTAACAAACTAGAACTAATATCGATTAATAGTTTCTTCTTTCAGGCTAAACTAACTAACTAACTTACTGATCGATCGATCGATCGGTCGATCAGTCAGTTGTAGTATGGACGATATACGTTTATTGTTCTTTCTGTTGTTGTTGTTGTTGTTGTTGTTCATGATGATGATGATGATGATGGTGATGGTGATGAGGTTGGCAGTGGTAGGCGTGTGTCGTTGTTGTTATTATTATTGTTGTTGGTGTTGTTGTTGTTGTTGGATATTTTTCATCCATCTTTTTAACGTTCATTGGTTCAATTTTTAAGTAACTATTTCTTCTACCAGCGAAAATTGATATCTGTAGAGAGAGAGAGAGAGAGCGAGAGAGAGAGGATAAAGAAAAATTATATTCTTACCTTGTAAATCACCTTACTTGTTTATTCTTCAAATTTTTTTTACTTTTATTTATAAAAAAGCAAATCTTTTTTTCCGATTGTCTTCTTGCTAAATAATTTTTTTTTCTTCAGATTTCCCAAAGTTTGTGCTATGATGAAATGGGATTGAGAAGGATTGGAAAAAAAAAACAGTAGATTGTATATGAGAGATAAGTTAGAGAAAAGTGAAAATTATGTCTTATAAGTGTGTGCATGCATTGCAGTGTAGAACTGTAAATCTGTGTCGGATCTGCTTATATTTTTTGTAATGGTGATGCTATGTTGTTGGATACACTGGTGACACTTAATTATAATTGATCACATTTAACTAAATGAACAGCACGATCGATCTAAGAATTTACTTATGGTACATATACTGTGCCTTTGAATAGATTTGCAAAAGAAATGATTAATGATGTATGGATTATGTAAATTTTCCATCTTTGTGTCTTTGATGAACGTGTGTACTGTTGCGTCACAAATTAGAAAATTACTAAGCTAGTATGTATTTACCTATAGTATTAACCTATATAAGCTCCAACTGCTTGGAATTTCTCTCATGTATAGTTTAAAAAGCTAGTTGTTTCTGTCAATATCATAGACTATTTAACAGGACTTATTTTACGTCGATCAATTGTTCGTGCTCGGTATAGTTAGGACGCAGGTTTATTTATTTATTCTGCATAATTTGTTTCAAGCATTCACGCAAGCTGTCTTAATGATGAACATTTGAGTGTGTATTGTGTGTTTTTTACAGTATTTTTTATTACTTACATAGATAGCAGTCGTATTACTAGTGTTATTGTGTATTGAACTTCCAAGTTACACACTAGTATTTCTTGAATACAATGTTATCTGTTGTCTAAGCATAAACTATTAAACATGTTATTAATTGATAATCTTGATTGTTGTTTTCTGCAATTTATATCCTTTTAGTTAGTAGGCAATCATGATGGTTATCATTTCTCGGTTTTCAATACTGTCAAATTAAAAAAAAATAAGCTGTAAAGCATTGAATCACTTTAACTAACCTCTTACCTTCTTTTTTCCAATATCTACTCTATTAAGAACATGATCAATGTTCAATATGCTTTCTTAACAAGCTGGTACTTTACGACTAGTTGATGTTGATCTCATTTATTAGATAGAGAGAGAGAAAAATGAATATTCTCATTTTCATATCAGCTGTCAAATAAATATTAACTTGTTTTTCTTCTTACCATTTGAAACGGTACTACTTTATTTTTATATTTGTGTAAGTGACACCATTCAAGTTGTCCTATTGTAAATGAATTTAAAAAGTAATAATTTTTAAAAAGTTTTTTTTTCGTTGAAATTATTATTGTTCGATTGTTTTGGTAGAGGTGAATAGCGCTTGTTTTAATTTTTTTTTTAACTTCAAATTGTTTATATTTAGTAAAAATTTACTAAGATTTCAGTTGGATTAACGAAAGCGGTTATGTACTGTGTTGAATCGGGTGTACTGATTTTTTCCTTGAATAATTATTTTGAATGTTGTTTTATTTAATCATTCTTTCTATGTTTTTGTATTGTTGTCGAATAATTATATCAATGCATTGTGTCATTGTCAATTCTTTTTCTCTCTCTTATTTTCTACCTATATATTGATAACTGTGAAGCGTGGCGAATTGTGGTTTTTCTAATTAAATACACATTTTAATCACATTGTGTACACATCATGGTCATGGAGTGGTGATCGTTGTGTACGCTTTATCACATCAAATCAAATGACCTGTATATCTTTATATACCTGTCCGATTGGATTGTTTCTTTAAGTGTACAAAATGTATGAAACTATTTAGAAAAAATTCATGCATGAATCGTTTATACGTATACATATATGATGTATTTTGGTTACACTCTCTTGGTTAATCTAATAATCTCTTCATTTTCCTAATAAGTATGTTTGTAGTTATTACATGATCTCTTACGATGTATATATATATATATATATATATATATATATATATATTCATAACCATAGTCGTTGTGATAATGTTCTCTTCAGAAAAATACTGATAGAGGAAGGAAATAACACAAAAGTGTAAAAAAATAGAGATAAATCCTAAGATTACATACAATCTAATTGAATCAATCAATTGATCATAATACCAATCCAAAGCATAATAATTCACTATACATTAACATGATTTATTTCTCTTACCTTCACCAACTTACAATGATATCGTTGTTATGCTATGCTATCTTTAACTGTCTCAAAAACGATTGTAAACGAAGCAGTAAATATTTCATTAAACAAGTATTAAATGGCATTAAATTGCACTTGGCCTAAGAAATGCTCGATAAAGTTAAAAAAAGACATTGTAACAAATGGACTAAACGAAAATATTTATAGGAAGTTAAACACTGTAGGGCACCAACAATGAATTATCTAGGGAATAATAAAGCGACTGTGATACAAAAAAAAAAGAGAAATAAATCAAAAATGGGTTAATTGGACATTTTTTCTGTTGTTGCTTATTCTTTCTAATGAATGAATAGAAGAGAATTTGGGCACTGTTAACAATTTTTTTCCTAGTTAGTACAAAAATGCATATAATATAACAGAAAAGTTGGTTAAAAATAACCATTCATTAGAAATCTCTTTAAAAAAAACTTTGTCTTTCTTTAATGAGGGAAACAAGCAAACAAATAAAAAAGAGAGCAGTAAATGAACAACAGTACGTATATAAGCAAGAATATATTGGAAAATATTCAGATTAATTCCTTTCTTATTGATAATAATTCAATAAGATAAATTTGATTCAGATAAGCCATTTTTTGCTCAATTTAGTCGATCTGACTGACTGAATTAGTGGATTATAATGATCAAAAAAGCTTATTAACCATTCAGGTATGCAACTCAGTTGTTCAACAGTAAACAATACAAAAAAGAAGCTTCCTCTTGAACATTGAGTCTGCTGGATTATCTGATCTAACAGTTTTTACGTACACAAAAACAGACAATATTTAATCAATCGATAAAATATTCTGATATTTTACTGTCGACAAAACTAACTGATATGACTGTTAGCGTATGTGATAAATTTGATGTAGGCTAGATTTAGGCTACCTTGTATGAGGTCGGCAAGGCGATGGTTAGAGACCTAGAACGACATGGCTCAAAATCGTTTACAATGGCGCAGGTGCATCCACTCTGTGTTCTCTCAAACTCTAACGTTCTGAATTCCTTATAATCTCTATCTTTCTCCTTCTAAATTTATTTCACTGAATTATAGTTTTCGAATCATATCTTTGCTCCCTAATCTTCTCCATTACTGTTAATACTTATATTATTGGTATCACTCTTGGATTTGAACTGACAGTTACGTCTCTGTGCTGACGTGGTATGGCAACATGAACTGATGTACTTATTTACGAAGTTCTGCGTTGTATCTGTCTGTCTGTCTGTGATAAATTTGGAATTTCCTTAAACTATATTAAGAAGATAAAGTGAACCAATACCGCGTACATTAAGTTTTGTTTCTCTCATTCATAATTGTATTAGTTTAACTCTGGTTAATTTTTAGTCATAATTTACTCATACAATATATATCATCATTTGTCGTTCAAAACCGATTAACTTTTCATATCGAACATCGGTATTAATGTGTTTATCAATTTGAGATGATCCATGTATATATTGGTTAGAAGTTCCTTAACTCCTAACTAACTATACACGAAATGTATGCAATATGCTTAACTTAATTTTTTTAAAATATTCAATCACATCTCATAAGTTGTAGATTGTTTATACTGCAATCAATTTGTGTTCATTGATAATCTGCAAGTCCAGTAGTTATGTGCCCAGATATTGTTCAAGTTTCCTTGATTGTACAGTTTTTCGTTTGTTTCTGTGCAAACTTTTATTTGGCTTAAAGAGTATTTGGTTTGCATTGTACACTTGATATGTTTGCATTTTCGTCTTTTATTAATATTATGATTTTGTAATTATTCACTAGGTGAATTCGTGTCATTTTCTGATTGTCTGAATATATATATTATAAATACTAGATTAAACTAGGTCTGTACCTACGTGATTAAGTTCATTTTTCAAATTATCGATCGGAATTCATTGTTTGATTATCCAATCTTCTATGAGGAGATAGCATGAAATTTTTATCACTGAAAGTTTTGCAGCTTCATGGACATACACTGAATCCTGTAGAATCGATGCACTGCTTGTTTTTAGTGCCAACAGTCGAAATTCTATCATAGGTTGTCACTGCTTAAGGCTTTTTTTGACTATTTCAATTATTTGTGTTGTTTCATGTTTTGTTGGACATTTACATTGACATCATGAAAGAGATTATGACATCATTTTGATTTATTGATTGCAGTATTTGTTTTCAACTTATCTGCATCTGCCTGAGTGAACCATTGATAATATTTCAATAATACCATTTTGACTCATTCCACTTAATTAATTATTTTATTTATTTTAGTTAAAAAAATATATTCATATTATAATTATTATTCATGTGTGATTTGTTTTTATTTATTTATTTTCTATGTAAAGAGGGACTATGAATTCAAATAAATTCAATGGTCAATTGAAGAAACGGTTACAATTAAAACAAAATCAAATTGGCACATTTCATCGCTGGAAAGTTCAACAGCTACTATTATCACCATCGAATCTATCTATTCTGTCTTCATCAAATCTAGTACACATATCAAACCGAAAAAGAAATCAATTTAATTATTATTTTTTCTTTTAAAATATATATGAACTACGCATTATTATTATTATTATTATTATTATTATTATTATTATTATTATTATTATTATTATTGTAGTCATAATATATTTGTACATATGTACATTTGTTTGCCAATAAATTGACTGTGGCGAAAAGAAATAAATATAATTTTCTACTTCTTTTTTCCCTCCATGTTTTGTTTGTATTCAGATGGTGGTGATTTGGACCATTTTTTCTGTTTGCTTACGTTAAACTATTTCATGTATGTGTGAAATTAGTCTATTATGTTTGTGTGTGTGTGTGTGCGTGCGTGTGCATGTACCAACACATGAACTGCCTAAATCATGTCTAAATGTCATTTTGTCATAATCAATATTATCAATGGTATATCTTTCTTTTCATCTGTACACTACATAGGTTATACTACGTTACAGAATTTATGATGTTTAAAACTATTAAAAAATATCATAGTGTTACCATTTCAACTTGATATTTCTTCATTACACAATTTGGCTTATTTGATATAGGTGAAACAATTTCGTCAGTATAACAATATAAGGAATGGAACCAACTTTATTCCCTGAGAGAAAAAAGAGCCATAACGAAACTGTTGTATTTTTGAAGCGTGTCCAACAAGTTTCTCATGATTCTATTAATAAAAGCTTTGTTCAATATTCGATGCGAACTAGCATCGAGTTGATTATTAAGATACAACATTAATTTATGTATCTATCAATAATTTAGAAACATAGAGTAGTATATTTTACTTAATAATTAATCAAAGGGGTCGTTTATTCTTGTCGTTATTGTTGTTGTATAATATACTTTTCTAAATATTTTCGCCTAGTACAACAAGACGATATGAATATATATATATATATATATATATATATATATATATATATTTGTGTGAAATCACTCTGAATGATTTTTCAATTTCTCCTCAAGCCATATGCATACTAAAATTGTTTTTATCCAAGGAAGTTACAAATAATTCACAACTTGATCACTCACTCTTTCATAAATTGTAGTATATATATAGGAAAATAAAATTACAATCATCTTAGAGTTTTCTTACAACAAGGCTAAAAATAGAAAGATAATAGTTGGTATTGATTAATTGTTTGCAAGTTTTACTTTGAGAAATTGCAATTCTTCTTACAATGTGATGTACATATTCAATAGGTAAACTGTTGCAATTATAATGAAATAATATTGCTGATTTGACGTCAATGAAAGCAGTTTTTTTCTTTTTCTTTTGAGATTATACTACTCAGGTGACTGACTAGATTGTTTCTAGTCAATAAAGAGTGGAATGTCTTCTTTTCATTATCTTATCCTCTTTTAGTTTACTCTTGAGATTACTTAACCGGAAGTAAATTTTAATTCAACCAATCATATTTATTTCATGTTAGAATTGATACTGTGTATTTGATAAACATCTTATATATATATATATACACGTACGTATTAGAAAATTAATTGAACAAGCCAATAATTGTTTCATGATATTCTTCACGTGTACCAAAAAGGATCACTGGCCTTTGCTTTAAGAGATTCAAAATAGTGTATCGTTTATGATATTCTTCACGTGTACTAAGAAGGATTACTGGCATTTGCTTTCTGTTCAGTTTCTTATCCTGCTCCAATCATTGTCTCTGGTTCTGTTGACTTGTTTAGATGTATCTCTGTCTATGCATGTGTTTATATAGCCTTTAGTGAAATGTGTGTTGAAAGCGATGATCCTAGTTTTTTTTAAATATTTTTGAAGCTGATTGTATGTTTTTTTTCGTAGTTGCGACATGTGTTACGAATGCCCAACTACCGACTGCCTCGTCGAACTATGTTTCGTAGTGTGGAAATAGGTTGGAAGAAAGCTAGGGACGGCAGAGCAAAACATGTCAGGAATCCATAAAGTCACTGACAAGTGGTTGGAGCCATATCGGTAGGCGTCGATTACCTTGTTGGTGTCCGCGAGATGTTAGTAATCGATGGTTAGAGACCTTGAATAACATGGCTCAAGATAGTTTGCTGTGACGCAGGAGCATCCACTCTTTGTGTTCTCTCGAATTCTAATCTTCTGAATTCTTCATGACGTCTCTCGTTTTTTAAAGTTATCTCATTGAATTATACTACTTGAATCATATATTCGAACCCTAATCTTCTCCATTACTGCTAATACTTCTATCTCTATTACTATGTTATTTGAACTGACATTTGCTTCTCTGTGCTGATGCGGTACGGTAACCTGAAGTTCCACGTTGTAACTGACTTACTGACATTGTATTTTTTCTCTTGCTTCTTCATTTTTATCTATCTCAGTGAAAAAAAACAGTAATCAGTCTGTATCGTATCTGCTTTAAAATATAAATATAGTTGAAAGAAACCTGCTAACTCACTAGTGGACTGACTCCGTGTAACACAATAACTAACTAAAAAATATCTATATTAGTTTGTCCTCTTCACCTCTATCTTGTTATCCTCTTCTAATCAGTAATGAATGAAAAGGGATAATGATAAAATATTTCTGGATGAAATATTTCATTCTTTCGTTATACATATGTATAATTATAAATTTGAACTCTTCATCTATTGATGTCATCTTTGAAAAGTTTCAAATGTTTATCGGTTTCTCAAAAAAAGTATTGATTTACATTACAAACTTACTAGGAAGCCTTTCTTGTCTCTAATTAACTTAATTAGCTTATTCATAGGATGGCTTTTAAGATCTCACTCATTAATTTTTTGTGACTTTGTGTAAAATGTAAGAATTGCTATCTAATTCTATTGATCTGTCGTTTGTTCATTGTTATATCGAGTCAAATAGTTGTTTTACTCCTCCTATCTAGCTAATCAATGCCTAGTTTTTTAATTCAGTCTTATTTTTCTTCTTAACTCAAAGTTTACCAATCGTTTATTTTGTATGCATGCGTCTCTTTAGTTTTAATTTTTTATTTTTTGGTACTGCAATGTTGATAATTACCTATCATACTGTCGCCAATAGGTGGGTAAATGCTAATAGTTTTGTCTGCTACATTTCATTATGCTATAACACGAGATTTTTTTTGCAATACTTACCTGATGATAAACACAGGCTGGGACTATATTTTGTCCACCAGGTTTGATATAGTTACTTTCAATATGAAAATTCATATATCAGGCAAATATTTCTAATTGTTGTAACGGTGGAATATTACGTCATAAATAATTAATTCCGAATGTGATTGATTAATGGATTAGTCTTGTATATCAAACTAATTATCGTTTTATTGTTATCATTGATGCGATCTAGGTTTGAGGATGATTTTAAAATCATTGTTCAATAAAGACGCTTAGTTGAAACATTGAAAAGTAATCTGGGCTAGACTATTTACAGTCTCATCAATCATCCATAATGCAGCTGATCAGTACTCACATGCACAAGTTTCTGTACTGAATATAGTTTGAGATTTAAAGATCGATTACTTTAAACATCTCCTCTTAACCGTATATAAGGCTGTGCAAATTTGTTACTTTTTCATTGATTAGCTTCTAAGAAGATTGGCATTGTCAAAATCATTTTAATGCTGGTAATTTAATTATAGCTTAATGTTTCGTTGATTTAAGTAATCTGTGTTTATAATTGTGTATAGTATTCATGAAGTATTTTCTCGAATTTTCCAAATTTTTGCGATATGAAAAGCGAATTGGTAAACTATTTCTAATTCTATGCAATTTTTGAACTGGAAAAATGTGAAGTTCAATGAAGTGAAAGCGATCTATCAAGTTGATTTACAATTATGTATTCTGTTCAACTTAATTGGCTTACAGTTTCTAAATTCAGAAATTTCTATTAATTTTAAACTTATTTGCACTAATCTCCCTCGTTACTAAGCTCAATTTATGCGTTTCCAGTTGTAGTATATCCCTTTGTAGAGTTTTAAATAAATTGGGATTCATTTTTTCCAGGAAAATAAGTTTTATTTTTGAGTAATGCGTTAATTATAGATTTTGTTCCTAATGTGAAGCTTATGCTTGAAGTATTTATTGTTCTACTTTAACACTAAAAACAAGTCAAAATTATTATGGGATCATGGTGATGCAGAGAAAATAGATCGAAAAATTCCATATTAGGTACTCATTACTTTATCACTTTCTTTGAGGTCATACTGATGTTCAAAGAACACAGCCTATGAACTTAATTTTGTTATCCTTCCTGAGATATATGCCACCCCCTAATTGATCTACGACCAACTCTGCTCCCGGTTTTCTTTTCCATTTGTTGTCAAGTAGTAGTCCTAAGCCTGATATTTCCCTCCAGTTGCCGGCCCAATGTGTTTTTGGTGTTCCTTTGCCTTGAGCATTCTAATCAAGGAATTGTCTTGTAATACAGTTTAATGATATCCACAGAATGCACCCTACAGCATCCTTTCTTAATTTTGTCTTCAACAGACAACTGGCTTTCTCTCGGCTACAGTAGACTATTATTAATGGTGTTTAGCCAATGAACCCGGAGTATCTTGTATAGAAAACTTTATAAATGCCTGTACTGTTTTAGTAGTTCAAGTTTCAACACCATACAATAAAACTAATTTGATGGTGTTGAAGAATTTAGCCAGTAAAAAGAGAAAAGACGAAAGTGGTCAGCTTTGCTTGATACAGTCTACAATTGGGATTCGTCTTATAAGTTACCCTCCATCCATGAATTTGCAATTCGTTTGACTGTGAAAGTCTCTTAAGATGGTGAAGATCTTTTTAAGTAAGTACCCCATATTGTCGAGAAAGATTCTACAAATCTCTCATACCCGTGCTGTCGAATTCTTTCTCATGATCAAGGAAGTTGATATATAGCGATAAGTGCCATTCAATCGATTGTTCAACAACGATCAGCAGGGTCATGATTTGGTTGTCACATGATTATCCCTACAAAAGCCAGCTTGTTGGCGCATATGTTGCGTACATATTCAATATTGTCTATTCTAACTTCGGCGTTTATCATGAGTGTCAAGTGTTTTCCTTGGCTTTTCTGTTGGATGGCCCGCAGCCTTTCATAAAATTGGTCTTTATCGTCGTCTCTGACATCATTGTTGCGTGTTTAGCATTGGAACTGGCATTAATTCGAAAGAGAGTTTATGTGGAGTTAGTTTTTGTTAGTTTGATATTTTTATACCAGCTAATATTAAATAATTTAATTTTAAAATGTTAAAGCTTTAGATACATAATATGTAATATATATATTTACTTCATTCTTTTTCCTCTACTTTTTAGCTTCAGTACTTTCACCACATCTAATCAGTAATTTTAAAACATCAGCATCCAGAATATTCAAGTGTGAATTTGTGAAAATTTGTTCAATCTCCTTTAGCAAGTGTTCAAATTATTCATTGAGAAGTTAGCTCAATTTATTTACGCTTGTTTCATCATTTTTCTCTGTTTATTTGTCAATGTGCACAACTGAATAATAATAACTTTCGTGAACTTTTCCTATTGTATATAATTATATATATTTATACACATATAAAAAATAATCCAATCAACGGGATGGATCATCCAGAGCCAATTTCCAAACGTCCTATAGATATCCCACAATGTCGTAAAGGTTTTACTTTGGAAGAAGCAAAAAGTTTTGTCGATCAAATTATGGAAGTATTTCGTAATTTAGATGATATGACAGATCTACGTTCAATGTATGAAACTGGGAAACAATTAAGTCGATCTTATTTCGATTGTCATGCGTATCGTGTGGAATTAGCGCAATATTTGACCAATTGTGATTATCCTGCATTTGCATCGAAAATGATGAAAAAATTAAATAATATGGGTGTATTTAAAAATGATGATATTTGGTTTTCTTCATTTTATTTCTATAATACAACATGGAATTTTTCTGATATCTGGCCGGAATTTGCTACTGCTCTAGCTGTTGCTGGTCTACCGAATCTACTCAATTTAAATATTGGTCATCAACCATATTTAGAGAATTTAAGTAGTAAAAATGTATACTACTTAATCAAGGCTAGTTTATCTATCATACATAATATAGCTCGTGTTCCAGGTAATACACATTATTTTACATCTGAATCAGTTCGACAAGCATTATTACATTTAGCTCAACGAGAAGAAGAATTTCTACGCTGTGTTTCTACTCTTTGTTTAGCACATATTATAACTGAGTCAGAAATTCATTTGATTACTGACATATCAAATGGTGGTGTTGATTTGTTAAGAACTTCATTTGGTTATGTTACATCGGCTCGTGTTTCGGAGAAACGAAGATGTCATGGATTTCAAGTGCTTGAGTTATTATCTGCTGTTGCCGCTTTATCTGTTCTTGATCCTATTAAAGCGACTTTATTGTCATCACCTGTTAATGTGAATTTAATTGCTGGTACAAATAATCAAAGCACAGAACATGGTATGACATGTTTAAGCTTACTGAAAGAATTAATTGAAACTGCATTACTGCCTAATTCTAGTCCTGTTTCTGTTAGAGAAGCAGAAGAAGCTGTTCGTATCCTATGGAATACAGTTTTTGACACATCTATTAGTACAGGAGTTTTACAGATGCAGTTAACAAGTTGGTTAAGTGATACCATGGCAAATTATGCAGTAGCTTTACAATCCTATAAATCACTTTCACGTGCAATTGAATCTATTAATTGGCAATTGAATACTTGTATTTCTAAAAATCCTAAAAATGAACCTACAGAATGTGGTCCTGTATTATTATGCTTTTCGCCATCTAATCGTATTGCTGTTAATCGAGTTGCTGATCGTTTAAGAGATGCTGGAATAGTGCTCAATAGTATACCTTTTGGTCCCGAAGTAATATCATCAGTAGATGCTTCAGCAACTGGACTTACCATGTGTGGGGCCAATGCTACAAATCATGCTCAATGGGTTGAATCTGTTGAACAAGCTTCAGTTATGATTGCATTTTTAAGTGATTCATTTCGTCTAAGTCCTGGTTGTCGATGGGAAGTGGAACATTTTACTAGTTTTGATACTAGCCTGTACTCAAAACCTATAATTCCTGTTATACTGCAGCCAAAATTTAAGTTGACCGGTTGGTTGACTCGTCTTATTACTCAATACCCAATTGATTTCAATGGTAAACGTGATCCAGAAGCAAGTTATGATGCTCTAATCAATCAAGTAAAGGAATCTTACGGAGAAGCAAAGAAGCGCGCAGAGGCTGCTGCCGTGGTTGCTCCACAACACCAATTATCTGTGGATGCTAAAAAACACTTGACGACCTCAGGCGACACTGGATTCCCTGGAATACCTAATGCAGACATAGCCGTGAACCACATCAACGCTAGCCCTATATTGAGTAGTCGGGGTTCCCTAGGTCTGTCCTCCAGCATTAAACGTGAAGAGGCACTTCCCTTAACTAGTCAAGCAGGACTGCCGAGAATTTGCAATCAAAATATGATTCCAATGCAATCGAATGTTACATCCCAACCTTTGGCAACCAATGCTTGGCGTCATGCTATTCGTCCGTCAGTTCGTAATTGGTCAACCTGCAAAGTTGCTTCATGGTTGAAATTTCGTAGATTGGGCCACGTACCTTCTCAAATCGCTGGTGGTATAGATGGTATATTATTATCTCAGTTAGCTGGGTTACGTATTTGGGCTCCCGATTACTTCACCCAGTGTCTACGATCTGAACTAGGTCTTGATTTCGCTGATTCCCTACGCTTTTTAGAAGCACTGGATGAGCTTGCTCCAGAAGGCGGTGATAGCCATGATGAAGATGCTGATGATTGTGTAGACGGGCGTCCTCATTTTGGAAATCATGATGGAACATCTAGAGCATAGTAGTTTGTTTGTTCTTGTCTGTTGCCGCAAATCGTTGGTCTCGTGGAATGGATATTTCAGTAGAGTTCGCATTTTTTTGAAAAAATGAGATGTTTTTTTTGTGAACCCGGCTCACTCAAGATATGTTACTGTACACTGTAGTTGAGAAAACCTCATAATAAATAATTTCACTCAGTTAACATTGTGTTCTATCATTGTTTCCTTTATTCACTCCAACAGTGTGCTGTTTTTTCCTCTCTGTTTTTTTTCTTGTTCTCTGGTCTATTTGATTCCGATTTTCTAGTAAAACAAAACCTGAACAGATTACCCATTTAATTTACAATAAATTATGTTCATTCCTTTATATATTACTATGAAATGATTGATTAACACTACATGTTCTGCTGCATTCGTTTACTATTCTGTTACATATATAGTGTTGTTTAATTTCACTTGTTTCTTTTTTGTTTGTTTGCATTTTTGTCAAATATGATGATGTATGTATAATGTCAATGAATGATTTGTTATTCCTTCATTTGTAATCTGATCTGGCATGTGTACAATTTCCAAGTGTAAAAATTCATGAAATCTAATTATCCTAATGTAATCGATCTTTTGATGAGTAAGGCTAATATTTTCAACAACAGTTTTCCCCTAATATCACTGTTGTTAAACACTTTTGTTGTCAATAATATAAGTTTGTGAATTTTCCTCACATACTCACTCTTTCTCTCTCTATCTCTCTAGCATACACAATACAATAAATGCATTTGATTAGTTGAAAGAAACGGGGATTAAGAGTATTTTTTTTGTTCTTTTTCTCAATTACACAATTTTCCTCTGATTTTGTTTTGTAAAATTTGTTCATTATTATGATTATGATGATTATGATCATCGTTACATTGTATTGATGGATTTTCTCAAGCCAGTTCTACTTCATTCATTTTTGATCATATTTTGTTTTCTAAATAAAATTAATCATAAAATTGTTTAACTGTTGTAGTTAGTTAATTGAAACCAATCAAATAACCTCTTCCTAATACTGCTTCTAAATAATAGTACAAATAATACTTACTCTACCTCTATTCGTAACAATTCATATACATAGATACATAACTTAAATATATATACATATATGAATTCATTGTATATTCGTCAGTACACTATTGTTATACTATTTAACAAATTTTTAATCGTTTATACTACTTACTAACTAGTAAGAACATTAGTTGATTATTATTGACAATGGCAAGCGATGATGAACAAAACTACTTCAAACTATAAATCTGTATAACGCAATCATAAATTGAATTGTATTTTCTCAAAATTCAAATAAACTATTGTCTTTTTCTTTGAGAAGAAAAAAGAAAAACAACCCGATTTCCTTTATTACAATATACAATGTATTGTATGTGTGTGTAGTATTTGTAGATTCTTTGTCTTTTTATAGGACTTTCGCTCCAGTGTACTAGTGTACTTGTTAATTAAATTCACTGGAAATGCGCATCAAACAATTACAATATTATTATTATTACTATTATTATTATTATTATTATTATTATTATTAATGTTATTATAATTGTTGTTAATAATACTAGTATTGTGTTTTGGATAAACCGAATTCTTTTTCGTTAAAAAACTATCTCTCTCCCTATCTATATATAGATACAAAGATCAATTATATTCAGTGATAAATAATTTTCATAGATAATTTATAAATATATTAAATATATATATATATATATATATATATATATATATATATATATACCAAGTAAATTAGTCGAAAGATTGTCAAACAAAAAACAAAGTGAACCGCGTAATACAAACCAATATCGATCGACATTGTGTTGCTCTGTATGTCCAATAGTTTTCTCCTCTTTTTTTTTTTACTACTACTATTACTATTACTACTACTACCATTATTATTCATTTTGTTTTTGAAAATAATAATCAATAATCTATCGTGAATATTATTAATGCTGCATAAATATCTGATTGTCACAATGTTCTCGATTTCGATTGTGTGTTCACGTTTTGTTTGTTCGTTTGTTGGTTGGTTTTTTTTTATATAATACTTCTATTATTCACTTTGAATATGCACTATATACATATATATACTTATGTCTGATGAAAAGAATTAGCAAGTTCGCTTTATTTTTCAATGGAACGATTACATATTGTTGTTTGAGAGACACTTAATTAAGTAATTGTAATCGTGTGTATTTTCTTGTTGTGGATATTTAGGATTGACATTTAGATGAAGCGATTATGGTGTATTGTTTGGGGCAAGTTATATTAGATAGTTGTTGGTAAATGAGAATTTGATTGAAGAATGCTATTAGATACTACATCAGGATTTAAAAAATCTCTAAAGATAATGTGTTTACACAATTGTGTAGATTGATAAAATGGTATATTGTTGAGTGTTCGTTAGAATACTGTTTCTAATATCGATGTAATAAGCCTGTCGTCTCTATCCCGTGGAAAACGTGTGTAATTTACTGGAATACTATTAATTATCCCATCGATTCTGTTACTTATAATAGAACTATCTTCTTAGTTATTAAGTTCAGAAGATTAAAATTCCAGAGAACACAAAGAGTGGATGCACCTGCACCATTGCAAACGATTCCCAGCCATCTGGTTCAAGGTTTCTAACCACCTTGCCTATCTCAACCAAGTACTCGACACCTACTGACATGACTCAGTCCACTTGTCAGTGACTTCATGGATTTCTGCCATGTTTTAGTCTGGCCGCCCCTGGCTTTCTTCCAACCTATTCCTGCGTCGCAAAATATAGCTCGACGAGGCAGTTAGTGGTTGGGCATACGCAACACATGTCCCAACCACATCAACTGACGAAGACTCACTACTTCATCAATTGATCTGCCATCCTTACCTAGTACTCCTTTCCTAACAACAGCATTGCTTACTCGGTTGTTCCAGGATACACGAGCAATGCTCTGAAGACGTCTATAATCGAATACTGATAATCTACGAATATCCTCAACTCATACCGACCATGTTTCACAGCCGTAAAGTAGGACAGAGCGAACTGCTGCACATAACACGCGTCCTTTAGTTAGCAAACTGATATCACACCTACGCCATAAGTGACGCAAGTTGGCAAAAGCCAATCTAGCCTTCTGTATCCGTGCTGAGATTTCGTCAGGCCATCTCTGACCATTAAGAATAAATTGTTTACTTCTGACCATGTGTGAGTAGCGCTTTATCTAAAGTATGGAGAAAAGGCTGTTACACTAAGGATTCAACTTGTATTGATAAATTTTCATCTTTTTCGACTACTCATTTATGTTTTATCTCATCGTTAATATGACTAGAAGGATTTCTTATCAAATAATTAGAACCCTTTTTTTCCTGTAAATAGTAGTATAGATTTTTTATCATTGAGATACTTATATCACATGTCAACGAAGCCCAAGGTCATCAACAGAATGATTAAAAGCTTAATCGAATAACAGAATATTTTTATCTTCGTTTCGCATTTCACGCTTATATGTGGAACTACTGAGCGGGCAATCGTGAAGTTAAGGGAAAACGTTGAAAAGTCGGTTGATGAGGTTGTCTTTATTGACTAAGGACGCCAGGATATATGTACAGCGAATGTCTACCTCAACTAGGAATTTTAGCTGGAATAACAATAGGTTACGCCATATCAAGGCGTAACATTAACTATTGATCTTAACCATATTATTAAGTGTTCGAATCCAATCACACTGTCTTTCTCTAGCTTAAGTATTTCATCATACATACGTCTTCATTCTTAGGAACATGGATGAACACACTTTCTATTAGGCTCGGTGTTGTTCTTAACTGACTAGTATAGGAATCACTATACTGAGTAAGAGTCTAATTAACTTTGAAGCAAATCAATAATCAATCTAACAAGTGTTTGTTCAGTGACACCATAGTAATGTCTCATCACAATCTACAACTCAATAGTGTCGTGAGTTCACTAATCGTGAATTTGTGTATGCCGAAGATCGATAGCTTCAATCACAATCTACCCAACACCATCACTTCAGTCATAAAGCTAGCTGAGTATATTGCATATATTTCATGCGTTCAACACACCTGATTGATTATGTACTTAAAATACTTGGTCACAAAATACTAAAGCTATTTATTTACACTACACGCATAACGAAGTTATTTTTTACATGAATCTGAACAATATCTTCATCATTTAATTAATCATAATCTGTGAACATTAAAAGATTAAAATAACATGATGTTGAGAAAAAAAATTAGCCAGATTTGTAGTAATCCACCTGTTTAATAAGTACACAGAAAAAAAAATATACAGACTGATTTTTTTAAAAATAACTTTCCTAATTTCACTTACTCTTCTTGTCCTCTCCTGTTAGTTTTTCGCCACCTAATAAATGCATGAAAGTATGGTAAAAAAACAACAACAAACAAACAGTGGATTATTTGAAAATAGGATTGTTGTTCCAAAATATTTGGCTACTTCTAAAGAATTCAATATCTTGTGCATAAAGAATTTAACTATTGTGTCAGTTATCTACTAGATATCGTTTTGAAAAGTATCAATAAACAAACCATGAATAGTAGTAGATCATCGAATTTCTGAAACTTGTTCTCTACTTGAATCATAGAAATTTATCAATGATAAAGTTCGACTTACAATGAAGTAAAAAAAGTAATCTTCTTGTTTGAATACATGTTTAGTTGGTGTGAAAGTACAATGGAAAGATTGAATTAACCTGATATATCTACCTAAAAATAGAATTATTTATACCTGGAACTGAAATTGGTCATAAGAAATTTTCTTACTATAACTAACTAACTAACTAACTAACTTGGCCAGTGAATTAAAATACTACATTTGAATTTAACTATTTTTTGTAATTGGATAGCATGAACTAACGATTTGTTTCATATATATATATATATATATATATATATATATATATATATATGATTTTATATGATAAAATTGTTCAACGATTTAGGTCATTTCATGTCAGCATCTTCATACTCTTGACATAAAACAAAATCTTGGAATTAAAATTTTCATCTTGAAGAATAAATGAGATTCCGGCCTATTTATTAAATGAATACAAATTATGTCAAGTGAGAACAATAAAAAAAATTTCTTTATTGTAAGAAATTTGAATGCTTGTTTTATTCAATTAACTGTTGACCTAGTAAATTAAAGAAATATTCATCTCTCTACCAAATTCCAACGTTAAAATAAATATTTCTCAATATCTTGTTTATTCTAAGGTGAAATGTTTCAGTAATTGAAACAAACAAGTCAGAAAATAGAAGTAGGAGTAAGTATTGATTTCTTTTTCCTACATCCAGAAAGAAATATAACCTCATAAAATGTATAACTTTATTAAATAGATGATATAACGCATAAGTAGTGATAAACTGAATTCTCACGTCACCGTACGTGATTCGACGAAAAGGCCACCTATGAATGTACTGTCCACGCTTGTTATTGTCATATGGATGTAACGAATGCGAAAATTGAAAATATTCTCAATCTAACAGTTGTGGAATAAATCTAATCGTATGGCACTTTCTATTAAATATGCCCTCAAGGAATGTGATTTTTGTTTTGTTAAGGACAGTTTGTTGTGTTGTTTTTATTATTTTTTATTTTTTTTTTGTGGCTCATTCCAATCAAACTGTTTGCCTGAAGATAAAGAATTTGTGAATAACAGTAAATTTTCAAGGAAATGAAATTCTTCTTCTTTTCACAATTACAAGAAAGATGTAAAAAGAAAATGATGATGACCTGAGATAATGTGGTAAACAATACTAATAAGAATACTAATCATTAGATACGAATAAACGCGGATTTATACACAGTGAATATTTGAAATTTGAACTAAACGCTTCCTTCAGTATACGTCGTAACGCGTGTAACCCGTACAACGCATAAATGATATCACTTTATTATGCATCAAAGTAACACAGAGACTGATTGGTATCTTCCATCAATTAAAAGTTTCTTGGATTTGTTCCCGATGATTTATTTATTCTTGCTCTTTTGTATGAAATTGAAATGGCCGAATAATTTATTTCTCAAAGAATGTAAGTGTATAAACATAATAAGAATGTGAGAATTGTTTAGCTGAGAAATATCATTCGGTATGGCTTACATGCTGTTACAATTGAACTCATCCAATTGAAAGAAACTCAATTGCATCAAAATCATGTTTATAGGATGAAGATTTTGTTTTTCCTAAATAAATTCTAGACTTCACTTGTTGTCTTAATCATGTAATAAAATGATAAAAGACTTAAGTAAATCAATCAATTTTCTAGTAAGCATACTTTTCTAATTTTTTTTCTTTCTTTAAACTTGAAAAGAAAAACAAACAAAATGTTTTATGTTTTTCATTCTTGATTTTATAAAATTTTATTGTTGCATGCAAAAATCAAAAATTTTAATAGATTATAAAACCATGATAAATTTGTAAGATTGACAGTTATATATTATTTAAAAGAATTAACTATTTTCTTAAATGATTGAACGAACAACTCGAAGAATATGAACGAACAATTACATTTTTCTTCATAGTCGTCTAATCGATCCATTTATCAACTGATATTTATTTATCTTTCATTAATCTATATTCGGCAGAAATTTGATTTTTGCCTTTACTGGTTAAATTAATGTTAACTAAATGAACTAGTTTAACATTTAACGAAAAGGAATGAATTGTAATTTTCCAGATGGTGGAGAAATTTGTGTTGTTCAGATGGATGGTTGTGGTGAAATTTCGTTTTTTGAGTCGGATGTTTCGGTTGTGGAGCTTTCATTGTTCTTCTGAACAACGTCATCAGCACAAACTTCAGATAGAATAATTCACTTCTATCTGAAGTTTGTGCTGATGACGTTGTTCAGACGAAGAACAATGAAAGCTCCGCAACCGAAACAACATCCAGTTCAGAGAACGAAACATCAGAACAAGAATTACTAAAATTAAACCTTATCTAACATGTACAAAGAAAAAAAGGCAACTTGTAGCAGTTACTTATTTGTATTGAAACTTAAATCATTGTCTCAATACTACTCTCTCATTGTTCATTGTTATGCATGCGTAAAATTCAAATTAATTCGAAACTGTGATTAAAGATGAACGATGTGATGATGAATTTGTTCTGATTTGTATTGAAATGACTAAATCACCAAACACACGCATACACACAGTCACAGATAAGATGAATTAAGTAATAATAATAGTCTATTCAATGAATCAATAGAAGGTAGACAGACAGACAGATAGACAAATAACAGACGTGTGGGAATTAACGAATAGTTATTTCTACATAAATAATTGAATGCATAAATATGTTCAGTAATAATTCACACCATCTTTTCAACAATTGATCAACTTTATTCACTCTATGAAAGAAAAATGAAACATCTAAATGGTTGTAAAAGCATTTTTTTTAAAAAAACTATCACTCAATAAGTCGTACATACATATATAAGGTATTTTTTTATGATATTTTTCCATTCTCAGAAGTAGTAGTAGTAGTAGTGGTAGGAGATCTGAATAAATGAGATAGGAATTCTTCTTAGACATTTCTAATGATCGTGGGATTTACGGTCAAATTTAGGAAAGCAAAATATTTAGCCGTGAACTTTTTTTTCTTTGAAATTTGAATTGTTGAATTCGGTTAGCTGGGAATTTTTCTCTTATCAGTAATTGTTCTTTTTCCATTTTTTTTTCTAGATACATCCGTATACAACTAAGAGATTTTCAGGTCATTCAAATCACCAACCCAAAATAGCGAAATAAAAAGATAGTTGATTATGTAAAATATTAAAATGATTGAATCAATGGAAATGAGATGTGAATTTTTGTTTGTGAAATTTGTATATTTTATTTCGATGCCTTGAATTTTTTGTACTACTTAAATAGTGAATTGGATCAGTAGTGTTATAATAGGTGGGTTAGAAGTATGGTTTAGAAAAAGAACCAATCAGAGTCAGGGAAATGACTTTTGATTTTTTGCATTCATTTTAAAAACTGAACAATCGTTTTTTATATCTTCCATCACACTAGAAAAGTGATGAGAATATTTATGTATGATGCTTAGAAAGTTTAAAAGTGTTTTTGTCATCACAGAGTAAAGAATAACGAATGTTTAACTTAATCAATTTCCTACCTTATGTATGCAGATCTTTAATAAACTCTCAAACTAATCAGTTTTCAATTCAGTTTAATTGGTTTCTGTATGAAATTCTCAAAGAAATTATTTTATTAGAGTTTCATTATGGTTGTAGACTGTCTTAGTTGACAGAGATGCTAAAAAATGCTTAACCAGTTATTACACACCACTTCTAATCGATTTTATAGTTCTCATAGTTCTGACTACAATAACTTTTCAGAGAATTTGTAAGCAAAAATAATGTAAATGATCATGAATTTTTCTGTTAAACTATTTACACATATAAGAAAGATTCAAAGAATAACTTTTAACGTGAATATATTCTCACTCATCATTACTTACTTACTAACGCCTGTTACCCCTAATGGAGTATACGCCGCCGACCAACGAATTATTTTCCTGGTCAGCGTTTTTTTTAGCAAGTTGAATTTCTGCGGGATCAGTTCCCTAACCAATCCCAAACCCTCCTCCTTTATCCAGGCTTGGAACCGACAGTAATGCTAGAAGGACTTCAGGCGGAGTTTCTCAGTGATGTCAGCAATATTACAACACTATTCAAATCATGAAATTGATAATAAGTTTTGATTAACCGGAATTCACTATGAATCTACTAAACGCAAACTGGTTTCATTAGCTCTGTAGCTAGATACTTTTGATTTTAACAGACTCTCAGTTCATTGGATTATTTAAATCATCCTCTCATTTTAAAGAATCGCTTAAGTTTGTTATCTTATAATATAATTTTACTTTATCTTTTATCTTTCTACTTTTGAATATATGTTGTATTGGTCAATGTATCTAGGCTGATTTAGTTACTTTATCGTTATTTATTTATTTTCTCGTTGATAAATAAAATAATTACATTGAAGTTCAAACAGTAGGAGGTTACTAGATGCTTTAAAAGGGAGCAAATTTTAAATGAGTCAAAAATCAATCTGTTCGTTGTATGTATTCATGTACAATATATAAAAAACGAAAAATAGACAGATTGAACACATTGAACTGATTATACAAAGTTTACCTTTATTAGCACAATCTGAATTTGTTCACTCACATCTATTGTAGCACAGATATTTAAACATATCAGTAACAAATACATCTACATTATATTTAGCCCTTGTTAATAGTAGAATAGTGAGTTCACCCTCTCTTCGTCTAGTGAAGGAGTTTCAAATTGCACAAAACAGATCTTTGGAACTTTCGATCATAGATGTCTTAGAAGCATTGAGTGTGTATCGTGGGACAACCGAGTAAGTAATGCTATAGTTAGGAAACGAGTACTAGGTAAGGATAGCAAATCAATAGATGAAGTATTGAAACTTCATCAGTTGAGGTGGTTGGGACATGTATTACGAATGCCCAACCACCGACTGCCTGGACGAGCAATGTTTGTGGTGTAGGTTTCGGCTGGAAGAAAGTTAGGGGCGGCCAGATCAAAACATGGCAAAAATCCATGGAGTCGCTGATACCTGGACTGTTAGTAGATGTAGGCTACCTGGTTTGGGGTCCGCGATACGAAAATCATCGGTGGTTAGAGACCTTGAAAGACATGGCTCGAAATCGTTTCCAATGGCGCAGGTGCATCCACTCCTTGTGTTTTTTCAAATCCTAATCTTCTGGATTTTTCAACACCTCTACCTTTGTCTTTCTGAACTTATGTCACTCAGTTACACTTCTTGAATGTTATCTTCAAATCCTAATCTTCTCCATTAGCAGTAATACTTCTACTATCTCTACCACTATGGCATTTGGATGGACGATTGCGTCTCTGTGCAGATGTGGTATGGCAGCCTGAACTGATGTACTTACATACTAAGTTCTACGTTGTAACTGACTGACTGACTCAGCACTATCTGATCTTTAATGGTTCGCTAGGTAGTTACCTGTCAATCTACAATTTAAAATAACTTGAAAATAAATTCATTTTGATTTAGTAAATGTTCTATTATAATTGTTGTATACAAAATAACTATATAAAAGTACAGAATTATTTGAACTTGTTTTGTTGACTTCAAAATAGAACTGATTTACAAAGTAAACAAATAACATAAACAATTTATTTTTACCAAACACTAATATTTATATTTCACTTTTGGTCACTGACAAAAATTCCAATATGAATTATTATATTGAATTGTGACAAATAGTATTTCGTATCTATTTATATCACGAACCAAGCAATAGGAAATCCCTTCTATTCTTCGTGATATGTTTCAGCCATGTAGACAAAGCTAGTTCATTATAACTATCTTTCAACTTGGTTCTGTTGAGCCAGTGAAAGTGGTAGTTTTAATATATCAACTTTTCATCGTTCAACCTTAGCAAATGCGGGACAATTATTAACCACGGATAATACATGAAGGTCACACAATGTGGAGAACCGATTGAAGTTACAAACAATTACCATTAGGTACAGACTCATTAGTCTAGGAGTGACCGACGTGTCCAAAGTTCAATTGTCTGTGGCGAGGTCGTAGATCCACATAGCTTGGGAATTACATACTAGGACTCAACGGCCATTCACTGCTTTCAAGTTCCCAATTGTGGTTGAGCCTAAATTGGTTTAAGATTTAAGACATTAAAATTTTACAATCTTGATATATTTTTTAAATTATGATTATTTGAACACCGTGTGCTGGTTTTTTAAAATCATGAATCAATGAATGTTAGACCAGCGTTAGAAACCTGAAATCAGTGGACGGTTAATTCGTTCTGTCATGAGACTCATCAGTAATGCTCATCCAAGACTCATATATTTCTCAGGATTTGAACCCAGGACCCTCTGTCTTTGACGCGAATGCCTAACCTCTGAACTGCTGAGACGATATCTAACGGTATTAATGTCTACCTTCGATCTGTCCATCATGTGTTGGCGCTTCTTTTTTATCAGAACAAAAAAAAATGTAATTTAGAAACTACTATTGATTTTCTAAAGATTTCCCTTTATCACGAAAATCTCATTGATTGACATGTCTGATGATATAACACTGAAAATATAAAATCATTTCACGTCTGATTATCACAATTAAAATAATTTTGTTGTGAATGTATCAGATAAAAAATGAATGCTTCCGTGGCCTATCTAAATATCGATCTGTTCCAAAAGAGAGATTTTAAATTCAGGTGTATCCAAACATTTATTCATTAATTATTATATTAAGTGATTTTATTAGTTTTCGATGTATATCCTGTGAACAGATCCATTCAGTAAAATGATAAAACCATTTACACTCTTGAAAGTCTTTTTCACAATTTGCTCTACATTTCTTTACAGATATAAAATATGTATAGTAAAAGTAAGAGGTATGTGAGTAGAATTCTTCCAACATAATTGGATTACTGAGTAAAATGTTGAACCAACAGATGAGACATTGAATTGGTCGATTGGAATATATTCTCAATAGTCCCAATCTCGACCTACCAAATATTATTATTTAGATTACAATAAAAACTGATTGAAAAAGAAATCTCAAGGTGGCTTTACTAAGGTATGATATTATTCAATGAAAGAAACCATTGTTTACGCATTAGATATGAGCTGTGAAGATTATTGCAAAAAATTCTACTTGAATGTGGTCCTTTAAGAAAACCAACTGCTTCCGTTTGAGGACTCGTGCAGTAGCCCAGCCCACTTGTAAATTCATTGATTTGTGTGGTGCATAACTATTGAAATGTTCATTTGTACCGATGTTTATGTGTTTAAATAAGAAAATAAAGTAACTTGATAATTGAAAAATAATAGTAACAACAGTATGAAGATTTATGTGGCGCAGGTGCATTCATTCTTTGTGTTCTCTCAAATTCTAAACTTTTTAATTCTCAGTCACTTTATCTTTTTAAGTTTATTTCACTAGATTCTACTTCTTGAATAGTATCTTCTAAACCTAATCTCTCCGACCACTGCTTATACCTCTACTACTATTGTATTTGAATTGAAAATTACATGTCTGTGCTAATGTGATATGGCAACATGAACTGATGTACGTACGTACGGAGTTCTACGTAGCTATTGATTGTTTGATTGATATGATCAACAATTTACTTTATTTGAATACATTTGTTAATTTACTGATCTTCTTCTATGCATCCAACATAATAACTGAGGTTTTTGGACCGAGGAATAACTCTCAAGGAAGTTTAGACAGGTGTTTCGCCCAGTTGAAATCCAAAACAAGTGATTGGGTAAGCATCGGTTTTATTATTAATCATAACTATAAATATACATCATTACCTAGACAATATTACCTAGTTATTCCTTCAGTTATTCAAATAAATGATATTCTATCCTCCTTATAACACAGAGTGTTTCCCATTCTGAAAGAGTGCTCCAATTCACAACCAATCAAAATGCACACTTCCAGTCAGTGCAGCCATTCCAAATCAAAAAAAGGAACAAATCCACATGTCTGTCGCCATAATTAAGTATCAGCTTAAACAACATAATGCAGTTCAGAAAGAAACAAAGAATATCAGCAAAGGCACAAAAAAATAGAAGCTATAATAAAAGACAAATATTATCAGGGCACAGTTTTGGAGGTTTGCGTTTTTACACATTTGAAATCATTAATCAATCATCATTGTTAGACCACCATTAAAAACCTGGAAGCAGTGGACGGCCAAATATTATCATCTCAAAATGGAGTTGAACAGATTAACAAAATGTACAACTGAATAAATCAATAAGGACATATTACAAATGAACACATGGAGGGATTTTCAAAAACAAAACCTTCAAAAAATGGATCTTACAGTTCTTATGCATCAATTTCAAACATTTCTACTTAACTGTATTCCTTACAAACTTTTTATTCTCCACTAACATTAGCATTCGTTTTTTTCAAATAATTGTTTTTTTTTATCATCATGCGATCTCCTCTTATTGTTCTGCTTGTATATTCAATAATCAGGACTGATATATATACTTCTTTAGCATCATAACCTATGCTACTTATATCTCATTATTATTTTTTAAGTACTATAGAAAATTCTTGTTAATAATATTCAATGATGTAACTGTTTAGTTTATCCTCAAATACATTTTATGTATGATAGATATATAAATCCAATTGTTACATAGTAGATTACAATTTTGTAAGGATACTTACTGATATTCAATACAATAAAGAAAAGTAGATTTTATGAATAGATAGATATAAGAAAGAATTGAATATAAAAACTATGTAGAAAGATAATTTTCATACTGAGTACTATTTGAGAATAGGAAGTTTTCACTCATTGATTTTGTACTAAAACATAAGCAATCAGTAATAAGTGTAATAGAAACTGTTTAATTACTGCTATTCAATAGAATAGTTTAGGTGATTATTGTAAATATTCAATAATTATAACACATGTAGATAAATCATGTCTACTTTATATAAATAGAAAAAAGAAACAGATTGTTATTGTGTTAGTGATAGTTTGCTTATTTACATATTAATGAATATTATTAAAAAATTCTTTAAGATGATAAATAAGTAATATGATTTAATGTACTTGCTATTAAACTGTTGTTAGTATGTGTAGGTATGTTACACACATTATATGAATGTCTACAATTAGGCCTTACGCATTGACCAAAAATTAAGAATAGCTTAAAGAAAGAAAAAAAACATCTCCCAATTACGATACAAAAAATTGGCCTAAAATTCTGAAAAATTACCTCTTGAATATATAATTCCGCCTAAAGACCCTCTGGGATTAATGTCGGTCTTAAGCTCAGATAAACGGGCAGGGTTGAGAGCATGAGGTTAGCGACCCCATCCAGTAGAAAATGAACTCAGTGAAAAATCGCTAACCAGCCTTTCAAATAAAAATTTTCAAATGATAAAAATCTGTTATGAAATATTCTAAGTAGTAAGTAGTTTTAATACTGATATGCTTGAAACTATAACGAGTTCACCTTATTCGGTAAACAAAGCGCAAATCAATGATGTAGTTATACGATAGGATATTCTTACCCGGCTAACCATGTCAACAGGTCTTGATAAGGTGTAGAAAGTGTATTCTACAAGCACCCTTGGGACAGCCACAAAAATGATCCATCAACTAATGACAGTGAAGGATTTTCCGGGTGGGAAATGTAATCTCAAGGTCGTCTGAGCAACGTATGTGTGAAAGCATAAAAAAATCCAAAAATTGGGACCTTTTCCAAGTGAGTTCTGGTGATATAACGTCCCCTACAAATACATTCAGAAAATGATTACAAAATTTATATCAATTTAAAAGTATAATTATGTTGATTCAAACTAAATGTTACGTTTCATGAAAAATAAGGATATAATGTCTAAAGGGCATCATTTCAAAGTACAGTGGTATTTTCTAAAAACATCCCCATGATAGTCACTAAACTTGAGGATGTGCCAAAAAAGATGATATACAATTTACAAGTTCATCAGTAGTTTAGATTTATAGCTGTTCCAACGAGATTCAGAACCAGTAATACTTTGACAATTGTATTTATTCTTTCATACTTTAAATCTTATATTTACATGCAATTCTATTCAACTATGAATTTAATCTAGTTTGTACACTTTGAACAATTTGATCACGATCTGAAAAAGAATCCTTCATTCTGTAAACAAATAAATTGTAGTTCAGCGTTAAATTAAATTAATCAATTCAATATAATATAGTTGTTAGTCTAGTTTTTTAAATGTTTGCTAAAATGCAACAATAAATCATTTGACATCAATTTTATAATACTACAACTCTGTCTCCGTCTGTCTGTTTGTTATGTAATCAGATGTCCCTAATCAAATTTGGAAGATTTATATTTTCTGCAAAATGTACCACTATAAGCTAAAGATTGTACATTGGAAGAAACAGAAAAGAGAACATGACTAAAATTTCGACGTATTTTTGTCGATGTTACTATGAACGGCCACCTGTTTGGTACTGAACATATAGTCAGAATTTAAAAATCCCTTTAAAATTACTCATAAGTAAACAACTCTGAAATAAATTTTGTTTTATCAATATAAGGTTGTGGAGACTGTTGAGTTTCGTTGACTGGTTCTCGATTTTAATGAAAGTAACTCCATTGAAATGAATCGATCATTCTTTAGACCATTCTTAGGAACGTCGATGCACTGGACGGCTGTCTCGTCCTAGTATGGGACTCATCAAAAGTGAGCATCCATGATCCCCACGCGCAAACGCTTAACGTCTAGACGACTGGGCCGTCAGCTAACGGTGCTCACACCCAACTTCAACCAATCCGCGGTCTTCCGTGACTTGACTCATTGTCTTCGGTGGGTAATTGCTTCATACCCGATACGGTTGCTCATCAGACCTGCGAGAATTTCTTCACAACTGCATAAGGAAAGTAATTGCTTTTTTAAAATCATAAACGTCAAAACATTTAAACAAAGATATAGTTATTAATCTTGAAATGCCCTAATAACTTTAATATTCCGATGTTTAATTTTGCAATATTTTAGATTTTTGTGTCACATATACTAAATTAATTTTCTGAATTTTTTTTTATGAAAACTTCAAGCATTTTAAGCTGTCTATCGATCAATTATTCTATGTAGCTATCATATTATGTAACTGTGGATCCTGTTTTTGAAAACTTGTCAACATCTATTGTATTTATTTGCTTTTAGAGCATTAATATTCGTTAACATGTGAATAATAATCAACTGTATAAAGATTTCTCCAATTCTTTGATATTTTTTGTTAATGCCTTTTCTTATCACGAATCTTTATTGATGATGACTTTTATGTCAATATAATATTTACTTACTTACTTACTTACTTACTTACTCACTCACTCACCCACTTACTTACGCCTGTTACCCCCAATAAAGCCTGGGCCACCAACCAGCACTCTCCAACCTACTCTGTCCTATGTCTTTCTTTTCAGTCCCATCCAATCGCTGTTTATTCTTTTCATGTTTATCTCCAATTCTCGACTCAGGGTGTTCCTAGGTCTACCTCTCTCACTTCGGCCTTTACGATTCCAAGTTAGGGCTTCCATCATAACGCTGTTGGGAGATATTCGAAATGTTTATCTGATCTACTTCAACAACTTTCGCATAGTTTCTTTTTCAGCTGCAATCTGTTTTGATCTATCACACAATAGGTTGTTGCTGATGGCGTAGGACCGGCATATCTGCAGTATTTTGAATAGAAAACTGTCTATAAATACCTGTTTCTTGTGGATGATGGCTTTCGTAGTTCTCCAAATCTCTACCTCATACAATAGAACTGTCTTGACAATGGAATTGAAAAGTGTGACAATGGTGTTGGTTGACAGTTGAGTTGAGTTAAGTTGAGTTCCATATATTCTTCAATTGTAGGAATAGTGATCATTGTTTGCTAATTCGTCTCTCCACTTTTGTATCAAATCCTCCTTGCTCATTAATGATGCTGCTCAGATATGTAAAGGTTTCTCCATCAAATGTGATTTGGTTGATACATTTTGTATTGTATTGAACGATTTCGCTGTTTTCTTGTGTATGTATGAATGTAATATTTAATTCATGTACATTACTCCAAAAAATTATTGATATTATTGCTTTTGGTTGTAAACAGCTAAAGAAAACCCCACTTATTCATTGAATATTTCATTACTATACAATGATTGTTGTTTATGTTTTATCAAAAATCAATAGATTTGACTTAATAAGAATGCTCTTTACATGAAAAAAAACTACAGTAAAATGATTGTCAATCGGAAAAGTGGGAAATTAACGTCCATGCTTCGAGTAAAAAAACCACAACAATTATTATTAAAATAAAATAAATAAAAGGTAATGATCTATGAGATTGACAGTTTGGAGTCAAAATAACATGTTATATGGAACTGGTGTATATTGAACAGAAACGGATCTAATTAATATTCATTGAATGATTCACATTTCTACTTCGTATAAGTGTTTTGAATTCCAATTTCTTTTTATTTTCTATTGAATTAACTTACTTTTGTAGACTTTTCATTATCATTGCTAATCAAAATGAGGAGTGAAAAATGTATGACATTTATGATGTGTTGTTGATCAACCTATACAGAAATATATCATGACCTAAAATTCTGTATTATATTACTCTGATGATTGGTAGGAAAGGTTGTTAGAGGGAGATTAGTAGATTTTCATAGATTTTTATTATGAACCGCTTGTAGTTAGACTATTAATGAAAGCTAGGAAGTATGGAAAAGTTGTTTCAGATGTCACAGACTCAACTACAAACTGCAGAATGTTAGATGATCTATTTTCAGGTATCCCATACTAGGGACAAAACAGAAACCCAGTTTATCCATGTTTTCAGTAGTTAGATAGATTCAGGATTGCAATTAGATTTTATAAGATATTAACTTTGAAATAATAATCTAAATTTTATGGTGCCTATTAATACTAATATAGTACAAATCAACTGCGCCTGAAGCCCTTCTGGGGTTGCTGCCGGTTCCAAGCACGGGTAAAAGAAGATGGTTGCATATAGCGTCGGCGACCTCGTCCCGTAGAACTCCTACTCACTAAAAATGCGCTGACCCGAAAAACTGATTCTCTGCTCGGTGATTTATGCTCCATTAGGATTAACAGGCGTAAGTAAGTAAATAAGCAATAGTACAACTTATTGTCGTTTTATACAAATGTAGAGATGACTGTACAATTTAACTAGAGACTTTAATATCATTATGATCATATATCTCACTAACTTGTCAGCCATATTCATATTCAATCATTTTAATAATGACGAATATAATTTAGAAGGAAAAAAAAGTCAGACTAAATATTCAGATACAATGACAATAAAAATTAATGTTACAATTAATTATTACAAATTTCGGAAAAAAAATATGATCTAAACCTTTAATTACTGATAGTTTCATTCGACTAATGAATGATAAAACAGAATATTTACAGAGTTAATTCAAACGTGAATTCTTCTGAATGAATAAAATTGTCTAGTCAAAGTGATGTTAATGTTAAATAGTTAGAAACTATTAGTTTATTATTGTGCTCGTCTGAATGATTGGTAATAAAATTTCTTTGACGATATTATTTTTAGTTGGAATCACCTACACATTTTTATATATTATTCTCGTTTCTTTTTTGGTAAGGATTCAAATACAACAATGGCTGTTATCTTACTGAGACAAAGTAACTGTTGTTTGAATACTTGGTATTCTATATTTACTCTGTGGTTGTTGATATTGTTGTTGATAATTTGTAATAAGAGCTAATTACTCATTATCAGTATATAAATTTCATGATGAGACAACATTAAAAGTAGATTACATCCCATTAAATAAACCCAATCTTAAAATGTCGATCCAGTATACAAATTCAAGTCAAATCAACTAAAACGTAGTACTATGTACATGCGTACATCAGTCAGAAGTTGACATACCACATTAGCACAGAGATGCACTTGTCGATTCAAATCCTATAGTGGTAGAAGTAGTATAAGTAAGAGCATGAATCGAAAACATTATGTATAGTTCGAAGATATTGTTTCAAGAAGTATCATTCAGTGAAATAAATTTGAAAAGAGAAAAGTAAAGATGACAGGGAATTTTGTATACATAAGTGATCATCAACTGAATCTAGAAAATTTGTTGAAAGAAAGTAAGATTTTTAATCTATGAAATAATGATGTGACCGGTAGAGCTCACCCATATCTAGTGTAGGCAATCACTACCAAAGACAATTGGGTAAAGTTAGACATTCACACCGTTGGATCCTGGCTCAGTGATCCAGAGGTTAGGCTTTAGCGCTCAAGACATAAGGTCCTTGGTTTGAGTCCTGCGAGTAGTAGGAGTCGCTGATGCGCACTACTGATGAGTCGCATATCAGGACGAAACGGCCGTCCAGTGCTTCCAGGTTTTTAGTGGTAATTTAACAGTGATTGAATCATGAATTCAGTTATAAACAACAGTTTCCATAACTCTATAATGAGTAATAATGAGTTGTTAAAATTTACATAGAATATAAATTCTTTATTCACTAATGATTACTAATCAATAATTAAAGTCATGTAGTAATTGAAAACTATTTCTTAATAAAGAGGATTCAAAAGAATTATACATTTTCATCATTAAAATTATTACGTTTGTATAAAAACTGATTTACAATGAGAGGAAATTTGACAAAACACTCTTGTATTTATTACCTTTCAAAGAAAAAAATTTCATACACCTGGTTCCTTGCTCATCGTAGAAGAATAGTATGTATTCGTTGCATTTAGTTACTTCCTTTTCAGATATATACAAGCTAACATATGTTCAACTATTTTCAATTATAAGTAGAATTAACTCAGCCTGTAGCCTTTCTAGGGTCACTACCGGTCCTAAGCCCAGATAAAGTAGCATGGTTTTACATGAGGTTAGCGATCCCTTCTGACAAACAAAGCAATCATTAATAGAAGTACACTGAATTAATATAAATCAACCAGAGTTGACTGTATATATATATATATATATATATATATATATATATATATATATATATATATATATATATATATATATATATATATATAATGTTTCTTTTATCATTGTGTCGGAGTGATAGTTCTTGAACATTTACATTCATATTATTGAGTTATTGGAAAAAAAAGCTTTTGTTTTAAAGGAATATCAAAAAAAAATTTTAGAAAGAAAGAGATGAACTTACTGAGTGAGAAAAAAAAGCAAGAAAAGAGATCAAATTTTATCAGTCACTTATTTTTGGTTGCTTGAAATTCAATGTTCGTAACGAATTTTTTCTTGCTAGACTTCAATTCACATACATATTACATCAGTACCCTCTATGGATTTCAAATATTGATTTTTTTTTTACTTCAAGGATGATAAGATACTATTGGCTAAAATATTTGTTTTATCCAACAAAACTGTTTCAGTCTGTTTCAAATAATTTAAAATGTAGGTCAAAACATAGTTCCTTGTTATTTAATTAGGTGTTTGACTTTACCAGTTTGATAGATTTAAGGTTCAAGTCTTAGTGTGTGAACAAATTACAGATTAAAACTTAGTTTTTTATTATAAATTGAAATAAGCTAAGGATCAAATGAAAGCTTGGAAAAGTCTCATATGACATTATTTCAATTTTTAGAGTCAGTTGTCAATAGTCATTAATGATTACTCCGGATAAATAATTTGTAGATCAGTTTATTACTTTTGGGAATGAATACCTACTGTAAACACACAACGATTGAAATGACTTAATCCAAGATAAGAAGTACAACAGTAATGGTAGAGAAAGATTGAAACCATGTCTGAAGAAACTATTTTTATGCTTTAAGTACACTGAATAATAATAGTCAGTTATTACATAAATTCAACGCAGTAGTACTGAACACCGAAAAATCGATAACTTGAATGATTGTGCACAATTCGAAAAGTCAATAGGTAAAGCAATTAATAAGGATTAAAAAAAAATTCATCTTCATATCTAAAAAGTTGAGTCGTTAAGGTCAAAGGTCATATAGCCTTATGTTATCTTCATTCATTCGGTATATGGTTACTAAGATTACATTTACACAGTTACAGAATATAGTTAGATAGAGCGGCTGATAATTGAGTAAGCAACATTGAAAACAATATCACAAGCGATAAGTTTCGAAATGCAACACTTGGTTGGATGCAGACTCAGTGATCTAGAATTTAAGTGTTTTTGTTCGTGACCGAAGGTCACATGTCTACATGCATGATGAAGGGCTGTGAGTGCACACACTTTGGCGGTCCCTTTCTGGTCCATCCAAGTTTTCAATGTCGATTTGTGATCCCATCCATCAAAATAAGGTTTTTTTCTTCATTGTCACGATTTTTATTGACTATAATATATTCCTAACTGAAATTCTATCGAGTGTAAGTTTTCAAAACATCAAAGAATGAATGAATGGATGCGCACTACTGATGAGTATAGCATACCAGGAAGAAACGGCCGTCCAGTGCTTCCAGGTATCTAATGGTGGTCTAACAATGATTGATTGATGATTTCAGTGTGTAAAAGCACTAATCTCCATAACTCTAATTAAATAATTACATATATTTGTAATAATTTTTGGCAAATAAAAAAATTGAGGATTAAACATTCGTTGTTTTCATTATAGGGATAATTGATGTTATTTTCAAATAAAGAAAGAATTAGTGACACACGCTTTGTAATTGATTGAACGAAATAAATTCTCATGAAAATCATTTTGTTGAGAATTGTAAACAAATTAGCTGAAATCAAAATATTGATTGCATGCATCAATATTTCATTTATGCAACAGTAGGACATTTAAAATTCTCATCTGCCATGAGAGTAGTGTCAATCAACAAGAAAATTTATTATGTTCTAGTGTTCTAGTGTAAAAATAATGCAAACTGTTTTAACTGTGCCCTGGATGTTGGAAGCAGAATTATGAGGTCGCGTGATGAAAGCCGAGTTCCCTCGGGAGTCACGAGGCCGATGCCTCTTCTGACAACCAGAGCAACCACTCTTTTAGGTACATGGAACGTTCGTACATTGTGGGAGACTGGAAGACTATTTCAAGTTGCGGTAGAAATGAAAAGATACAACCTCGAGGTGCTCGGTATCAGTGAAACGCATTGGACACAGGTAGGACAACTGAGACTTGCTTCAGGGGAACTGCTGCTATACCCTGGTCATGAACAGGAAAATGCTTCACATACACAAGGAGTTGCACTGATGCTGTCCAAACATGCACAAAAGGCACTGATATGATGGGAATCTCCTGAACCCTGGATCATTAAAGCATCCTTCAAAACAAAGAAAGAGGACATTACAATGAACGTCATCCAATGTTATTCACCTACCAATGACTACAATGACGACGTTAAAGATCAATTCTACGAAAGGCTGCAATCAATCGTCGAGAAATGTTCACCGAAGGATTTGACGATTCTTATTGGAGACCTGAATGCCAAGGTTGGAATGGACAACACTGGATATGAAGACATCATGGGACGACATGGACTGGGAGAAAGAAACGAAAACGGTGAGAGATTTGCAAACCTATGTGCCTTCAACAAACTGGTCATCGGTGGCACAAACTTCCCGCACAAGCTCATACACAAAGCCACATGGATTTCACCGGACCAAACTACTCAAAATCAAATTGACCATATCTGTATCAACAAAACGTTCAGAAGGACCATGGAGGATCTAAGAACCAAGAGAGGAGCTGATATAGCATCAGATCACCACTTACTGGTCGTCGAAATGAAACTGAAACTAAAGAACCACTGGACAACGGGACAGACAACATCACACAAGTTCAATACGGCCTTTCTTCGGGATACTGTAAAGCTCAACGAATTCAGGTAGCCCTCACCAATAGGTTCCAGGCCTTTCAGGGTCTACTCAATGGAGAGGACGCAACATTCGAGAACAATTAGAAAGAGATTAAGGAGGCAATCACTTCAACATGTCACGAAGTTCTGTGTCACAAGAAGTACCATCACAAGGAATGGATCACTGTTGATACTCTTGCGAAATTTGAAGAAAGAAGGAACAAGAGGGCAGCAATCACTGTCAGCCGAACAAGAGCGGAGAAAGTGACCGCACAAGCTGCATACACAGAAGCAAACAAGCAAGTGAAGAAGAGCATCAGAGCTGACAAACGAAAATATGTGGAAGATCTAGCAATCACAGCCGAAAAGGCTGCAAGAGACGGAAACTTGAGACAATTGCACGAAACAACAAAGAAGCTGGCCGGAAACTATCGTGAACCAGAACGGCCAGTATACCGCGAGGAGGGCAGAGTAATAAGCAACACTGAAGAACAGAGAAATAGGTGGGTAGAGCACTAGATTTTGGTCCACCAACGATTGAAGACATCAGCATGGCCATCAGAGAAATCAAGAGCGGCTAAGCAGCAGGACCAGACAACATTCCAGCAAAGGCAATGAAAGCAGATGTGGAAGCAACTACGAAAATATTTCACATCCTCTTCAAGAAGATTTGGGTTGAGGAACAAGTACCATAAGACTGTAAAGAAGAACACCTCATCAAAATACCAAACAAAGGAGATCTCAGCAAGTGTGAGAACTACAGAGACATCACTCTTCTTTCAACACCAGGCAAAGTCTTCAACAGGGTATTGTTAAACAGAATGAAGGACTTCTTAGACGTACAACTTCGAGATCAACAGGCTGGATTTTGTAAGGATCGATCGTGTACTGACCAAATTGCTGCATTACGGATCATTGTAGAGTAATCAATTGAATGGAACTCACCACCCTATATCAACTCCATCGACTACGAGAAAACATTCGATAGCGTGGATAGGAAAACACTGTGGATGCTTCTTCGACACTGCGGTGTGCCTGAGAAAATAGTTAACATCATACGGAATTCTTATGATGGATTCAACTGAAAAATCGTACACGAAGGACAGCTGAAAGACTCTTTCGAAGTGAAGACCGGTGTGAGGCAAGGTTGCTTACTCGCACCCTTTCTCTTTTTCCTGGTCATCGACTGGATTATGAAAAAGTCAACATCTGGAGGGAAGCACGGTATCAACTGGACAGTTAGGACGCAGCTGGACGATCTGGACTTCGCAGATGACCTGGCTCTTCTATCTCTCACGCAACAACAAATGCAAGAGAAGACGACCAGTGTAGCAGCAACCTCTGCAGCAGTAGGTCTCAACATACATAAAGTGAAAAGCGAAATTCTCCGATTCAACACAACATGCACCAACCAAATCACTCTTGATGGAGATGCCTTGGAGGACGTTGACACCTTTACGTATCTGGACAGCATCATCGACGAGAAAGGTGGATCTGATGCAGTTGTGAGGGTGCGGATCGGCAAAGGAAGGGCTGCATTTCTACAGTTGAAAAATATCTGGAACTTCAGACAACTTTTAACCAAAACCAAAATCAGGATTTTCAATACAAATGTCAAGACAGTTCTACTGTATGGAACGGAAACATGGAGAACTACCAAAGCCATCATCCAGAAGATATAAGTGTTTATTAACGGTTGTCGACGCAAAATACTTCGTATTCGTTGGCCAGACACCATCAGCAACAACGAACTGTGGGAGAGAACAAACCAGATTCCAGTGGAAGAGGAAATGAGGAAGAAGCGGTGAAAGTGGATAGGACACACACTACGAAAAGCACCTAACTGCGTCACGAGACAAGCCCTCACATGGAACCGTCAAGGCAAAAGGAAAAGAGGAATGCCAAGGAATACATTACGCCGAGAAATAGAGAAAGATATGAAAGGAATGAACAAACATTGGACAGAACTGGAGAGGGAAGCCCAGGACAGAGTTGGTTGGAGAAAACTGGTGGGCGGCCTGTGCTCCATTGGGGGTAACAGGCGTAAGTAAGTAAGTACGTAAGTAAGTGTTCTAGTGTTGACCAATGTTGACGATGATAGAAAGCATCTCTGAGTACAACTATTAGTGACAGTAAAAACTTCACTAGTTTTATTTCAATATAAAAGGTGGCACCTACCGTACGGCTAAAACAGTACATGTACAACATCACTCCTAAAAACTTTCACAATCATCTGAAGATATTCATGAGGATCTGTACGATATCAGTGTGATTATTCAGGAGCAAGACTTGCTAGTACATGTTCAACCTGCAAATTTCTCTTAGAAAAAGGTGCCCAGCTTTTGAATGTTAGGTGACAAGCGAAGATTTCTTGGACATTAGGGCAGTATAAAACTACTAAAAAGTTGTACTGAATATCACCTGTTATAACCACATTATTTCATAGGTGGGGAAAACCACATAATTACTTTATTTTGACGCCTGTTTCTCCTGATAGAGCATAGGCCGCTGTGCAGCACTCTACAACGAACTCTGTCCTACACTCTCCTTTCCAATTCTATCTAGTCACTATTCATAATTTTGACGTTTATCTCCAATTCTCAACTCAGTGTGTTCCTACGTCTACCTCTCTTACTTCGGCCTTCACGATTCCAAGTTAGAGCTTGAATCATAACGCAGTTGGGAGATATTCGAAATGGGTATCCGATCTACTTCCACAGCTTTCGCATAATTTCTTCCTAAGCTACAATCACTTTTGTTTTATCCCACAGCGGGTTGTTGATGATGGTGTCGGACAGACGTATATGCAGTATTCTGTATAGACAACTGTTTACAAATACCTGCATCTTGTGGATGATGGCTTTCGTGTTTCTCCAAGTCTCTGCCTCGTACAGTAGAACTATCTTATCAATGGTATTGAAAACTGTGACTATGGTGTTAGTTGATAGTTGAGTTGAGTTTCAGACGTTCTTCAATTGTAGGAATAGTGACCTTTGTTCGTTAATCCGTCTCTCCACATCTGTATTAGATCCTCCTTACTCATCCATGATGCTGCTCAGATATCTAATGGTTCCCACATCTTCTAAAGTTTATCCATCAAATGTGATTTATTTGATATTCGCTGAGCTGAGTCTAAGCATCTTCCTTTTTTGTCTGTGTGTGCTGTTAAACTGACTGTCTTCACATGCATTTGTTGTTTTGTGTGAGTCAGACAAGCTTGGTGATCTGCGAAGTCGGAATCGTTCGACTTCATCCAAAGTGTTCACTATATCCCGTGATTTCCTTAAGACTTTGAGTGGAATATGAATTCAGTCATCCACCAGAAGAAAAAAGAAGGACGTGAGTAATCGGCCTTGTTTGACACCGGTTTTCACTTGGAACTGATCTGTAAGCTATCCTCCATATACAGTTTCTCAATACAGTCTGTTGTGAAAATTCCATATGATGTTGATTATCTTCTCAGATACGACATAGTATCGAAGACGCCTCAGTAGTGTCATCCTGTGTACGCTGTCAAATGCTTTCCCGTAGTCAATGCAGTTGGTGTACTGTAATCAATTCCATTCAACTGATTGTTCTGCAGTGATTTGTACTGTCGCGACTTGGTTGGTACACGGTCGATTCCTAAGGAATCCAGCTTGTTGATCTCGAAGTTGAGCGTCTAGGGAATTCTTCATTCAGTTCGACAACACTCCACTGAAGACTTTTCCTACTTTTTAATAGTAGAGTGGTACCTCTGTAATCCTCATACTTGCTGAAATCTCCTTTCTTTAGTGTCTTGATGGGGTGTCATTCTTTCTCTTACTCTGATGGTAATTCTTCCTGCCAAATCTTGCTGTAGATAGCGTGCACCATCTTTGCACCTACTGCTGTGTCTGCTTTCTGTGCCTTAGCTGGGCTGTTGTCTGGTCCTGAGGCCGCTTTTCATTTTTCTGATGGCCATGCTGATCGCTTCAACTGTCTGTGCATTGACATTAGTTAAGAGATCAGTAGGTGCTGTTTCTATGTTGCGTAGATTTGGTGCGGCTGGTCGATTCAAGAGTTCTCCAAAGTGCCAAACCCAGTTGTTTCGCTATACTTGAATGTTGGTGATTGCTTTTCGATATTGTTCTTGACTAGTCGTTCTGGTTTATTGTATTTTCTACCGAAATCCCTAGTTGTACCGTATAGTTGTCTCATATTTTCTACTCTTTCAGCCTTTTCTGATATCTTTGTTAAGTCTTCCACATGTTTACATTTAACGTTTCTGATACTCCTCTTCACTTGCTTGTTTACCTCTGTGTATTCAACTTGTGCCTAGGCTTTTTATGTTCTTGTTCGGCTGATATCAATTGTTGCCTTCCTGTTCTTCATTTCGTGAATTCTATCCTCCGTATCAACAGAGATCCACTCCTTGTGATGGTGCTTCTTGTGACCTATAGTCTCATTACATTCCTTAAGTTAATGCTTCCTTGATTCCTTTTCCATTTGTTCTTCATTGTAGTTTCCATTTCGTTGAGAAGGTAGTGAAAGGCTTGGAACTTATTGCTGAGGGTGCTGTTAAATTCATTGAGTTTGCGATTATCCAGAAGAAATTTAGTATTAAACTTTTGGCATGCTATTTGACCACTTTCGAATGCTTCTTTGGTTTCAGTTTCACCTTGGCCACCACCAGGTGGTTATCCGAAGGAATTTCAGCTCCTCTTTTGGTTCTCACATCCTCCATGGTCCTTCTGAAATTTTTATGGATACAGATATGGTCAATTTAGTTCTGAATAGTGTGATTTGGTGAAACCCACGTACCTTTGTGTATGCGTTTGCGCAGAAATATGGAGCTAACTATGACCGATTCGTTAAATCCCTTACCGTTTTCATTCCTTTCTCATAGTCCATGTCGTCCCATGATGTCTTCATATACACTGTTATCCATTTCAACCTCAGTGTTCAGATCTCCCACAAAAGTAATTGAATAGTTTGTAGGGCATTTCCATACTGTTCACGACAGCCTCTCGAACAATTGATTTTTATCGTCCCCACTGTTACCGCTGGTAACCACATAGCACTGGATGACATTCAATGCAATCTCCTCCTACTTTCTCTTGATGGATGCTTTGATGATTTTTAGTCCATGAGATTCCCAGCCTATAAGTGCTTTTTGTGCTTCTTTGGATAGCATCAGTGCAACTCTGTGTTTGTTGGACGTGCTCTTCTTCGTGAATTGAATATAACAGCATCTCTCCTGAAGTGAATATTTATGGTCCAGCCTGCATCAAATATGTTTCACCTATTCCAAACAACACCAGGTTATATCTTTCATTTCCTCAGCTACGTGAATAATTTTGTGCAAACATTCCATGTGGCTGTATTATTTGTTGCACTGGTGGTGAGAAGTGGCACCGGTCTTGTGATTTTCGAAGAGACTCGGCTTTGATCGTGGGGTTTGATAACTCTTCTAAACTGAAACCACCCCGCTATCAGGACAGAGTTTACATGCTTTAAATGAAACTTTCTGGTCATTGTATTATGGCAAGTTAGTTTTGTGAGATATGAGATTGGTAATCCTTATTCTTTATCCTGGCTTGCTGGCCGTAGTAACCCTAGAAGTGCTATAGGAGGATAGATTTTTGAGTCCAAGGTTTTTTGGAGCATGATAGAAACGTGCATCATTCTGTTTAGCAAAGGATATTTGCTGAAAACCTGTTCCATGCGAAAGTTTTAGATAAATCGAAAAAAATAAGCTTAGATATAGATACCTATGCTTATGCTTCTAACAATGATGAATTTCGAATAACAACTGATAGATTTTTCATTGAATTTTCGGACAGAAGTACTTTCCACTTTTTCTTTTCAAAAGTACCAAATATATATATATCTAATTGGATTAGATCTAGGGACTTTATAAACCATTTTTATAAACTAATCCATCAATATCGAACATTCTCGAATTCAGTCTATTCTTACATACTAAGACAATGGGTAATGGAAGATGACTTAGAGGTGAATGGTTTCATTCGATACTGCATTTGACGGATTTAGAATTTTCAAAGTCTCTGTCTCTTAACAGCTGAACGTTACATGCTCACATTATTAAAGCTTGTTACCTTACATTAATTCAATCAATTTAACATCTCTTGAGCTTTAACCACCACTCTGACAGTTTGTATGTTAACCAATACTATTGATCACTGTATGTGCTGCAGTGGGTTAAAACATTTTATCGGTAACTATTTCAGAAAAAATTTGCTGAAATCTCTGTTTTATCAAAACCTAGGTTGTAATTTTTGAAGATACTCATGGCTCTTCTATAAAATTTACCAGTAAGTGTAGAATATGTGTTGTTCATCTCTGAAAAGGCACTGGCTATTAGCTACAACATCTAACTTAAGGAACTAAAGAGAATGGAAAATATTCTCACTTTACACGTAACAGTGGTTCCTGTATTAAATTGATTATGCCTGTAAATTGGCATATATTCTGTGATTATTACACGAATATAATTTATTCAAATCAACACTTTATTCCATGTATAACAAGATCATGTTTGAAATACAGTAATAAAAGTAACAAATGAATATGAAATTACTTTTTGTATTCATCAATCGTAAACTTATGTTATTTGCCGAAATGTTATGAAGACTGTTTTTGTTACGAAATAACAGTAGCTGGTAAAACCCCTTGAAAGTTAGAAGATACAAGGCAGTTCTTTCATTCTAGTTTTGGATTCTTCAACAGAGCCAAATTCATAAAGACAAGATCAATCTTTAAGAACCTTACAAACCGGTGATGAGTACTGTATCCTTAGACTAATTATCTCAGGTCTGTATATTTATTCGAAATGTGATATGATGACTTACATACCATACTATAACATTATGATCCTCAATGAATACGATTCATATCAATTTGAATTTAGTAATTACGTATAATTATCACACTAGGCGAGAAGACAACCAGTGTAGCAGCAACCTCTTCAGCAGGTCTCAACACACACAGAGGAAAAAGTAAGATCCTCCAATGCAATACAACATGCACCAACCTAATCATAATTGGCGGGAAAGCTTTGGAGGATGTAGAAGCTTTAACATGTGCAGACGTGAAGGCACGGATTAGTGAAACAAGAGCAGTATTTCTACAATTGAAGAACATCTGGAATTCAGAACAACTATCAACTAACATAAAAGTCAAAATTTTCAATAAAGAGATCAAGACAATTCTATTGTATGGGGCGGAAACTTGAAGAACTACAAAAGCCATCATCCACAAGATACAAGTGTTTATTAACAGAAGTTTTTGCAAGATACTGGGGATTCATTGATCGAATACTATCAGCAACAACCTACTTTTGGAAAGGAGAAACCAGATTCCAGCTCAAGAAGAAATCAGGAAGAAGCTCTGGAAATGGATAGGACAAACACTGAGGAAAGTACTCAACTGCGTCACAATACTATGAGAATTGGAGAACGACATGAAAATAATGAACAACAACTAAACAGAACTGGAAAGGAAAGCATGGGACAGAGTAGGTTGGACCTAGGCTTTACTGGGGTTAACAAGAGCAAGTAATTAAGTACTGTACTAGGCTCTTCTCACTTCAGCTGAGAGGTTTATTGAACTGAGAATTACCCACCTACTGAATATGAAACGCAAGCCAACTGAATAAATACTCGTAACCAATCAACTATAAGGTCATTTATTTTTATGATACAATCGTGTTAACTAGCTGTTTAAAATAGAAAACAAAATGAAAATAGCTATAAATCACATTGAATGTGATTAATCGCATTTTGTTTTCTATTTTAATAGATTCCACTGTTTTTGGAACTAACGATTCTTCCCTATTGATCAGTAGTATATATATATATATACTGACTTATATTGATAATGTTAAAATATATCAGTGAATAACAATCAATATGTTGATGTTTGTAATAGATAGATCAAGTGATGAAAATTCAAAAACACTGCTTTTCTTTTTACCGATATTTACTATCAAAATTATGGCAAACCATAATTCATTTGATTAGAAAGTTTTTGCAAATAAATAAGGAATTAGTTCAAGGCTTTCCGTGTGAATTATTTTCAATTTGTCAAGTATGGGCAATAAAAATACTAACTTCTTTTAGGTCATATATATATATTGAATTATATATATTTTATACTAGTTATGCTAGCTTGAATTGGTCGGTATGAGTGGTTGAATTGTTTTCAAAGTGTATTTACGTGTGGCCATTAATTTCAGTTGCATTTCAGTTGTTTTAGTATTCGTACGATTATTGGACCATTGAATGAATTATTTTTCTTATAGTAAAGTTTAATCATGTGATCTGGAATTCGAATAGGGCATTTTTTATCCGATCTGTAGTTCTGCTGAATTTATCGTGGTAGAATGAGAAATATGCTTAATACACTTTTTTGTATACCGGTGTTTACATCGATTTTGTAAATGTAGTTCTATTGTGAACATGATAAAATCTTGTACTTTAATGAAACTAAGTAACTTTTCGAAATTCTTAAACTTTTAATAAAACTCTTTGATACTGTTTTTATTCTCTCATGAAACATGCTTTGTTGTGACCTATGATTTACGAATGTGTTTACTAGAGTTCATTCATTTTAAAGTGTTGTCATTACTTAAAGTGATGATTTCTGACTTCAAAATCCACAACAGTACTTGGTTTGATTGATGGAATCACAGTATTGTAGATAAAGTTTTCTACTCCTAATCAACCTCTATTTTCCTGAGTTCTTTGATCAATACAACCAGTTATTATCAATAACCCTCAGATAAAATATGTTTATCAAAAGTGAGTAAGTAAAGTAAATCTGAAATTAGTAAATGAGTTAAATTAAGATTTTTACTTTTTGCGCAATCAAGTGGCACAAAAATTCCCGAATGGAACTAAAATACCACGAAAATTGCCAGCAAATATATTCCCTTGTCTGGATTAATTCTTCTTCTCTGTCCTTGATTCTCGGAGATATTACGCTTAGTGACGGGAACGTAATTGATCAATAGTGGTGTTCATAGTCAACCTCAACTGGCGCCACTACAAGGTAAACAACAGCTAATTTGTAGACTCGTATTATCTAGCACCTTTATATATGTATTTTGTATTGAGATTTCTACAAAATTTGCTGAGTGAATAATTAACGCATGAATACTTTTTATTTCATTCTGTGTAATAACTTTGCTATCCTGGTTATTAGAACATTACTTTCTTCATACTAATTCTTTAATATCAACAATATAAGTAGAAATAATTTATTATTTAGGTCTATGTAAACACCGCATTCATATAAAATACTTTTCTCCATTTATTTTACATAGTAAAGATAATGATTATAGAGTAAGGTTTTATGCAAATCACCTCTAGGGTTACAATGTTCATTTTATGAATGAAAAAGTAGTTTGAATGACTGGAAAGAATTCACAGAAAGTTGTGAACCTAGGTTTCATGTTGGCTAGCACTCATTTACAAGACTTATCTCTCGCAATTGAGAGGGTATAATGATCTTCAAGAAATTCGAAACTTTGCCATACAATGTCGCCGTCAGAACAAAACTGAAATATTTACAACACTTCAGTAAGTAGATATTCGAAATTCATTCTTATTGGAGAGGTCCATATCTTCATAAATTTGTTTCCTAAAGTATGATTCAAAACATAGTAGTTTTCACAACATAAAAATATCTACAAAATTATTAATGAACTGCGAAATACAATGTACCATTTTTGAGCTGAAGTTATTTGGAGAGGTACGTTTACATTGAACTCCACCTAGAGATCTTCTAGGATTACTGCAGGTCACAAGCTCGGATAAAGGAAGAAGGTTGGGCATTGGGTTAACAACCCCATCAAGTACAAAACTGACGTGCTAAAACGTCCTAACCAGAACAGATTATTTAAAGCATTTAAATCCTGTCCTGAGACTCGTTAGGTCTTCATTTAGAAGAGTTATCAAGCCTCACTTTGAGAGTCCATTTTTTTCAGAAGTTACGAGACCAATGCCCTTTCTCACAACCAGAGCAACAATCGACGTAGGTACATAGATTGTCCTCACAAAGTAGAAGATTAGAAGAATCATCTAAGTTGATATGAAAGTGAAAAGACACAACCTGGTGGTACTCGGAATAAGTGAAACACATTGGACGTAGGCTGAACAAAAAGGATTCATTTCAAGAGGTAAATGCCTAACGTACACAACGAGTTGATCTGATGCTATCCAAACAAACAAAAGGAGTACTTATAGGCTAAGAATTTTATGGACTTAAAATCATCAAAGCATCCTTCAAGAGAAAGTAGGAAGAGATTTCATTGAATGTCATCCAGTGCTATGCGGCTACCAACGGTAACACTGTGGACGATAAAAATCGATTGTTTGAGAGGCTATCGTGAACAGTAGGGAAATGCCAGACAAACTATTCAATCATTCTTATGGGATATCTGAACACTGAGGTTGGAGTGGATAATAGTGGACGACATGGACTATGAGAAAGGAATGAAAACGATATGGGATTCGCGAATCTAAGTGACTCCAATGAATCGATTGTATACATAGATAATACAATCATTTAAGTATATTCACTGTTGTTTGAACTATAGGGAAAATTAGAATAGGTTGAAGAGTAATTTCATCACTTGGTCAAGTTCCTGTCGAATTTATAATTAATTATTAACAGCCTATTATGATCATGTGCTACGAAAATAAATTCTTGTAACACTATGTTACACTTTGTTTTTGTTACACCACTTAAAAATTAGATTTGAAATAACCAATGGTTATTCAAAATGATTGCTAATAATTTTTTAACTTTTGAATCACATATTTCATTCATGAGGTATGTATGATTTGTTATATCATGAACTATGTAAGAATATGGCGATAAATTGTTTATTTCCAAAAAAATCACTCGTAACACAACTAAAAGAATAACAAATTTGTGTAAAACACAAAGCTATACGATAATATTTCTAAAAAAACCCTCAATAAACACTTTATTGTATGGTATGGTTATGGTCTAGACCAAGATAAGAAACGAAACATAAATAATCTATAACATGAACTGTTTTTATAAATGTTTAATCAATTCTACATAGCCTTTATAAATAATTTACTGTGAATAAACAAGCAACTATTGAACATGTTCAAGGAAAATTATAAATTTTTTAATAGTATTCACATTGTACATCAGAGACAGATCTCATAGTTAACATAACGTTTGCGTCTCATAGTTAACAGACCTAATTTAGTTTACCTTGGTATTTGAGGTTTAATATCATTATTCCTTTGTGAATAGCAATTGTATACATAGATAATACAAGCATTTAAGTATATTCACTGTTGTTTGAACTATAGGGAAAATTAGAATAAGTTGAAGAGTAATTTCATCACTTGGTCAAGTGTAAAACTCTGCGAACAATGATGCGAGTTCATTATTCATTCAACTTACAATTTTTAACTGAAATCAATTCCACTAAATGGTTATATATATCGATATTCATAATGGGATACAGATTAAAGTGAAATTTTATATACATTTTACTAGAAGTGCTGATTAACATAAAATCTCATCAACAAGAAAGTTAGGTCTGTTTCATTCCGTGAAGCTGAGGCTGTCGACCATCAATCTACAGCTTACTCTGTCCTCCGCTCTCCTTTCCAGTTATACCCGTTTGGTATTCATTCTTTTGATGTCTGTTGCAAATTTTCGGCGCAATGTGTTCCTTGGTTTACTTCTTTTCCTTTGGACTCAAAGGTTCCAAGGTAGGGCTTGCCTCATGAGGCAGTTGAGAGATTTATAAAATATGTATCCGACCCACCTCAACACTTTTCTCAATTTCTTCCTTAGATGGAATCTGATTTGTTCCATCCCACGGCACATCGTTGCTGATGGTGTCCAACTAATGGATCTAGTGTATCCAACATAGACAACTGTTTATAAACACCTGTATATTTTGGATGATGGTTTTCTTGGTTCTCCAAGTTTCCTCTCCATACAATGGAACTGTCTTGACGCTCACACTGGACAGTGTGACTTTGGTACTGGCTGACAACTGTTTTGAATTCCAGATGTTCTTCCACTGTGGAATTACTGCCCTTTCTATGTCAATCCATCTTTACAACAGTATCAAATGCTTTTTGTTTATCAATATGTTTCTGTCCAGATATGTAAAGGTTTTGACATCTTTCAAACTTTCTTCATCACGTATGGTTTATTTACTTACCGTATTTGGTGTATCAAAAGCATTTCTCCACCTTAAGAGCGATTTGGCAAACGCTTACATTAGAAATAAATTCTGAGGCAGTTTACTTTGCATAAAAAAAGATATTTTTTTCTAACTAAAAGAGAACTATTGGAAATAATGCAAATCAATCCTGCAAATGCTGCCGAATTTATAATTAATCATTAACAGCCTATTATGATCATGTGTTACGATAACAAATTCTTGTAACACTATGTTTCACTTTTTTTTTTTGTTACACCACGTAAAAATTAGATTTGAAATAACCAATGGTTATTCGAAATGATTGCGAAAATTTTTTTAAAAAATTTAATGTTAATAGTGAATGGTGAAAGAAAGAAATGATTTAATTTCTATAATTGCATACAATAATTTCCAATAACTTCTTCAAAAACTAAGTCATCTTTAATAATCGATAAAATGGATTTTTATTTATGTGATCAGTATGTCACTGACTATTGATAACACGTAACATAATGTTAATGAATGGGAAATATCTTAAAATGCATGGGACTTAATGTAAAAATTCATTTGTCGTGACAGAATAAAGCGTAAAAATCAAGAGTTTAAAAATAAAATGAATTCTGATTCTATTTTCGCTGAATTGTATTCAGCTATAAACAACTAGAAATTTACATAAAAGTATATTCTTAGAAGAGGTAATGTTTTTTGAAATCATGGATCGATCAAAGTTAGACCACCATTAGAAACCTGGAAGCATTGGACGGCCGTTTCGTCCTGGTATGGGACTGACTCATCAGCGGTATGCATCCAGGTTTCTAATGGTGGTCTAACTTTGATCGATACATGATTTCTAATGTGTAACTCTCTTTAACTAAATAACCATCATCGAAGTTGTTTTTTCTATATATATACTGTGAATATTAAGCTAAATTAAAAGTCTTCCCTTGATCTAAGTAATTTTCTTAATACTCTATAATAATTGAAGACCATATATTGTTTGTCAGTTCTCATAAGGTGATAATCCCAATGGCAAGAAATGAAGCAGTAGTATATTACGTTTCAGCATGATTTCCAATGAATATAATAATGTAAGCTGATATTTCACGGGATGCTTAAATATGTCATTCTTTTAATCACAATGGTTGACATCCATAGTTCAACCAACCATCATTGATAATAGAACAGCGTTTCCATCTGAACTTCACAGTTAGTTCCATTGGTTTTGGATGGTTTTAAATGTAGAGCCAATCAGATTGATCATATTCAACGAAAACTAAGCTCTCGTTAACAATACCACCTGTCAGTGCCATTGCAGGAACACAAACATTTATGAAGCTTAACATTATAAACCGAGGGGTAAGGATATCGTTAATAGGAATAAGACATTGGAATAAACAGCGTATTACGTAACCATTCTTATTCACACTTTGTCAATGCTGAAAACATGATGGAAAATTGTTTGAAACAAATATTGAATATATATATATATATATATATATATATATATATATATAGCTGATGCGTACTTTATAGGATGGAGAATCGCATTTTCAGAAAATAAAATTGTAATTGATTTTTCTTTATCATATAACATTTTTCTACAATCCATATTAATCGATCTGTTTGTAGTTCTCTCTATAAAACTTTACAATTCAAGCTATGAATCTTTTTTTATTATCATGATCGGAATGTTTATTTATAGTTACGTGACGTATAACATTTCCAGCGTAAAAGTCTCAAACAAGAATAAGAAAAGCATTTATTCATCACAAGTAGTTGCAGTTTAGAAATTTCTTTCTGAAATCATCTTGCTTCAAAATCTTTTATTGATCGATAACTTCAGTGTTTTTTCAGCGCTGTTTTATGATAATTATAAATAATACTTGAGCTGTATGATCTTGGATTATTTTTCTCATGAATAACATGTTTTGTGAGCAGGAATAAAACAATTTCAATTAGATTTATTCAAGTAGAATATTTCTATAGTTACGTTCTATAAATTGTATAGCTTTATGTGATAATCCGAAAACTGATATAAAATGATCTTGATGAAATTATTTGCTTTGCTAATTTCTAGATATTTTATTTATTTGGAAAGTACTCTCCACTATGGATTGGCGACATATGGTTGAAAATTAACAAGAGACAAAAAGTAACACTGAACTGACATCCAGGAGTTCAAAGTGTTGCTTTAATTTCAATTTCATTACCATCACCAACAGATTTCTTATCCTTTATTTATGCGCTCAAAACTGGCTAGTTTTTAGAATAACTTCTGCGTATTTCTGATAATAACATGTGACCGATTAAATTTTATCTATACTGTAAAAAAAATATTATTGATGGAACGAACTAACAATCCAGTAATATCACAAATCAATTCACTTTTAAATCTAGACCAGTGATATTTTTAATCAGTGTACTTCTAGAATAAATGAGATATTTAAAGGTACTAGATTTGTACCCTGGATGGGTTGTGATTACACCTTTTCTGGGAAGTCCTGTACAAAAATGAAACTGTGTTATCTAACTTCCCTCTGCTTTTCAAAGATTATTTTGTTGCAGTCATTTACTGATCTAAATTATCCTCATAATTGTTAGGATATTCATGAAATATCCTAAAGAAATTATTTTTTGAGTCTTATTCTATTGGTCAATATTTAAGGTAGTCCTAACTACCAAGTTCACATACTATAAATGTTATTTCCTATTGATTAGTAGTCACGGTCGACCTAACTGTATAAATAGACATTATCTGTAGTTTTATGATCCTTCTTCTGTACAAGACCTAATATTTTTTGAGTGCTTCTAGAATACGCTTTCTACGTCCTGTCAAGACTTTTTTCTTCTACTTAGTGAGACATTGGGACGCTCGGATTAGAGTAGCCTTTCGCGTCACTGGATCATCTGTCTTTGTTCTCGTTTACCGACTAAGGTGAACTTGTAATAGTTCAAGCACATCAACTGATAAGCATAACAATAATGATTTTTACATTTATCATTTAGAAGCTTAAAAATCATATAGTTCGAAGTTATTTCTGCAAAAATAAGATTCAAATTGTCGTTTTAAAAATTTTATATAATTTTTCCCCCACTATGAAATTAGTATTCTAACTAAATGCTTGAACAAACTTAAGTTTTTTCTTAATTTCTGCCTACAGAGCATAGGCAGGATTATTAGTGACTTTCGAATGAAACAAACATGTTAGATAAGAAAATTAACTGTAAACAAAATCCAATTAATAAAATAATTAGTGGCATAATTTGTTTTGTTCTTAATGAAGTGTATAATTGCAGCTCATATCATAAACTAGTATCATATGATACGTTTTTAGTCATTGTTTCACTGAACAGTTTTTCGTTATTTCTCCATAGAAATCTCTGCCTGTTTCTCAATTACTTACGCTTCTATTGATCATAAATCTAAGTATAACGTATGATATAGTAATGATGAAATTTACTAAAGAACCTTCATTTAATTAAATAACGAGAGAAATATTAGTGAAGAATCATATAGTTATTCACTGGTTGAACAATGTGTTTCTTCAAGATTGAAACGAATTGTAAACAATAATATGAAAACTCAGTAATCAGCTTTGAAAGATCTTCAATATTTGTTTCCTAAATTTGCGTACTGTACAGTAAATATCGGTTGAAATTCACTACACAGACAAAAGGCCATGATCTTAATTTTAAGCCTAGAATAATGATCTATTATATTCAGTTGTTCCGTGTTGTCAGTCAATATGGACAGTTTTTAAAAGACTGACGTAATGTCCATTATTTCATAAGCGGTGAGCATTCTTACAATGCAAGGCGCGTAAAAATGAGTCATAAATTCTTTGAAATGAGCTTGATAGCATAAAAATAAACCCCTCTTATGTGATTTTGGTGAAGAAGAACCTTCAGTAAACACAGGAAAGTAGTTGATAGATCCAGTTAGGATAAAAATAAAATTTAAAACTATCTATCTTCGTTTGTTTTAGATAATATGTTTGACCAATAGATTATTAGATGAGTATGCTTGTTTAAATTCTGAATTGATATGTTAACTGATAATATTGAAAATCTTTTAAGTTGATGAGTGAAACAACTTCATTTTTACTCATCGAAATTCCTATCTTACAGTAAATTTTAACTGATGACAGAGTTTGTGATGACGATTCAGTGATAAGATTCACCAATAACAATCCTGCAATAGTTTTTTATAGATCAATGTTTTACTTTTCGGCTTGTAGACCCTTCTGGGCTACTGCCGGTCCCAAGCCCGGATAAAAGAGGAGGGTTGGGCATGGGGCTGGCGACTCCATCGCGTTCAAAAACTAACTTGTTAAAAAAACGCTAACCAGAAAAAATAATTCAAAAGTTATAATACACTATGACTGACAAGATTGAATTTTGAGTGGAACCGTAGACAACCCTAATTTTTATTGGGCCATGGATTTGGAGACTTTTTTCTACATTCACTCTTGAGTCCAATAAAAAATAATTGTAGACTGGCTTCCGTTATTCTGTTTCAAGCACCGAGTATTTTTTTTTATCGCAGATACTCATTTGTTAGAATACATGAATAATCCAACTACAACGCATCTAAAATTTAAAAAAAAATTTAAACCTTTACACACAATCATTCTAAAGTGGTAGAGAATAAGACAAAAGGGGTTTTAATTATTGCTTATAAAAATTAAGGAATAATAAAATGTATAACAGCAATTGATAGATTCAGTGGAAGTTCACAAAACTAAAAACATAGAAATACAATAATACAGTTATCTAATAATTGCATAATAAAAACATAGACAATAATAGTTAATCAAATAGTTTAGAAAGTTGTAATATTCCCAGTATTTGCTTAATCAAAAAAGAGAGCTCGTATTCGTTTGCTCAAAACTCTTGATAAAAATCTGTTTTTTTTATTCGAAGTAAAATAGCTAAGTTTGAGTATTTTATTGAGTTCATACAATGAGATGTTATGAGAATAATATCAGCAGAATTTTTGAATGTTTGAATAGAAGCTGTTGTTTGAGTACATTTCTAGGCAAGAAAAAAATATAAATAAGTTCACAGTATAAGACCACTTTAGAATGAAATTACTTACTTACTTACGCCTGTTACCCCTAATGGTGTATAGGCCGCCGAGCAGAAAATTATGGTTTTTTGGTTAGCGTCTTTTTAACGAGTTGGATTTTTACAAGATGACGTCGCTAAACCCATGTTCAATCCTCCTACTGTGTCCTCACTTGGGACCGGTACTAACACCAAAAGGGCTCCAGGCATAGTTTTAAGATGAAATAAGTAGTATCAAAATAGTAAATACTAAACGGATATATTTTTCATTGGAATATATTTCTTGAAAATAACGTCAATGATTTTGTGCGATAATACAAATATTAAATTTGTACCTGTATCATTAACTACGTGATAATTGCAATCGGTTATGAGACCGCAAAGTTCTTATGCGAACCAGATAGTAGTTTTGTGGTGCGCGCTACTTATAAGTAGTATATGACGCGAGTGTAAACGTAATGTTTGGCAGCAGAAGATGGGGGAAGATCAAGAAAGGAAGAATGGGAACACAATGGAATTTGTATGAAACGCATGAATAGTGAAATGTCAGACAATGGATTGATGATGTTGCTGCGCCGTGCTCTGCCGAATATCGATGAGGAGTCGGAGGCACAGCTGTTGGCGTCGCAATTTGTCGAGAGAGTGCCTGCCGCCGTGTCCCAGTAGCGGGAACTAGTAAACGCTACACGTTGGATAGATTCCGTACCCATTCCAGACCAGCGGGCAAGAACAGTGACCGAAGTGGTGATCCGGCATATTTTAGCGTGCCACGGAATACCGAAAATGATATTACAGTGAATTAGTTAAGTTCAATAGATCAATGTATGGAATTAACAAAACGTTTTTTACCAAATATCACAACAATCCAACTATTTTCATCTAAAATAGTGAAATCAATGTGAGATTTATACTTTTGGAAAATTACAATTTTAACCTTCTTTATGCGCATGTCGTAGAATTGTTGTTTTTATTTAGTAAAACAAAAAAAAAGAAACCGTTTTTTTTAAATGCTTGATTTGTTAAATGTCATGCATTAATGAACAAAATGAATAGTTTCACTTGATTAATAACAATATAGATTATAGTCGTATCACCTTTCTTTTTTATTCAATGTTCAATTTTCTAATTCTTACTTTGAGAAAAAAAATGAAAGTGAATAATATATATTGTTACTATTACGATTTCAATTCACGTGAATGTTCAGTTAGTCAAAAAAAATATATGAACCTGGGATAATCTTTTGAATAAATTCTTTTCAAATCTTACAATTATCTATTCTGATTAATAACCGTTAAAAATTGGCCTGGTTTAGATATTTATATATGATTTGATGGTCTGATGAATTCTTTACAGTATATTTTGATGTTATTATTGATTAAATTATTTCAGAATTTGAATATTTAATAAAGTTCACTCTGGTTTTTGTGATTTGTTGAATACATCAAGTTAGATGTAAGTGTTGATTTTAACAGGACAGTCAATTTAACTGAACAAATAAGCAATTAAAATAGCCAAACCATTCATTAATAAAAAAAATTCAAACAATCATTCATTTAAAATAGATTTAGCCTGAGTTGCATGATTCCAAGTTACGTATCAGATAACAAACAACTTACTTAATTACTTACTTGCACCTATTACCTTTAATGAAACATAGGGTGCCTACCATCATCCCCCAAACGACTATGTCTTGAACTTTCCTTTCCAGTTCTAACCAATCGCTTTTCAATCTTTTCATATCTATTTCTGATTCTTGGAGCAGTATATTCCTTAATCTACCTCTTCTCCCTCGGTCCTGAGGGTCTCACCTTAGGGCTTACCTCGTGATGTAATTGAGCGATTAACAAACTATTTGCCACAGATTGAACAACCAATGGAGCTTCACTTTTACTTGCCATATCAGAGTGGAATAGTCATTGAGAACAATACAATGATATAATGAATGGTTAGATAGTTCAATTTAAGTTTGCCTAAAAATAACTCACTTAATTTTACCTATTTGAATACTTGAAAATTTTGGATTGAAGTTCAAGTTAACACTTTTTGTTAAAAAATCTGTATCCTAATAGTTTATCTAGATATTTTTAAAACATTTTCAATTACCATCATGTGATAAGTAGAATTGTTGAAAAAAAATCATTCATTTGGTGATAGTATCAATGAAACTATGTTAAGCCTTGTAATGAGTGAATATATCATACATCGTCGAGATAATAACTGACTAAAAATGATTATGAGTTAAAAAGTAAATTATTACTTATTTCTTGTTGAGTTTCTTCATTTATTCTGGCCGTTTTGAGTGATGACTCTAGTGAGGTGAAGAATGCAAGTTGTGAAGTGTCACGTGGGTTGCATTTTAATTCTTTTCGAAGGTGTTCTACTGTTGTCGTTAAATGTTGTTTCAGCAGGTCTGACTCACAGTTCTTCACGCTTTCTCTTGTAGATGGCTTTGAAATCCTGATTAGTTTATCTCTGAGGAATTTTCTTCTGTGTTCTCTATGTCGTCCGCTTGACATCTCGATCGCCGTTGTCAAAAATGCTAAGTGTTCTGACATAAGTATTCCCTCCAGTTTTCTTCTTAGTTCATCTATGTTGTGTTCGTATACATGCACCAACCAAATCACACTTGATGGAGATGCCTTGGAGTACTTAAAAACCTTTACATATTTTGGCAGCATCATCAACTATCAAGGTGGATCTCATTTAGATGTGAAGGCGCTGATGGGCAAAACAAGGGCTGCGATTTTACAACTTAACAACATCTGGAGCTCAAAACAACTATCAATGAACAACAAAGTCGCAATTTTCAATAAAATGGTCAAGACAGCTCTACTATCTGGCGCGAAAACTTTGGAAAACACATTACGCCGAGAAACGGAGACAGACAGGAGCAGAATGAACAAAAATTGAACAGAACTAGAAAGAGATGGCCAGGATAAACTAGGTTGGAGAATACTGGTCAGCGGCCTAGGTTTTATTGGGGGTAAGTAAGTAATTACTATTAACTGGACTTGAACTATTATAAAAGTGAACCAAAATAAATACTGACATAAATCTTATCAATGTAAACTTTCTATTCATATCGGTGTATATATATATTTTTAATAAATGCAGATTAAATTCTTTACAGGAAGAAAGCAACATCATATAATTGTTGATTAAGGTTAGCATTCACCAGCCAAATATTGTTTTCTCATGGAAGAGTAATTCTATTCGTGTTTCATCTGTTGTTGTCCCATTAATTTTGTTCTATGTTATCAATTCACTAGAATTATATGCGCTAAAATAGACATACATTTTACTTATTTATTTATTTCTGTTAATGAACTAAATTACACATATTCAAATATTTTCGGGCAGAGTTTTGGAGGTTTGTGTTTTTACGCATTTGAAATCATCAATCAGTCATTGTTAGACCACCATTAGAAACCTGGAAGCACTGGACGGCCGTTTCGTCCTGGTATAGGACTCATCAGTAAAATCCGTAGATCAATCAGAGTTAGACAATAACACAATTAGATGCCGGCCCAGTGGTCCAATGGTTAGGTGATCGCGCACAATACCGAAGGTCCCGGGTTCGAATCCTGCGGGGTGCAGGAGTCGTGGATGCGCAGTGTCACTGATGAATCCCATACCAGGACGAAACGACCGTCCAGTGCTTCCGGGTTTTTAATGGTGGTCTAACAATGATTGACTGATGATCTCAAATATTCAAATATCATAGAAAATGAATCGAGATAAAAAAGAAGTTGAAGTATTTATTGAGACAGTAAAATAGAAGATAAATGAAATAGTAATAACGAGTATATCACACACTATCGTTGATACTTTAAAAACAATCATGTTACTTGGCTGTCTAGATCACTAGTGTAAAACAAACTATTATAAAAATCGTCATTACAGAGTTGTGAAGACTGTTGGGTTTAGTTGAAATCACAAACCAATCAATGTTAAGCCACCGTTAGAGAACTCAAGGCATTGGATAGCCGTTTCATCCGGGACCCCGCCCGCGCAATTCGAACACAAGACTTTCTGTCTCTAGCGCGAACGCTTAACCAGCCGTCCAGTGCTTCCACATTTCTAACAGTGATCTCACATTGATCTGTGAATTTAATGAAGCTGTTAATACTATTATTTGATATTCTTGATTTTACTGGTATGCTCATTTTAAAATAATTAAAAGTGTATAAAGCAAAATATTGTGATCTGAATAAAATTTATTTATCTTGATACCATAAGAAACACTTCCTTACGACATTGTATTTCATTAGTATTTTTTTCAATCTGTAAACTAAATATTTATGTTTAAATTATTGAATGAAATAAAGTTTAAAAAAATAAAGTTCAAATCCATTATTATTGTTATGATATTAGTGTCTGTAAACAAAAGTATACCTTATAGAATAGATGGATTGTGGGGTAGCAGAGTGATCAAGGACGCGTATTTTGTGCCATTCGGAACTTGTCATCTAGATCTGCCTGCATTTCATAAGTGATGTTCACCTCGAGAGTCGAACACAGTACCGTTTGCCTCAAATGCCAATACGTTATCCACTAAGCTATTGAATCCAGTTAGCCATTCACATGTGTAACGAGGTATGAGATTTGATTTGATTTGTAATGGTTCGGATAATTTTGTTGTTTATATTTTTGACTGAAATTTATTCAGTTTTGGTTGACATTTGTGTATCCTGCGTTGACTGCTTTCGTGTAGCCATTAACACAGGTCGATATAGAACAGATACTATATGGCTCGCAGAATTCGTTCTTTAAGTTATGGTGTCTTCATGAAATAAATGTTTAATGCATCCAAAAGCAATAATAATCTTTTAACAATTCAATGAAAACGCTATTTTCGTTATAAGAATGAAAATATTCCTTTTTTTCCGTTTATTAAACAGAAAATATCGATTAAAAATTACCATAATCACATAGTTAAAAGAATACAATTTGACTGAAACTGCTTAATTAAATAGGAGACAAAAATGTATTGAAATTGTAGAGGGTATGAAAAATAAGATTGAATAATTGCTAAATTATCAATGAACAGAAGAGTAGTAGCAAGGAATAATTAGATACATTTTATGGAGAAAAAAAAAACGGATTCAATAAAATTAGTTAGCAAATACCTGTAAAGTTTTTCAATAATCGTATAGTGAAATTAATTTCTGATTATCATTTATAGATTTGTGATCATCTTATCTATAATTGATCCTTTGCAAGCCTACTCACTAATCATATCTTTTAAGACACCCAATCGAAAAGCAACGTTAAAACTGGCTTATGGAAAACCCCATGTGGAACTATTGTGTGGGTTCATCTTTTTCTAAAGCAAGCGGTAACCATAATCTACAAAATAATGTACAAAATGTCCCTACAATCCAATACTTACCAAAGTATTTTTAAAAATGAACTTGATGATTTCACTAATAACCCTGAATGAAGAAATATTTGATTTCTGATGGTTAGAATATTCAAATGTAATATCTGTGTATCGATTGATTTGTATCTCTTTCCAACTATCCAACACATTGTTATTTATTAAATGATTTGAAAATCTTATTTAACTATTTTGAATTATTATCAACATAATGTAGAAAAATGAAAGAAATGAATTATCAACCAATAAAATTTGTTTGCAAATTTAACCGAACGGAATTTGTAGAGGTTGTCTTATTTTTATAGTTGGAATTATGAAATCACCTTAGCTAGACCAATATCTTGGACATTAATAACACCACTGGATACCATCTCAGCGGTCAAGAGATTAGGCGTTTACGCGCGAGACCGAAAATCCTGGGTTTGATTCTCCCGAGCGGAGTCTAGGATACACACTGTCGTCGAGTCCAACCCCCTAGAATGAAACGGTCGTACTGTCTTTCCAGGTTTCTAATGATAATCTAACAATGATCGACTCATTATTTCAATGAAACTTCACAATCTTCATATCTCTATGCGGAAAATCATGAATGATTTAATCGAAAAGAGACATTTTCTTCACTGAATATTCATAAAGTTTTATTCATAAAATCATACGTTTTTCAATGTTATCAATAAGACAACATTTCTTTCATCCAATGGTTCTTACTACTTACTTACTTACTTACGCCTGTTACGCCCGATGGAGCATAGGCCGCCGACCAGTTTTCTCCAACCAACTCTGTCCGTTTTTCGGCTACTATGACAATTTTAAACGAAATTCTAATTGTTTTCTGCGAAGAGTACTGGTTTCTATCATCATGACATTACACTTTAGAATTCGTGATAGTTAAACTAAACTTTTTTTTCTCATAGGTTTCAAATAATTTAAAAATAGTTATTTCTTTACTTTGTAGTAAATTAGTTTTCTTTATTTTTTTAACATTGAGCTATCAATCTTCTTACAATGTAATTACAAGTACAATTATTAAAAATTATATTTCTACATGCAATTTCTATACGCTAACTTGAATTAAATCTAGTCATGAATTTTGTTTGGAAAGCAATTTTTTTTATTTTCCTCGAAAAAAAAAATATATGCTCACTGAAAACATGATTATTTATTTACTCGAGACTTTGTTTTACTTTATTAGATAATGAACAAATAAACCTCGTGGAAATATATGTATATATAATCAAGGTAGAAGAGGAATTTGTTTTTCTTCTAAATGAAAATAATTGTATACAGTTCATTAGAGTTTCGATTAACTTTTATAAATTTCTATGTGCGTGTATAAATTAATGTAACAGGAGAAATTTTAATCAAAGTTGAAGGAAAAAAAACACATCATGAAAGAAACAAATCAACTCAGTCCAATTGATTTTTTTTTTCTGTTATATACAGAGAAAATCTCAACTTCTTATTTTAGTGTATTGTATAGAATTAACTTCAAATGAAAATTAGAAAGATGAAATGATTTACAATTGTTAGTTAGTAAAAGTAGTAGAGTAGTAGTATTCTTTTAATTCAGTTGAATATATCCTCTACAAATTTGTTCAAATATGCTCTGATTTTTATAGGTTAGAATGTAATAATGCATATTTGATTGAAGGAATACAAGCAATGACAATTTAAATCATTATTGAATGTGGATATGAATTTTCATCACCTGGAAGAAATATAATAATAATAATAATAAGACACTTTTTCATGAGATCATCATACGATCTGTTTGAGTGCTATTATGAGTTCATCTTACCCGGAAAAATGGAACAAAAGCAATGATACAGTGACATGATTGGTTATTCTGATTCGGTCATCCCAAGCCTGGCTAACTAGATCAAGAAGTATTGATAAGGCGTAGAAAGTGTATTCTACAATCATCCAGAAAATACGAGGTTGACAAGCGCACAAGTAAAGCTTATTTATACATGATAGAAACGCTCATAGGAGAGCCACTAAATAGAATACTAAAATAATCCATCAACAATTGACAGTCAGGGATTTTCCTAGGCGGAAATGTGAGCTGAAGGTCAGATGGCGCGAAAACATGAAAATTCAAAATCTCAGAATAAAATTACAAAATTAGGACCTTTTCAAATGAGTCCTGAGGATCTAACGTCCTCAAGTGTGGATATGAATCTTCATCATTTGGAAGAAAATGGTAATAGAACACTTTTTCATTAGGTCATCATGAGACTCAGAGAATTTATGTAAATCATCACCTATCAATGACAGATCATGACCATTATTTAGGAGTCTCATTGATGATTTCTGTTTAGTTTGAACTTGTTTCAAACTATTGATCACTAATTTCCACTAAGGTTTCATGACTAGACAATTTCATTTTCAATCATGAGCATATAAACAATTTCTATATCACCAATAACCACAAAGCAACTCTAAATGGTGTTTCTATTCTTTGAATGGTTTCTTAATAACGTCACTTCATAATTCAGATGATCTGTCAACAAACCAATAACTAAAATAAGCAATTGAAGAAATTTGTTAATAAAAGGTCATATACTGTATAAATAACTCTAAGTATTAATTTGTATCGCTCTAATTAAATTTCATTAAAAAAATAATTAATAATAGTAATAATATACACCTGAGTAATTTATGATGATAACAAGGTCACGATTCTGGTCGTTATATTACACTAGAATAATCAGTGAAAGTAAATTAATAGGAAACTATACTAATAAATAATATTGATAATGAGATTTTATTAACACATTCATAATCGGTCTTATTAACCATAGTAATCTTATCCATAATGTCTATCGTAAATGAAATACCTGACATACATAATGCATAGTCTTCAATAGATTTCATAAATTAGATGTGGAAAATCTAAGTTATCAAGAAATTCCTATATGAGCTAAATGTATTTAGTTGTTATTTAATAGATTTAACATAAATCATAGCAATTAAATTAATTATCTTAATGCATATGTGTGTTGTGTCAAGCCCATCGACTTGTGCTAGCCTTTGGACAAACTGATTAACCTATTCAAGTCATTATTCACGTGTCTTTTGACATTGTCCATAATTCGCTCATAACCATGGTTACTTTTACTTTTATGTTCGTAAACTGCTTGCTTCGCTGATTGCGTGTAGCTTATTTTTGCCTGAATATAAATGCTTAGTCATATATAACCCCAAAGAGGTGGCACACAAGCCGTCTCCACTTCGCTTCGCTGCCCAACTTTTTATTCTCATGTCTGTTTGCGTGAACAATTGAATGAAATAAACTTATCCAATCAAATCAGTATTCGACTGCCAATTACCATCGTCACACAAACAGGGTTCCCCTAGGAATAATATATGAAAATTAGCTGAACGATTTATTTCAATACATATTCAGTTATTCATCCGATTCGGAGTCAGATTCCGGGCTACTCAATGTGTTTCATCTGATAAAACTGTTGTATTATGTAATCGATTGATTTTGATACTATATGACATTGTATTTGTTAATTATACATGAAATTAGTAGCTCCGATGAATGGTATGCATAAATATTCACTCTTTATATCTGAATAGTGTTAAGAAGATACGAAAAAGAACAATTTCAGTATGATTCTACATTGTAAGACAGCATTGCTTACTCGGTTGTCCCACGATATACGAGCAATGCTTCTTAAGCATCTATGATCGAATACTAATATATATATATATATATATATATATATATATATATATATATATATATATATATATATATATATTCGATCATAGATGTTTAAGAAGCATTGCTCGTATATCGTGGGACAACCGAGTAAGCAATGCTGTCTTTAGGAAACGAGTACTAGGTAGGGATGGCAGATCAATAGATGGAGTGATGAAACTTCATCAGTTGAGATGGTTGGGACATGTGCTGCGTATGTCTAACCACCGACTGCCTCGACGAGCTATGTTTTGTGGTGTAGGAGTAGGTTGGAAGAAAAGCTAGGGGCGGCCAAACCAAAATATGGCAGAAATCCATGAAGTCACTGACAAGTGGACTGAGTCATGTTGGTAGATGTAGACTACCTGGTTGGGGTCTGCGAGACGAAAGTCACCAATGGTTAGAGACCTTGAACGACATGGCTCAAAATCGTTTGTAATGGTGCAAGTGCATCCATTCTTTGAGCTCTCTCAAATCTTAATCTTCTGGATTCGTCAGAACCTCAGTGAGATAAGGTTAGAAAACCTTATCTCACTGATTTATACTTCTTGAATAATATCTTCAATCCCCAGTCTTCTTCATTAACATTAATACCTCTACTATCTTTATCACTATGGGATTTGATTTGACATTTGCGTCTCTGCGCTAATGTGGTATGGCAACATGAACTTATGTACATACGTACGAAGTTCTACGTTGCAACTGTCTGACTGATATATATATATATATATGTCAACCGTACAGTTTATTCATTTATTATTCTGTCTAACTGAAGAGCTACTGCAATAATAACTTGTGTATAAATCAAACAGAAATTGGTATATTTTTTCTCCTAAACTGTTGTTTCTGGCGACAAAAGATGATCTTAGAATAGTACTCAGAGGAAAACTGACGAAGCATGAATGAAATATTTATTCTAGTTGTAAACATTTTTGAAATAAACTTCATGATTAGTAAAAAATTTATAATAACTTTACATGTTCGCAGTCAAAAATGATGCTACATTATGTTATCATATAAATTTGCATTAACAATAGCAGAATCTTTGTAAAACTTATATAAAAGTAAACGAGTAAAGTATCCAGACGTTCGATTAAAGAAACTTAAAGATGTTTTCGGGATTCTGGCTGAGTTTTGTTCTTTGAGCTAGGCGGTATGGTTGTGGAGCTTTCATCGTTCTTCTGAACAACAACATCAGCACAAACTTCAGGTAGAAGTGAAGTGCTCGAATTTTTCCACATATGAGTCGTAGCTTGTTCTGTTGACCTTAATCTTGATTTGTTGTTGTTGACCTTAAACCTGTCGTTGTTTGCTCCTTAATTTCAATTGTAATCCCCCTTTGATCTGATTCTTGATGCTATATTCGTCTATCATAGCAGCTTTATTCACCTTAATGAAACCAATCTCAGCGAACAAAAACACTATTACTGCTGCCCATCAACGACATAAATCATCCAGTGTACACGGAAATTCAATGTGAAAATCTAACAGGACTCGTCGATTTATTCTTGATAACATATTTTCAGTTTAACAACAAAATCTATCAACAAACAAAATGAACACGAATATCAGAAAAACCAAACATCATCCACACAATAAACTGTTCAAACTACGAAAAGCACTAGATCAGACTAACTGGACGTCTACATGCGCATCGATTAGATGTCAAACGCAATGACGTTTCTTCCCTTATACCAATATATGTGAACAACTGTGGATATACATTCGACTGAGAAAATCTTGACATACTGCGTAAAAAAAGATACTAAAAACACTAAAGAATTTTTAAAATCTCGGTACTCAGGTCAATCAGCAATCAAAATATAGAGGCAGACAAGCAACGAACAAGCTAGGAATCATATGTGGAAAAATTCGAACATTTCACTTCTGCTTGAAGTATGTGCTGATGATGTTGTTCAGAAGAACAATGAACGCTCCACAAACAAACCACCCAGCTGAGAGAACGGAATTTTCACTATAGTCATCCACCTGAGCAACAAATTTTCTTTATCATCTTAAAATTTATGTGGATTATCTAAACACTGAAATTTATTAAGTGGGTATTCAGTAGACAAGTTCGCATAAATCTCATTCATCAAGCAACCTAAGAAAAAAAAATAGCTACACTTTCACAAAGTAAATCAATAAACCAATGAAACAAATAATGTACACTGAGGCACACAACAAAATAAGTACTTCACAACAATCATGTTTAATTTATATCATCTTAGTGTTTGATTTGGCATTCATTGGAAAGTTCTGATGATGTATATGTTTTGTTTTGTTTTTTTTTTTCATTTGGCATTGATATTGTCTGGAGAGGCTATATACACATAGATCACAGATAGAGAGAGAGAGTGCAACTTCGAGAATTTTTTATTTTAGAGGGTAAACCTATTTCATAAATATAAAAAAATAATAACTAAAAAAGTTCACTTGGTAAATTCACATGATTTTGATAAAGAAAAAGTTTATAATTAAATTTCCTACATTTCTAATAAAAAGTGTTCAAATCATTGAAATGTTGTTAACAGTTGGCATATTTTAACTGTTTGATGTAATTTACCAAGAATATTTCTAGATTCAAATGAACTTACATCAACTAGAATTTGTTATAAGACCTACTTTTAAAATTTACATTTCAATTAATTAAGTTCTTTTGTAATATCTATGGATTAAGCATTTATCATGAAGATGTAATTATTGAAAAGTAGACAAGTAAACTATATACAAAACTTCCAAATAGTCAGAGTCTTCTATCAAATATATGTAATTCTAAATTTGAAATCACTGGACGTGTACACTTATGATTCTGTTTGATATCGAGTACGGTTTCGTCATTTTCGAGTCTTCTTATAGCATTACTTTAGTCAGGAAATTGAAGATCTGTGATAATAACTCACTGGCTATTTGGTTTTTATTCCAATCTAAAAAGACTGAAATCAATAAATGTGAATAATCCAAAGCTGTGTAACGCACTTATCGGTGGTTTTTAAGATTGTACTCTGGGACCCAAAGTATGAATGTGGACGAACGTTGTTGAGGTACCACGAAAATCTTTCCGAACCATTGATACTGAATTTGACTGTATATACTACAAAGTTAACATTTCAGCCTTCACTGCTGAGTACTTTGATCAGTGCAAATATCTTGGCATATAATAAAATATTTTATCCATGCCTAAAATAAATTAAAGTTTGTCTTCAACAACTCGTTTTTAATAGAACAAAGATTTTAGTTAATAAATGAATGCCAAAAATTTTACAGTCATTGTTTAGTTTTTGTTCAAAATGTATTTCAGAATGAACCGAAAACGTTGTTTATTAAAGCGACTCACTTTTATTTCTAGTCAGTGCTTTTAATCTTGTTTTACATTTGAATTTTATCAGATAAAACGAAACAGATAATAGTTATTGAAAAGATAGTAGATATTTGGAGCCTAATCAAATTGCATTTTACATGACATCGACGGCTAATAAAAACTCATGAGAAACAATAGCGATTTCAATCTAGCTGCTTGCTTACTTACTTATCCGCAATGAAGCATAGGCTGCTATTTCGATCTAGTATGTGACCTAAAAGTTGAGCAGCCGTTGCGATACATTGAAATCTTGGGTTTAATTTCTATTAGGATGCACAATGATGTGATATAACATACTAGTACGATGGAGGCTACTCACGAGACATATAAGCAGTAATCAGCGCATCATCTCTCAGAAGTTACTACAACTGACAGGAGTGTATAGAGATTGAAATGGTTGGTGCGATCAGAATAGATTGAAGACCACGATCTAATCAATGGAGAGAAAATAACCTTGGAGAACAATCAAAATTGGATTAATGAGGCAATCACTTCAACTTGTCACGAGGTTCTGGGCCACAGAAAGTACCATCATAAGGAATGGATCTCTGTTGGTACTCCTGATAAAATTCAAGGAAGAACAAGAAGGCAGCAATCAATGTCAGCCGAACAAGAGCAGAGAAAGTTACCGCACAAGCTGCATACACAGAAGCAAACAGGGAAGTGAAGAAGAGCATCAGGGCTGACAAACGAAAATATGTGGAAGATCTGGCAATGACGGCGGAAAAGGCTGCAAGAGACGGAAACTTGAGACAATAGTACGAAACAACAAAGAAGCTGGCCGGAAACTACCGTAAACCTGAACGTTCAGTGAAAAGTAAGAAAGGCAAAGTAATCAGCAACATTGAAGAACAGCGAAATAGGTGGATAGAGTATTTTCAGGAACTCCTGAATCGACCAGCTCCACTGAACCCACCCAACATCGAAGCAGCATCCACGGATCTCCCAAATAATACTGGCGCACCTACGATTGAGGAGATCAGTATGGCCATCAGACAAATCAAGAGTGGCAAAGCAGCAGGACCAGACAACATTCCAGCAGAGGCAATGAAAGCAGATGTGGAAGCAACTGCGAAAATATTTCACATCCTCTTCAAGAAGATTCGGGATGAAGAACAAGTACCATCAGATTGGAGGGAAGGATACTTGATCAAAATACCAAATAAAGGCGATCTCAGCAAGTGTGAGAACTACACAGCCATCACTCTTCTATCAATACCAGGAAAGGTCTTCAACAGGGTGTCGATGAACAGAATGAAGGACTTCGTAGACGCCCAACTTCGAGATCAACAGGTTGGATATCGTGAGGATCGATCATGTACTGACTAAATTACTACTTTACGGATCATTGTGGAATAATCAATTGAATGGAACTCACCACTCTACATCAACTCCATCGACTATGAGAAAGCATTCGATAGCGTGGACAGGAAAACACTGTGGATGCTTCTTCGACACTACTGTGCGCCTGAGAAAAGAGTTAACATCATACGGAATTCTTATGATGGATTCAACTGCGAAATTGTACACGAAGGACAGCTGACAGACTCTTTCGAAGTGAAGACTGGTGTGAGGCAAGGTTGCTTACTCTCACCCTTTCTCTTTCTCCTGGTGATCGACGTCAACATCTGAAGGGAAGCACAGTATACAGTAGACAGCCAGGATGCAGCTAGACGATTTGGACTACGCAGATGATCTTGCTCTTCTGTCGCTCATGCAACGATAAAAGCAGGAGAAGGCGACTAGTGTAGCATCAGCCTCAACAGCAGCAGTTCTCAGAATACACAAAGAGAAAAGCTAGATTCTTCAACAAAACACAACACGTACCAACTCAATCACACTTGACGGGAAAGCTTTGGAGGATGTAGAAACTTTTATACATCTAGGCAGCATCATTGATGAGAAAGGTGAATCTGACGCATATGTGAAGGCACGGATTGATAAAGCAAGGGCATTATTTCTACAAATGAAGAACATTTAGGATTCAAAATAACTATAGACACACACCAGAGTCACCATTTTCAGTACGAACGTAAAAATCGTTCTGTTGTATGGAGCGGAAACTCGGGTATCTACGAAAGCCATCATCCACAAGATGTCGGTATCTATAAACAGGGCATCCTAAATCACACCGCTTATGATTCTTAATGTTGAATAAATAAAATTTTGTCAAATCTGGAAAAAAACAATTAATCTGTAAGGAATGAAGATTGTACGGATGAATTCATTCAGTGATAATTACTAATAACTTCGGGTCAACCCAAACAGGTTGAACGTATGGATAACAATTAACGCGAAGCTCAATCCACAAATTGCTGTTAAAAATAATTCGTCCCTGTTTGTAGATATTATGAAATCATTCTAATAAGAAAAGCATAGATTTTGAAATTTCACTAAAATAATGGTTAATTCATCTGTTATACTTCATCTTCAATGACATATGAATTGATTTACTATAAAGCGTTGGTAAGTTATGTTACTGATTATTTTCTTGGACATTTAAAACGACATCATAATCCATGGTAACCAAATAACTTCTCATTTTGAAAAGTTTATGGCTTTCCACTTGACTTACATCTGTCTTTATATTACAGTGCCTTGCCCAAACATACAAACATACATTCGTAGATTATACCTACAGGTTTTCCCTTTTTTTCCACTAATCATTGCTTTTTTTTCAGAATACTGAATAGCTTGTATATTATTTTGCCATGATTACTATCTTAAGCTAAAACGTCTAGTTTAAGATTCATGTCACTACTTTGTGTAATATAACTTGACTGACAACTTAGTTTAAAAATATCAATGAATAAATTGAAAATGCTATTTTTTTTTTAACTAGTTCATGGCGAAACCTAAAATTCCTGAATTTTTATTTCTGTTCTTATTGTGAGTAAGCCCAGGGTGAACAACTCTAAATGACGGCAAGTCAGTCAGTTGCAACGTAGAACTTCGTACGTGTGTACATAAGTTCAGGTTGCCATACCAAATTAGCACAGAGACGCGAATGTCAAATCAAATCCCATAGTGATAGAGATAGTAGAGGTATTAATGCTTATGAAGAAGACTAGGGTTTGAAGATATTATTCAAAAAGTATAATTCAGTGAGATAAGGTAAGAAAGACAAAGGTAGAGGTTAAATGAGGGTAAAATGAATATCTACAACTTACTGATTTTCAGACAACGTCGGGTTATAATGTAAATTCTCTTCGTACTGAACTAATCTTCACTATCCCCTTCACTTTATCAAATGATTTTTTTCCTCATTATCAGAAGATAACTAGGTTTGGAAATTTCGGCACCAAAGAAAATATAATTTTAAAATTTCCTCATGGTTGTCCTCTGAAAATTTATCAATTTTAACTAGAATAAATTAAAAAAATCCCGAGAAAATGTCTCTTTTCAACGAATTTATAATTAAGTTAGGTCGTTATATATATATATATATATATATATATGAACAAAGAATAATCCTTAACTTAATAATAGGGATTAAAACACTGTTATATTGTGTAAATGAGAACTATTGTAGTCCATAGGATGTATATAATTAACTGAATGCATAACTAATAAGCTATCAAAAAACTGGTAAATTAATTCAAAAAAATCTTTGTTGATCTTATCGCTAAAAATAATTGAAGGCATTAAGAAAGGATTATGCGAAATGAAATCGGAAATAATTGAGAGTAAAATTCAACGAAATTTAAAAAAGTAATCTTAGTAAAGAGGAGCAATGAAAATAGTAATGTTGATGAATCAATACTAGGGAACAGATAGATAGATGTAAAATGTATTTCTTTTGCACACAAAATTTATAATAGTCATCTATGAGATGACTATTTCTTTCACTGTTTTATATAAAGCGAAATAAATAGATCTTTTACACATATGAAATCATCAATCAATCATTGTTAGACCGCCATTAGAAACCTGGAAGCACTGGACGGCCGTTTCGTCCTGGTATAGGACTCATCAGCAATGCGCATCAACGACTCCTGCACCTCGCAGACTCGAACCCAGGACCTTCGGTATTGTGCGCGAACGCCTAACCATGGGACCACTTGGCCGGCATCCAACGGTGGTAATGTCTAACTCTGATTGATTTAGGGATTTTGCGCGACCTCATCCATTTGTCTTTGGTAGTTACTGCATACACTCGACAGGGTCGAACTCCATTGATCACGAGGTGCAGGAATCGTGGATGTGCACTGCTGATGAGTCCCATACGAGGACGATACGGACGTCCAGTGCTTACAAGTTTCCAGTGGTGGTCTAACAATGATTGATTAATGATTTCAAATGTGTAAAAACAAAAACCTCCAAAACTCTGCCTGTAAATAGATCTTGCAAAATACAAATAAATTAAAAAAAAGACAGTTTTTGTGACATGATTGACCAATGCTAATCACGTATTTAACAGCTGAATTGCCAACCACTTCTGTCTCATCCCTGTTGAATCAGGCTAAAAGGTTATCCCGTGGACATATTAAAGCGAAAACTTTGTATCAGTAATTTATTCTGACTCAAAGAATCATATGAACTAGCAGATAAGTGTCGTGAGGACCAGAGGTCGAATTTTATTTTCACATCTATAGTAAACCATCTACTAGTTGCAAATTTTACTCAACGTTTAACAACATGATATGCCCTCTAAATCAATCAATTTGAAGATAGCAAATTGTTCAAGATATATTAGTTGACATTGTTAAAACGTGAAGAACTCATATTAAAAAACTTATGCAAATTTTATGTCTGAAACTAGTAAACAATTGTAATCTGTTCATACCAGATAGAAATAGTAGTTTCATTGAGTTAAGCTGATTGGGAGCAGAAGGATTTATTGGATGTCCCACTTGATAGAGAGATTTTTGCGTTGTTTCATATAAATTATATTCTGTTTTGTCTAACCCACAGAGCTAAAACATAGCTGACTATCGAATAGTAGTTTCATGTATAGTCTCAGTCCTCTTTCCTCAAAAATACTGTTCCTCAACTGCGGCGTTTTTTGCAATACTTATCAGTTCAAAGCTCTCATGATGTTGTGTATATGTTACTTTTTTATAGAAATGATTTTCTCATGGTGGAGTTTCATTCTCTGAGCTGGATGGTTTCGTTATGGAGCTTTCACTGTTTTTCTGAATAAGATCATCAGCACAAACTTCAGGTAGGAGTGAAGTATTAGAATTTCTCCCTAAATGACTCGTAGCTTGTTCTGTAGCTCATCCTGAAAGCTCAACAACTGAAACATCCGGCTAAGAGAATGAAACTCCACTGTAATCTTCCATTTGAGCTACAAAAGTTTCTGTACCATCTCAACTATATTCTTTTCATAAGAACGAAAACTGTGTACTTACAAGATTAGTAACTCCAATTACATAGTAGTACTCTGAAATTCTATCACTTATGATTGTTCTCTTAGACTGCATTGATATCTTGGTTATAGCAATAGTTTGATGTATAGGCTAACAATTTTGTTATTGTTCTCCAGGAGAGCAACACTAGAAATCTGACTGAAAAGAAATCAGTATGATATTATGTTACATTTAAGGTTTAACAGATTTTTTCACTTAGAGTTACGGAGATTAGTGTTTTTACACATTTGAAATCATCAGTCAATAATTGTTAGACCACCATTAGAAACCTGGAAGCACTGGATGGCCGTTTCGTCCTGGTGTGGGACTCATCAGTGGCAGTGCGCATCCACGACTCCAGAACCTAGTAGGGTTCGAACGCGGGACCTTCGGTACTGCGGGTGAACGCCTAACCATTGGACCCACTGGGCCGGCGTCCAGCAGACTATTACTGAGTCATTTTTCTTATCCCTAGAACATTAATTTTTTAACGATAATACCAAGTTAACCATTTTCAAAAATAACAGATGAATGTTTACTTGTAATAATTACAGATCAAACTATATAACTTAAGCAGATTTCCTTATACTATCGGAAGAATTTCTTTTTAGTTACGTTACCTTCAATCATATTTTCCAAAATATATTCATGAATGAAAATTGTTGGTTGAAGTTAAACAAATTACATCAATCATATGAAATTTAGTGGTGTTATTGTTACGTTTCCTTCAACGATATGACAACACATAGTATTATTTAAGTAGATTAAACTAGAAGCAAACTGCTTGAATATCCAATCAAAATTTTCAGGCTCACCATCAAAATTCTCATTTTGAGCTACAAATCTTCCCTATCGTTTTGTAGAACTTCGTCTCAGAAATATGTTTTTATCAATAAGTCAAAGAATATAGTTTTACAGGAATTAATCTATAATCAATGACTGTCATTAAAATATACTGATTATTATTATTATTATTATTATTATTATTCGCAATGCTTTGTTTTGCATTTGTATATGCTTAGAACTGAATCCGATCAGTCTAGTGATAGTGGTTGTAGTTGTAAGTTGTAAAAAGATAAACTTGTATTGTCATACTTTTAACAATTATGTAACACTATCTGTCTGTCTTTCTTGAATATTTTCTCATCACAAATATTGGTTGTAGTTTAAAAAAGAAACTATCAAGCATTGACTGGAATTAAAAGTGCGCAATAATAACTTTCCTTCAAATGAACTGTATAAATCTCTCCTTAAAATGCTTTAGTGAATACTAATTATATACCTGTTAATAACTAGCTTTAGCATTGATTGTTTAAAGTTGGAAGTTCGACTATAACCCATCAACGGTACTGATTTATGATCAAATTCAGTTATCAATTAACTTAAATTAAAAATTTGGATTATAAACTGAATTTATAAAGCCTATTGGTTGGGATATCTTGTAATTCTGAACTTAGTCCCAAGTGATATCATTAGTTGATACAGCGTAGAAGAACTGAACTAAGAGTAAACACATGTCTAGTGATTCTTGATTTTCGTTTTTTTTTCTAGATACTGTCAATTAATGATAAGAATTATCTTTTGACTATGCAGAGCTCTCTTTACTCAAAAAAATGAATAAAAATAGTAACGAATATATACTACTGTTGAGAAAATATATGTTCGTCAAAACATTCAATTTTAAACATGGTATTATTTGATATTTAAAAGATTTTTCGTACAATTTAGATGAAAAAGTATTTTATTATGAGTTGCTGTAAAGATAATCAACTTTACTTTATGAGATGGTGGAGAATATTTATAGCTCAGGTGGAAAAACAATGAAAGCTCCACAACCAAAATATCCAGCTCAGAGAACGAAAAACCTAAACAAATTTACTTTATTACAATACTGACAGTAACTTAGATCATTAAGCAAACTAGAAACAGATTAATAAAGATGGAAATAAATCAAATATTGATTTTTTTTTAAAAAACAATTATTCTTCACTTATTGTAATTGTCTTAGCTTAGTTTATGTTCTTATGCATTTCAGATACCTTCAGCATGATTTATTATAATCTAGAAAAGATAATATTCACATACACGACCAAAAAGTATTGCTGAGATAGTGATGTACGTAAAAAGGAAACTTGAATCGAAATTATCAAAAACTCCTTCATCTCTTTTTGTCTTATTAACATAAATTAATATGATTTGCAACTTAATTTCATCTGTAAAACTACTACTGAGTGTTAAATCAGACTGTTACGTGAATAAGCATTATGAAACTTCGCATAATTAACTTCCCTACTCTTGGTTCCTAGTTCGAATGGGCTGAAAATAATGAAAGTTAAATGTTTGAATGATTATTGATCTAATTATCTCATATGACTTTACTTAACAGAATGAGCTTTCTATTATTGAAGAAAAACTATTAAATGTAACGTTACTTTTCTAAAAATACCAGGAGCTGAATGACTTTCTAGTATATAATATGTGATTATCTTTAACAAGTATACTATATACTACTGGGAATAAAACAGACCTACAATCTAGTTTGAAATCGTTATTTATAACATATCGATATGAGTTCATTAACTACAGAAAAACACAAAGTGATGAACCCTCGATGCTCTCGACTTTAGAAAATTTAATTCTCTAAGTTTATATATTCAGTGAGTATTGAATCGATAATCATTTGACAGGGTTTCTTATTTAAATATGCCCTACAGGAAATTCCTATGAACTTGTAACAAAGTGCTGGCTAGTAAAATATATAGTATGTTTGGAAATATTTCGTTATAAAATTGCACTGGAGTACTTTCGGTGCACAAGGAAAGTAGTGAAGGAAAAAGTAGCCAATGTACCTTCTGTTTCTTGGCTCAAAACATCATATGAATCTAAATGTAAATCACAAGGTCACTAAGCACTAAGAAATCATGACTTACGAATCTGAGTAATAAGCTTATAATTAATCAAAGAAAATATATTTATAATTATAAACTCAATTATTACTAATCTAAAAATAATCTAGGAACAGAGGCTAGAAACATCAGAAGTACGATTAATGAAACGAGAAAATTTCATGCAATCAGTGGTTGATAAATACATCTTAAAGATCTAACAGTGATCTTAAAGAAATTATCTTTCGAAGTTTCTCATTATTTAATGATTACTGATTAGTAGAAATCCTTACAGGTAATAACATTCTTTAACTGAATACATAGTTTGAATCTAATATATGCTGTGTTTTAACTGAATGCGTATTAAATGAACTTATTGTCTGCAAACGTTTTAGTAACAACCGGAAGTAAATTACTTGGTTTTTTTTACAAAACATACCAGTAAACGATATTACCAAAATAATAATACTTCTGTCCTCTTGTTTAACCGTCAATGAATCAATTTGTCTTGATTAAACCTTCCTAAAAAAATATGTAATAGAACAAATCATTCAATGAAATGTGATTTCTTCATCTGTCATTTCCCAGTATACTTGAAGTCTATTTTATGTCAAAATGTTCACTCAGATTTCAATGAATGCTGACACAAATACTGTTTGGTCATGTGACTGAATATTTAGGTATAAAAAACAGTTAGAAAATCGGATTTATGATTTCACTTCAACATGTCTATTTACTTATAATTGAGGTTGACTGATTGAAATAAATACTTCGATATTAGTACTTGATAATCATAACTTACAATACTAAAAATTTAAAGTCTATTTGCTTCACTATTTCTTCTCATCCTATTCATTAATATTCATGAAAATAATTACAATTATGGATTACGAACTACATGCAATCGTCTCTTTACACATAATTCATAAAAGGTGAATAAATTCAGAAAAACGGATTTACTAATGTTATTTAATTATCGATCATTTGTCGATTCATGCTTTTTTCTTAATGAAGTGCTCTATCTAATCTTGTAAAGGAAGTATATTGTTTAAGACAGTTTCTGTATGTACCACCTATCTACCCATTTTTTGTATTTGTCCAGGTTTTTTTTCGAAAAATTGATTTTATCGCCTTTTCCCTAAAGGGATGTATGATTACGAAATATGTTATAGGTTATTTAAATAATGTTAGCCTAAGGGCTTTTAAACAATCACTATGTATTTTTAACCACTACCTTGGAATCCGAATCAGACTCAAAATTTCACTTTCTTGGTGTCCTCATAGGTTGAAAATAAGATAGTATATTGAAAGGTCTATGTAGCGAAAACCACCTTGGAATGGTCAATAAATAAATCTCCATAGCTGTGTCCTTTTAAGCAGTAAGCGAAACTTTATTCAATTTCTATGATCAAACGCTTGGCAAATTCACTCAGAAAACACTTAGAAGAAGAACTATCCAACCTCGGACAGATATCCTTTAGGAACGGCTATTGATCCAGGTTTGTTGAGCGTAATCTGAAACCTAAATTACAACGTACGAGATCTCATACAGTCGTTAAGAAAATTCCTTTCATTAACGTCAAGTTCAAGAGAGATAAACTCCGCCAGTAGAACCTTCGGGGCTCCTGCCTGTCCCAAGCCCGGGTAAAGGAGGAGGGTTGGACATGGGAATGGCGACCCCATTCCGTCAAAAACTAACTTGCCAAAAAAACGTTAACCAGAAAAAATAATTCAAACCGTTTTAACTCTGCCCTGGGAGTTGGAGGAAGAATTATGACGTCGCGTGATGAAAGCCGAGTTTCCTCGGAAGTCACGGGGCCGATGCCTCTTCTGACAACCAGAGCAACCATTTTTTTAGGTACATGGAACGTTCGTACATTGTGGGAGACTGGAAGACTATTTCAAGTTGCGGCAGAAATGAAAAGATACAACCTCGAGGTGCTTGAATCAGTGAAACACATTGGACACAAGTAGGACAACTGGGACTAGCTTCAGGGGAACTGCTGTTATACTCTGGTCATCAACAGGAAAATGCTTCACATACACAAGGAGTTGCACTGATGCTGTCCAAACATGCACAAAAGGCACTGATAGGATGGGAATCTCATGGACCCAGGATCATTAAAGCATCCTTCAAAACAAAGAAACAGGACATTACAATGAACGTCATCCAATGTTATGCACCTACCAATGACTACAATGACGACGTTAAAGATCAATTCTACGAAAAGCTGCAGTCAATCGTCGAGAAATGTTCACCAAAGGATTTGACGATTCTTGTGGGAGACCTGAATGCCAAGGTTGGAATGGACAACACTGGATATGAAGACATCATGGGACGACATGGACTGGGAGAAAGAAACGAAAATGGTGAGAGATTTGCAAACCTATGTGCCTTCAACAAACTGGTCATCGGTGGCACAATATTCCCGCACAAACGCATACACAAAGCTACATGGATATCATCGGATCACACTACTCAAAACCAGACTGATCATATCTGTATCAACTAAACGTTCAGAAGGACCATGGAGGATGTGAGAACCAGGAGAGGAGCTGATATAGCCTCAGATCACCATTTGCTAATCGCCAAAATGAAACTGAAACTAAAGAAGCACTGGACAACGGGACAGACAACATCACACAAGTTTTATGCGGCCTTTCTTCGGGATACTGTAAAGCTCAACGAATTCAGGATAGCCCTTTCAGGATCTACTCAATGGAGAGGACGCAACATTGGATAATAATGGGAAAGGGATTAAGGAGGCAATCACTTCAACATGTCACGAAGTTCTGTGTCACAAGAAGTACCATCACAAGGAATGGATCTCTGTTGATACTCTCGCAAAAATTGAAGAAAGGAGGAACAAGAAGGCAGCAATCAATGTCAGCCGAACAAGAGCAGAGAAAGTTACCGCACAAGCTGCATACACAGAAGCAAACAAGCAAGTGAAGAACAGCATCAGAGCTGACAAACGAAAATATGTGGAAGATCTAGCAATGACGGCGGAAAAGGCTGCAAGAGAAGGAAACATGAGACAATTGTACGAAACAACAAAGAAGCTGGCCGGAAACTACCGTAAACCTGAACGACCAGTGAAAAGTAAGGAAGGCAAAGTAATCAGCAACACTGACGAACAGCGAAATAGGTGGGTAGAGCACTTTCAGGAACTCCCGAATCGACCAGCTCCACTGAACACACCCAACATCGACGCAGCATTCACGGATCTCCAAATTAATATTGGCGCACCTACGATTGAGGAGGTCAGTATGGCCATCAGACAAATCAAGAGTGGCAAAGCAGCAGGACCAGACAACATTCCAGCAGAGGCAATGGAAGCAGATGTAGAAGCAACTGCGAAAATATTTCACATCCTCTTCAAGAAGATTCGGGATGAGGAACAAGTACCATCAGGGTGGAAAGAACGATATCTCATCAAAATACCAAATAAAGGCGATCTCAGCAAGTGTGAGAACTACACAGCCATCACTCTTCTATCAATACCAGGCAAAGTCTTCAACAGGGTGTCGATGAACAGAATGAAGGACTTCGTAGACGCCCAACTTCGAGATCAACAGGTTGGATTTCGTAAAGATCGATCGTGTACTGACCAAATTGCTACATTTCGGATCATTGTGGAACAATCAACTGAATGGAACTCACCACTCTACATCAACTCCATCGACTACGAGAAAGCATTCGATAGCGCGGACAGGAAAACACTGTGGAGGCTTTTTCGACACTACGGTGTGCCTGAGAAAATAGTTAACATCATACGGAATTCTTATGATGGATTCAACTGCGAAATCGTACACGAAGGACAGCTGACAGACTATTTTGAGGTGAAGACCAGTGTCAGGCAAGGTTGCTTACTCTCACCCTTTCTCTTTCTCCTGGTCATCGACTGTATTATGAAAAAGTCAACATCTGGAGGGAAGCACGGTATCAACTGGACAGTTAGGACGCAGCTGGACGATTTGGACTTCGCAGATTACCTGGCTCTTCTATCTCACACGCAACAACAAATGCAAGAGAAGACGACCAGTGTAGCAGCAGTCTCTGCAGCAGTAGGTCTCAACATACATAAAGGAAAAAGCAAAATTCTCCGATGCAACACAACATGCACCAAACAAATCACTCTTGATGGAGATACCTTTGAGGACGTTAACACCTTTACATATCTGGACAACATCATCGACAATCAAGGTGGATCTGATGCAGTTGTGAGGGTGCGGATTGGCAAAGCAAGGGCTGCATTTCTACAGTTGAAAAATATCTGGAACTCCAAACAACTTTCAACCAAAACCAAAATCAGGATTTTCAATACAAATGTCAAGACAGTTCTACTGTACGGAGCGGAAACATGGAGAACTACCAAAGCCATCATCCATAAGATATAAGTGTTTATTAACAGTTGTCTACGCAAAATACTTCGTATTCGTTGGCCAGACACCATCAGCAACAACGAACTGTGGGAGAGAACAAACCAGATTCGAGTGGAGGAGGAAATCAGGAAGAAGCGGTGGGAGTGAATAGGACACACTCTACGAAAAGCACCTAACTGCGTCACGAGACAAGCCCTCAAGGCAAAAGGAAAAGAGGAATGTCAAGGAACACATTACGCCGAGAAATAGAGAAAGATATGAGAAGAATGAACAAACATTGGACAGAATTGGAGAGGGAAGCCCAGGACAGAGTTGGTTGGAGAAAACCGGTTGGCGGCCTATGCTCCATTGGGGGTAACAGGCGTAAGTAAGTAAGTCAAGAGAGGTACTGTGGCAGAAATTTCAAAGAATCATCAGATAAAATGCTGAAAGGAAACGCCTCATGCCACTGAGCGTCACCTCGTTATTCCAAGTTGCTCAATCATTCGTGAAAAACTTCTACATTGGGCCACGTCAATGTGTACTCAGATGAGGTGGTTCGATGGGTGAACAATGCAGAGGCGTTCGTAATCAAATATTTTAAACCTAAACTACGTGTAACACATTTGAAGCTATACTCTATATGTTTACAAAAGACACGTGCAAGCCATCATTCTTCTTCGGCGCTAACACAATTTATTTTGATTGACGGTAGTTGATTTTATCATGTCGTTCTAAAACTTTTAATCTTCATAATTTTAATTATGAATTATTATCACCTTTACGTTTCAGTTTAATCTTCATCCTTTTTTTGCTCGATAAGTGGACAAACATCTTTATCACATCTGATTTTAACCGATTACATATCTTCACTTCCCGAAAGCTTAGCGACATTTTTTGACATCTCATATGATGTAATCGTCTTTTTATTCTTTAAACAGACCATTTTATTACTAAGTTAACTTCAATAAGTGATATCGTCTAAAAGGAAATTTTATTTGCTGAACTGCTTTAATTTGTTTAGATGACACTACGCGTTACTTTAATTCACACTCTTGTCCAAGACCTTGTGTATAAGTGTCAACCCTTAAAACGCATGTCCACTTATCCCCTAAGAATAGAGTGTCTGCTATTACTATCGTTATTAAGGTCAAAAGCGCACCAACCACTACCATATTTCGATAACGGATTAATTAGTTTCACTTCTTCAGGTTTTGCTTTGCTTTATAGTATGTAATTGGAAAGTAACGATTTTACGTTAAACATATATAAAGCTGAAGCATCAATTGAAGCAAAATAATATGAGTTCAGTATATTTTGTCTTTCATTTCAACTGCTTTCAACCATATTCGTAATAAAGTGTAATGTAGGGACAAAATGTAGTACAAAGTATCTCGACAATGGGTCGATAATAGTTGTTATTAATAGTGGATTAATTCAAAAACCCGAAAATTACTTGCAAGAAATTAAAACATGATGTACTAGCTATCAGGGAGCTAGTGAGCTTGATTTCCTGTCAGTAAAAGGTTCTAAGACTTTGCTCAGTCATCATGATGAGTCGCATTCTCGAGGTCTCTCAAGCTTGCGTTCGGTTGATAGTGATTCCCACTGTCTTCAAAGTATGAGAAACGATTAGCTAAAGAATAGCAGAACAGTTTACAAGCGAGAGAAAAATCCTGTCAAATGTCTGTTGTGTAGTAAACTTCATTCAAGTACTTCATATGTATCTAGAGGTAAATGGTTTTGTAAGCCTTTGACAGTAATGCCTACCTGATTAGCTTTAGTAGACATATCCAATATGAAGGAACTCAGTCAAGCATCCACACCCAATCCCCATCAGGTACGCCACGATATTCATCCCTCAAAAAAGCCATTCAACTTAAATCGTATACTTTTGGAGACATTAACTATCTTCTTAAATAAACTTCGAATCCTTTTATTCCAGACAAGCGGTTTAACTGAGGTTAATGTGTTACGGACAACAGCGTTGCCTGTGTACATTACATCCGTATGTATTTCGTCATGTTAAGTGCTTCAAGTGTGTCAGAATTAGACAGGTCGAATATCTGCGTAGAAGCCTTGTTCATTTCATCATTAGTGTTGATAAACCCTGCAATCTGAATCTTGCTAAGCTTAGTAATTTTAATAATCACATGAAACCTTAGTTTATAGAGTGAATCGCTTCACATTCAAAAATGATTAGATGACCCTTTCCATGTTTTTATTGTTGGCACTGATAATGCAAAATTTCTCATTCCAGTCGGAAAGCTGAAGTCATTTTATTGCCATGCTATGATTTAAATATGATAATTATATTCGAAATCGATTACTTTGTACACAATTTCACATTTAATTCGAATTCGAAACACAATATTGTCACATGTGCTCACGTAGTTCTTGTTGAGTTCAGTGATACTGATTTGAAGACCATATAAATGGCTTCCGTACTTTACTCTTCCTTACACTGAATAAGTAAATATTTATAATTCTGAAGTAATTTTCACCAGCATGGATTTGAGTTTTAGTACTTTTGCAGCTATTGAATTTTTTATACGTCCAACGACCGAAAAATTTTTATTGGTAAAAATCGGTAATCCCTGCAGTTTATGCCGCTCTTACAGAGTGTGGTCTATTTAACTTGAAATTTTGGAATTCCATATTTAGCAGCCTGGTTTGATTTACTCACAAATCTAACTTCTGGTAACCTGATCTGTTAATCACTTGCAGAGTGAACGCAGAGTGACCAGTTTATTTGACTGCCACTTCAGTATCGAAGCCCCTCTAGGGTTACCACCGGACAAAAACCCAAATAAAGGAGGAAAGTTTGGTACAGGGCTAGCAGCTTCACTTGCACAAAACTAGTTTGCTAAAAGACAGTCACCAGAAAGCTAACTAAAACCATTTAAGCTCTGTCTTGAGGGCTGGAAAGTCCTCATTTACATGAGTTATAACAATTCACTGCTAAATTCGAGTTTCTTCGGAAGTCCCTTGGCCACTGATTTTCCATTATTTTCTACTCGACTGAGGGTTAACTTAGACTTGGCACAATTAGCCAAAAAAATCCTCCTGACATCTCAAAGGCCCTCGGTCAAACTTGCCTTCACAACCCGAGTCAGACACGACAAATCGTAGTCACTAAGAGCAGCTGCCAGGACATCTGAAGGCGCCCAATGGGAAAACTTTATGATAGTGTGTGTGCCCGATCTGGTTAGTGGCACTTTGGATGAAGTTTATGCACATAACATACAATAATCACAATGGCTATCATGAGCATGGGCCTTAACACAACTACGGAAATAACAGTTTTCCAGCTGCTTCGTCCGGGACAGCTTAAGACTCCACGTCTGTTGGCTTCGGACTTCAGAAACCAGGAAGAACTAACTGAGGCGCTTCACGCTTGGAACAGTATGAAGAACGATCTTTCTAGTTACATTAGATGTTGCGAGCTAGATCTGTTAGACAACAATAGGGAGGCTAAAATAAGCACAAGCTAATGTCTGTCGACCTTGGACAATAACCCTCCGCCAGTCCTCACAGGACTGGTCAACTCGGTTTGCAAATCGTGTTAAAAAAATCCGAAAAAATCTGGTGCTGCAGAGGTGCACCAGTTGATTAGATAAAACACTAAATGCCTCTATAACGACGTAAGTGGACTAACGGGTGAGGTGGAAAAGTTCAGAAATATTTGCTCTCACATGGATCTGATGTTCATGATCCTAACTAAAGCATGGCAATCTCTTGGCATTGAAGGCAGTGGAATGAGCTTGCAAGTCATCAAACTTTCAATGAGATATAGTACACAAGACGAGAGGTGGGGTGGCTATATATCTGTTATCAATAATTTCAAAGTCGAACGAGTGCACGGTACCCAACTAACCGATGTGCCTGAATCATGCTGGTGTTGCTTCAACACGAACGGTACAAAATAATTAATTAGAGGGATTTACAGATCCCCATCAAGCATTAGGCATTAAGATTTCAACACTATCTCTTACTTTCAGTAAACAGTGTACAACTGATACAGGTCCGTTCCACAGGCATCCTGGCTCAGCCATAAAAAGTTCCTGATTGACTGAACATGTATGCTGCGCCACTAGATAGTCCTAGGATGAAAAATCCACAAACGTGGATTATCTCTAAGCAAACTGTCAGCCTCTGGCCGCAGATGTTCACGTCCACTCACCAATAGGAAGTGATGACAATGGCACAGTCTCGTTTAACATGGTCATGATAGAAGCAGTCAGAGAGGATGAAAACAAGCCCTATCTCTGCAAATGACCTGCGTATGAGAGAGCATCTACTATATCCCTGTGGCCATGGAAATAGTGGAGACGAACAGTTAATGGACATCATTCAGGATGCTGTCCTAAACAATTAACCTCAAGCACAAAGCTCACTGGGAAAGAGTAGAACTCGAACTAAGTGAGGCAGTGAACATCTGTCTCAGGAGAAAAGGAGAGCCTAGCACTTGTGGAAGGTCCCTCTGAAAGATTCTAATCATAGTTCTTACGTGGCAGTGAAAACAGATGTAATGCCAAGGTTCGAAAGAATAGGAGACACTTCCAGATGAAGCTAACTGCCAAAATACAGGCGAACCCAAATATCAGTTTAGGTTCGTGACCGAAGAAAACCTAAGAACTAGGGTGTTCGTGCCGTGTAAGGTTCAAACGGCCTAACCTAAAGATGGCTGAGATGTTCAAAAATAACCTCACTGATAGGTGGAACCAAGTACCTACAAGTTCAGAGCACAACTTATACCTAATGCCAACTAACGGCCTAGGTAACATCCAACTTTCTCCTAACTTGGTACTCAGAAAACTGCCACCAGAATATGACAGTATTTTCTCTATGGTCTTGAAACAGTGATCAGAAGCCTTCAGTTCACCGACCTGTGACCTATCCAGGTACTCACTGAAGTCACACTAACTCCCATCCATGAAGATCAACACGGGTTTCGGACACATAGGACGTGCGCATCCAATCTCACAGCATCGAATTCACCTGGACAACTTGCTGAGACCGGTTCACTTAATTTTTACTGACTTTGTAAAAGCATTCAACACTGTACCCACGTACCCTTACTTTTGAAGTTTGGGGAAGAGGGCTTCACTGACACACTCCTATCTTGGCCAAGAAAGTAACTTTAGAATACAAAGTTTCACATCAATGTAAACAAAGTGCACGCGAGCTGACAAGTCTCGATACCTGGAGTCTCACAGGGGATCATCTTAGGTTCACTCATTTCCTTGATAATCATTGACGATCTAATAGACGAAATTAGATCAACACTTGGGATTATTCTCTCTGAGTTACAGGAGAATCAAAGGTGCTCTGATTATAGCGCAAAACATATCAAGTAAGCTAAATCATCTCAAAATGAGCGTATTGCCAAAAACATCACAACCATGCTCCTCGAGCTCAAAAAATCAGTAGATTTACACCAAAAATATAGGATATTCAAAAGTTTTTAAATGCTGCAAACCAAGGTCACAATCTGAGGGCGTAACTTCAGTTTCGCCGGAGCGTGCCGCTCAGGATATTTGTGTAGGTAGGGGTTGTCGCAGTTTTTGTCTTTAGTGAGTTAATGGCAAAATATCGCCATAACTCATTGTTTTGGACTGAATTTCTCATTTTTGTTTACGTGTAATCAAAGTTATCTACTACGCTAATACACTTCCTGGAATTATCCCAGTGACTATCAATTAGTATTCAAAATCTACCACTCTTCATATCACTTCATTCTGATATGGTTGAGTACAGGGAGATGAAGGGCTAATCAGTCTTGGTTATTATACCCCATATTGGGACAAATATAACCGACTGTTACAGTGTCCGAACTCCAACTTACGAAGGAATTAAGTAGACGCTAACTTTATGAGATAAATAAACGTCCCTATTTTAAGAATATCCTCGTTTGTTTTAGTTAACACTTGCCAAGTATTTGTTTTCATCGCCCTTCACAGTTTTTACTTTTATCTCAATGTAAAAACCGTCCATTAAAATAATGGTCTATGTTCGTTAGTTAAAGGGCGCCTATAAAAAACCCTGAACCTTGTTTCCATTATGGTTAGTTCTTGACGGTAAGTGCCGCATTAAGTCTCGAAGAAACACTTGTGGGATCCGATGTCGTCACCTGCAGACTAATTTTACCACCAAGCTTACCGAACTATTAGTGACTCATGGCACACTAACAATCGTTGGTCGTCAAAATTTATCCATTGATTTAAAGGAATCGATATTGTGCTTATTCACTCACTTAGTCATAAGTATTAGCACGAACAGGCATCAAAACATATGCACCACCGTAAAAATTAGATTTGGAAGAGATCGGGAAGGAATAGTGAGTAGAAAGAAAGAATTTAGTGTATGGAAGTGATTTAGTAGTCAGAGAAACAGTTCATTAAGGAATATAATACTCTTTGTGCACTATTCTTGGTGTTAAATTGGTAAAAGCACTTGGCTAAACATCTCTCATAAAACACTTACTACAACCTAGGATCTGGTGAGTATCTGTGAGCATTCATTTGTGCATCATAAAGGTCTACGGTTTTAACCTTTCCGTTGGAATGTATTTATTCATGAAAGTTATCGATATATGCACGCCAAATACTTCATAATTCTGTCTTAGAGTTTTCAAATATTTTGGCGAAGTACTTATTGAGTTGTAAACTGGACATCCTATGCCACATTAAGAATACGAGACAGACAGATACAACGCAGAACTTCGTACGTAAGTGCACCAGTTCAGGTTACCACACCACATCATCACAGAGACGCAACTGTCAGTTCAAATCCCGTTGTGATAACGATAGTAGAAGTATTAACAGTAATGCAGATAAGGGAGCGAAGATATGGTTCAAGAAGTATAATTCAGTAAGATAAATTTAGAAGGAGAAAGATAGAGATTATGAGGAATTCAGAAGGTTCGAATTAAAAGCACATAAAGAGTGGATGCACCTGCACCTGCAAACGATTCTGAGCCACGTCATTCAAGGTCTCTAACCATCGGTGACTATCGTCTCGCGGACCCCAACCAGATAGCCCACATCTACCAACATGACTCAGTTCACTTGTCAGTGACTTCATGGATTTCTGCCTTGTTTTGGTCTTGCCGCCCTAACTTTCTTCCAACCTACTCCTACACCACAAAACAACTCGTCGCGGCAGTCGGTGGTTAGCCATACGTAACTCATGACCCAACCACCTCAACTGATGAAGTTTCACTACTTCATCTATTCATTTGCCATCCCTACCTAGAACTCGTTTCCTAACGACAGAATTGCTTATACGGTTGTCTCAGGATACACGAGCAATGCTTCAGAGACATCGATGATCAAAGACTAGTAATCTACGAAAGTCCTCTACTTCTACCGGCCATGTTTCGGATCCATATTGTAGGACGGAGCGAACTGCTGAACGGTACACTCGTCCTTTGGTTAGCAAGCGGACATCTCGACTTCGCTATAGGTGACGCAGGTTAGCAATAGCCAATCGAGCCTTCTGTATCCATGCAGAGATTTCGTTACACACCAGGTCATCATCACTGATGAGACTCCCCAGATAAATGAAGCGGTCTACATGTCCGACTACTTCACTCCCTATCACTAGTTCCGGTGAAGTCGCAAGCCAATCCTGAAGCAACACTTAGCATTTCGAGGGGGAAAACCGCATTCCGAACATGCTTGCATTGTTGCCTAGGGTAGTCATAAGACTCGGCATTTTGTCAGCGTCTTCACCGAATAGAACTATGTCATCGGCACATCCTAGGTCAGCAGGCGATTTTCCTGGTAGAAAGTCGACTCCTGAAAAGTCGGACGAAGATAATGTTATGTCTAGCATCATGTCTATGACAAAATTAAACAAGAATGGGAAAAGTGAACATCCCTAGCAGACACCACTTGAAGTAATCAATTCCGATGACAGTTCGCCATAAGCTCTCACCCGACCATTAGTTTTAGAGTAGAGAGCTTGTATAAGGTTGTTGTATTCCCGTGGTACACCTTTCAATGACAGATACTGCTACAGAACCTCACGATCGACAGAGTCAAATTCCGCCTTAAGGTCCAAGAAGACATCTATTGTCGGACGCCTAAATGTATGTCTGTGTTCCAAGACCTGTCGTAGTGTGAAGATATGGTCTATACATCCACGTTCAGGTCTGAAACCAGCCTGGTTTTCTCTAGTCTGCTCTTCACGAGCTTTCGCTAAGCGTAGAAGTATTATTGAGGACAATATTTTAGAAACAATATTAGTTAGACTTATTCCCCTGTGATTGTCACAAGAAGACTTTTGTCCTTTCTTATAGATTGGGACAATCAGTGATTGAGACCAGTCGTATGGGATTGTGTCCAGTTCCCGAATTCTACCTAAGATTTCAGTCAATCTAGCTGCTAAAACTGTATTACCATCCTTAAAAATCTCAGGGCTCAATATATCGGGTCATGCTGCTCTCTCTCGCTTCAGATTTCCTATAGCCTTTTCAACTTCGTAAAGGTTCGTAGGACTTACGTCGACTTGTCATTGAGGACGAATGGAGATCGCGGGCAACGGAAGTGTGGCTTAAGGCCAGTTGAACTGATCCCTAAAGTGTTCTGCCCATCAATCCGATCTCCTGGATTGAGAATAAATCATAGTCCCATCGTTTTCCGAGATTTTCTCACTTACAGTAGGATTTCTAATACCAATTTCCTTGATAAGTCGGAAAAGTTGTCTACTGTTGCCTATCTCTCTTGGTTTCGCCACCCACCACTGTTCACGGTCGTTGCGTAGGCTTTTTATCAGTCTGCGCCGAAGCTGACTTCTTTGTTTACCATGTTCAGAGCTAGGTGGGATGAGTTCGGTGGATACTACTGAGATCCACGGCTTCATTCTAGCCTTATGGTTTTCCTTACTAGCAGATATCACTGCTGTTTCCACAGCCTTTTTGATATCATACCAACCTGCTTCGGGATGGGAATCGCTTACATGGTTGCCTAACTCTTTTTCTAGTTGCTCCTGAAATATATTCTTAGCTTTATTATCATTAAGTAAAACCCTAAGAGGCTTCCTTGCGGTGTCTTTCCTACGCCCAGTAAGCCTCAAACAAAGACGAGCTCGCACTAGGGCATGATCTGAATCTAAACATGTGCCCCAGAACGAGCGACAGTCCTCTATCGAACATCTACATCGGTGGCGTATGGCGATGTGATCTAGTTGGGTTCAACATTGAGACGACTTCGGGGGTCGCCAGGTCAAAAGATGTTTTTCCTTATGCCTAAAGTTAGTGTTTGCTAAGAATAGGCGGTTATCTGAGCACAGTTGCAACAGTCGGTCGCCATTGTCCATTCTCTGAGCCGCGACACCATAAGATCCACCCACGTGTCACTCCGGCTCACTTAGTCTACTTGAGAATTAAAGTCGACAGCCATTATTACTACATCAGAGCGCCTAACTTTTTTGAGGAGGTCCGTAAGCTATCTGTAAAACTCATCTTTCACCTCGTCTAAACTGCAGTCAGTGGGGACATAGACAGATACGACGAGTGTCCCTATCTTTCCGGGTCTATACTGTTCCGTTCAGTCGGACAGCGCACAAGCGATTATCTACAGGGATCCAGTCTAGGAGAAATACTTCTTCCCTACGACTCAATGCTATACCTACGCCAGCGAGACCTCGGGAAGCCGCATCAGAGCTACCGAAGAGTAAATCGGGATGCTTCTTTATTTTGATAAGGTGAAATCAAATTAATGGTTTTACTAGGATCTTGTATGCGCCTTTCTGAGACGCAGCATACATCGATGGCGCGAGATTCTAATGTCCTGACTAAGGAAGCCTGTTGCCCTATTTGACACAATGTCCGTACATTAGGCGCTCCAACATGTAATTTAGAACGAGGTTTAAGGAGACCAGGATGACGTTTCGTGAACTCGCATCGTTTGCATTAGCTGTGCGGTGTGATAAAGGAATGTGAGAAGAGTTAGTCGTGGAGATTAGAGAGATGTTAAGGGGTGTTGGAAGGATTTGATTATGACCGATTTGGTCTCGTATGCTGTTACGGCAGAGCCCAAGGGACAACTGCTTGAGGCCGGTCACGCACGGCCTTTTCATGAGAAGTTTTTTGAGTATTAGCTCCGCTCTTGAAAGCCCTTAGTGGACACTCATACCGACGGAGACAGAAATCCGTGAGGTAGAGTGAGGTGTGACATTGTCAGGGTTGACCTTTTCTAACTCTTCCTTCCTTGTGAGGAGGCAGCATCGCTACAGATGCTGGTTGTCCGAGGGAAACACCTTATTGCTGTCACACCCCTCTGCAGTCAGCAGTACGACTTCTCCCTCAGACCTTGAGTAGCTGCTTTTAGTCTTATCGTTCTCTAATCGATCTTCCTGGCATGGTAGAACCTTCAGGAACATTTGTTCCAGCCGATATAGCTCGATTGGGTCATCACGATAGGCAAGCCCGATCACCACGTCAATGTAGCAGCTTCGGTCGGGAAATTATGAATACGACTTTTCACCAAGCCACTAAGATAAAGTGATCGTAGTTATAGTTTATGCTTACATGTTTAACAACTAGATACACCGTTTACTTTCCGGTTCTGTGCCAAATAGAATAAATCTGTGATAAATGAGCTTTCTCATCAAAACCCCACAAACACCTCATTGGTATCATGTTACTTATTGCTGGTCGCATTCAAATGAGTCTCTCGTTATTATCATAATTGTACCCTGCGGTCCCAGTTTACAAAACACTTCTATCGAGAAAATCCCAAGAAAAACTAGAATATCCCCTGCCCTGGGACAAGTTGTGAAACAATCAGTTATTGCGACTCCTAACGAATCACAAACATTTCCTCCCCTAGTTTAAGCAGCGACTGAAATCTCAACAAAATAGAAATGAACCTGATTATTCTGTCCAAAGCTCTGGAAAATAATTAAGAAATATGTATGGTTTTCGCGTTTCGTCCCAATTAAGATGTCGGCCTAAATAGTCAGTCAGTTCCAAACAATATGGGATTAGCCACGATTGTTTCAGGTTTCACACTATATTAACTCAGCAAAGAAAGCTTAACAAAACGAATGCCATCATGATATAAGTATGTTTAGTATACATTTTAATAATAGAAGTAGAGACATTTACAGACTAGGAAATTTAAAGTAATATCAGGGCTTAGAATTCCGGTGTACACAAGGAATTAATGTATCTGCACCAAGACGATTGATTGAGCTTACTCCAACTAGATATGATTCTACGAACTTGGCTTAATCATCATATGCAATATCTGTCCCAGTCGCCCAAGCAGGTATTTATAGCCAACGTACCATATGAACTTAATACCCTGTCTCACCTTGAGGCAACCTAGTTGGTTGGCTCATCATACACGACATAATCTTCAAAAACTTTTCATCAAATACTAGTCTGACTCTAGCGTCTTCATGATATTTCAAGCATCATCGCGTGGCATATGTAACATTTTCTAATCATCCAACCAAGTCAAAATTTATCGTAGTTACACGTAAACAATAGTGTGAACCAAAGCACCGTTTCACATTATATGCGATTCCTACATCAAGCAGTTAGTGAATGCTAGTAGTTTCCGTACTATTACTAAGACTACTCGCAACTATTCCTCCATAAGTGATATAACATCAGTTCCTTCACTCTCAACCCCCTGTGTCATAATCCTTAACATGCCTTTTCTCATAGACCGGAACAATGACAATGATTGTGGGAAAAATTATATATTGACCTAATTAAAAGTTATGATTTCAGCAGATGCACTCATTCACCCTTTCTCAGTCCATCCTAGGTTTGAAAATGAAGGCTTCCAAAGTGTTAGATTAATTAACCAAAAGTAGTTAAACTTTCTGAAAGTATGTCAAACCACCGGTTACTAGTTCATATGGACTTCAAGCTATCACAAATGAAATATGGCAATCCTTTCTTATTACTTCCTATATTACACCTTACGATGTTGATATTTGTCATATGACAGAAGGAAAAGGTCAAACAAGAGTCTAACTTATCCCTTTTATCTTGAATCGTATGCTGCTTTCCATTTTATTAATTCTATGAAATCTTTTTATTCTATCACTATCTCCATTCGTAATGATTTTTGACGTTTTTCATTTCAGTCTTCGATATTGATTGAGTTTACTGAATACTTTGGATGCAAATTACAAATTTTTGGAAAAATGCCTCAACTAACTGACGAAATGATATCTGGATTAAAGCATTATAAATACTCGTGTGTTGATAATTCACCTTTCTCAACATACATTATGCATCCCTTCTGGGATTGGTTGGCAAAAGTATGATTTATCTATCCGTTAACATGTTTTTATAGTTTTATCCTGTTTGGTTAGCTCCAAATCTCATAACATTCACTGGCTTCCTTCTAACTGTGGCCCACTATCTTCTACTATGTTACTATAATCCCACTTTCTTCTCACCATTCGGTGTTCCTAATTGGGTTTGGCTTGTTACCGCCTTCCTTGTATTTATTGCTCATACTTTAGGTTCGTTTCACATTATAAAATGAACGTTAACTGTTTACTTTAGATGGTACAGATGGAAAACAAGCTCGTCGAACTAAGTCATCATCTGCTCTTGGCGAATTATTTGACCATGGATGCGATTCATGGGTGTGTCTTTTTCTCTGTGGATCAATGTTCTCATTGCTAGGTAACATGTATTCTGTGAGAGAAATGTTTTTGGGACAGTGGGTATTAATTATGACTTTTATGCTTTCTCATTGGGAAAAATACATTACGGGTACCTTATTTCTACCCTGGACGTTTGATGCAAGTCAAATAGTAAGTAATATGTATGTTTTCATATATTTTTCTTTGTAATATGTTTGTGATTTACAAGGTGAGTATGCGTCATTAATTTATACCTTCGTGTGTAATAGTTGGTTTCCCACGCTGAAGTTCTCGGTCCTGTTACTTGAACTTTCGGAATCAAATGCTTTAACTAATAAACTTCCATCTTTTTATTTATTACTGAGTGTCCTACAGTTAACAAGTTAAAGCATATGCTAAATAATTATCACTTTCTTCAAGTCTTACTGACAATGCATTAAATCAAACATCTTTAAATGAACTCCGTCCATTTTGCAACATGGTTTACTGTGCTAATAATTTCGCTACCATAACTTCGACACTGTGAACAAAACTTCTATCCTCTGCCCCATATACCGGAGTAAAAACACCAGTTCTGTAGATAAAGCTATTTAGTGTTGACCCAGTTTAACCAGCCGAAAATTCATTGAGTTTGTCAATTACATATCCATAAAAATTGATTAGAATATTTAGACTGATTATTTTTGTCATTAACACAAATTATCATAAAAATGTATTGAAATTCCTTGATTAGTGCTCACACTAATTTCCTGTAGCACAATTTCAACTTTGTTCATATTGATTATCTCATTAGTCGCAGTCTGAGATTGTATAACCCCGCCAACTAACTACTGGATTTTAATCACTTGACACTTATGGTAAGTGATGTATGCATATACGTATAACTGAGAGTCTATCTCACAATTTCACAATTAATTAAATCGATTGACATGATCTGATCTTCCTATTGGTGATTGTTTCCGTTTTCTTTTCTGTTTTTTTTTTTTCATCTAATCAAATATGTGTTAATATTTAACTGTAATAGTCATTGCAACACCATTGTTTAACAGCGCTTTCATGACATTCATGGTCTAAAAGTACATTTTAATGGAAAATGAATCTCCTGATGCAATTTTTTCTACACTGAAAATCAATATCTGTTTACTTACTAAAACAAAAAAAGTAATGTACTTACCTGCTACTATTATTTCTATTGCGGCTTAAAAGGCATAACATAAGATTTGAGACAATCTTTAAACGTCAATTATGTTTATTTTGATTGATTTATTTGTGGTATTAGCTGCATTTGCTTTTGAGTAAACTCATACACGCCCATGCACAGTTTATGCAATAACTTATTCAAGGAACTACTTGAAATAACCAATCTAACGCATTGTATCATTGAGAAAAAAAAATAGATAATTCAGTGAAGGCAATTTTGTTTGCTTAAGTACAATCACATATATAGTTAGTTTATTGATAAAAGTAGTAGTAGTCTCCAGTGAAATAAAAATATTATATAGTTTTGAAAACACTTTCAGTCGTATTGTGTCATAAATTTTTCATAAAAATCAAATATTGAAAAGAAGTCGTATAATAATCTATCGGCTAGTGAAACATATTAGGATGAAGATGATTTGATAAATTTTCTAAAGATAAAATAATTTAAATATTGTCCAATCCTTCAGATGAAACATCAAATTTTTGTATACATTGAAGAATTGAAACAACTCCAAATAACAACTTTACATTGTTATTAGCTAAAATGTACCCAAACAAAGCCAGTAAATAAACTGCTACCTTCAAACTACTTGATCTTTTAAAAAACAAAGATTGCGTGCTAAGTGATCTAAATAAGGGTACTGGCATTTTTATCATGCATTAAAAAAACTACACTTTAGAAAGCGTCTTCCATCCTATTTTATACTAACTAATTTCTGAAAGGAAAAATTGGAAAAAGTGCTTTGAAGCAAGTCAAGCATAAATTAATTAAAATCCATAAGTGAACCAGTTATCTGTGGATACCTGTATGAATAACTTAAACCGTTGCTATACGTTATTCTACGTTTGTACAGTTTGCCTAAAGTACATAAAAAAGATTCTTCTCCATCCTATATTAAAAATAAATAACTCACAGGTATCATTTTATTACTTAGTGGATAGTTGAAATTCTACAATTAGTCAAAAATTAACAGATTCATTAGATGTTACTCTTATTGTTATAAATATGCCTCTCACAAAGACAATCTGCCTACTATGTAATTATAATCGCAACGAAAAAACTCCGTATCCCTGTTTCAATACACCATTTGAATACACAATTTAAATGAATTACTACTTCGATTCACTTTCAACGTCCAGTTCAAATTTACTTATCAGTTTTGTGCTGTATTAGTGGGTTAGAAAAAAGCTAGGGGTGGCCAGACCAAAACATGGCAGAAATCTGTAAAGTCACTGACAAGTAGACTAAGGTATGTTGGTAGATATAGGCTACCTGATTGGGGTCCGCAAGACGAAAGTCACAATTTTTTGTATCACCTGATCGATCCTGACAGCAAATATTTAAACCATGTAGTGATATTAAACAGTCGTCGTATAAACCATTCAACCAGGATTCCTAAATTGCGATTACAACACAATTACAGTACATGTTTAGACTTAATAGGAATTTAAGGTAGTCCACCCTACCGACTAGTGATTGGCAGTTGGAAGTTAGCAGTTCAGGGACTGACATTTAATGTGTAATGCCAGCTACTGCGATGTCTCTGATTGTACAGTGGTAGTTCGTAAACTTCTTATATAAACGCCTAAGTAGATTGTGCAATTATCAGACAAGCAAGAGAAGCTAACTTTTTAAAATATCTAAATAACAGGACAAACAGGTAATCCGGATATCCAAGCTGCCTACTGTGACAATAACCCTCACACAATATGGTCAAAAGTTGAGTACCCGTACTTGATTAGTAAGGCTTCCAGCCGATGATTGGTTTTGATATTTTTCTGCGAAACGTACTGATTCAGTTAAATCTGATTACCTTTCATGTTACGGCATTAGTCGTGAAGTGTTATAGATATTTAGGCTTTCGTCGACTAGTGCTTCTTCTGTGACCAGTACATTTTAAACTTTACTTATTCATATTCATATAAACGCGCTAAAATTATCTCTTTCGTTTAAATCCCACTACAAAAACTGGTTTGTCAGTTTTACTGACCATAAATTCTTTTTCAAAATATGTAGTATTCAATTTCAATATTTCCGTAGACTAAATCACGTTGCTGTAATTCGATATCGAATCCTTTTACTAAACTATCAATCAAGTGTTATTGAAGTTGCCGTAACTACATATATGAAAAATTAACTAAATTGAGAATAAAAATTATTGGTTTTTCGCTTAAATTCAGATTCTGTTTATTTACCGTGTAGATATTCGTTTAAATTAAAATCAGTTCATCAATTTGTTTGTTCACTTCAATTGGACCAGTTACCACAAAAATAATACATATTATGTGAACTTAACATTACGAAAAGCATATTCTATTATCGATTATTATTGTCTTTTCAAATTTTAGGTTGTTGCTCTAGTCTTCCTACTGGCCTATTGGTTATCACCTACCGTTTTTATGAAACCACTTTTATTTGGTTGGTCAGCGACAAATATTTTCAAGTTTATACTTTTTTGTAAGTATTACTGGGAATAAATTTCTTTAATTATTTATACTGAGACGTAAATCAAGACAACTGTACATAATTATTCATTTTGGTCTTGGAATGTGGTCAGACCAAGTAACTGAATTATGTTTATACAAGATTGAACCAGCTTAATAGCATAGTGTTAATATTCATGTACACTCACTGATCTGTGTGTATGACCTTGTATTTTCTATATATAGCATTCACCCTACGCAAACTTTTTATTTTTTATTTTATTTTGACCATTTTTACACACAAACCTAAAAATATGTACATCTTTTGAATGTTCAACTTGATTTCTAGCGATTGATTGTGTATAGCTAGTTGCGTAGCTGTTGTGTAGAATCTAGATTTGATCAATTACTCACTATCAATGTATACTTCGAAAAATCCTCATGATTCTATGAGGAATTCATTATCAGTAGAAAATTTCTAGTGTAAACAATTCTGAGCTGCTGAAACAAGAGTCAATTAGGTTTTCTAATCGATAATAATAATTAAAAATCAGAATTCCATATCTTAAGATTTATGATTAATTTCTAGTATATTTAGTGATGCATGAATCAGATGCTGGTGCAAATCATCAAGACATAATGAAAAATGTATTGTGTGTAACTAATTGGCCAAGTGGATGTTCTTATGCTTGGCCCTGAATCTAAATATTGATTTTAGTTCTCATAACATTATCTGAATGTCTTAACCAAAATAATACAGATCATTTTTCGAAAATGTGATGTATTTTTTGAACGACTAAAATGCAGCCTTACACTGTTGATAGTAATGATAAGTAAGTAATGATAAATCAATTGACAAAGCCATACATTTTCATCGGTTGTAGTCTTTAGGATATTATCTAACCTATTTTATAACAATATGAGTAATTTGAAAGATAGGGGCGATCAAACCAAACACATTGATGTAGTTTGTCAATTTATTGACTGTTGACTTAATTCATGTCGAATGGTACCGATCTCCTGGTTAGGATCAACGCAGTAATCGGATCACTAGTCGAAGACGCAAGTGTAACTTAAGTGATACTCTCTACTACGTAATAACATTTGCTTGTATGTCAAAAAAAACTGAATTTAGTGTTAACAATGTTAAGAACTTGAAGTTACGAGCTCTGAATACATCACACCCTTATTAAATTAAAAGTGGTTATCGTCACCTTACGAATAATTTTCCAGCTTGTCAACTAATAAGCCTTGATTACGTTTACTATTGGACATATCAATATCATAGGTCGTGCTTATATCCGTCTGATTAGCCTGCACTCTGATTTCACGTAAAAATTATTCAGGCTAATAAAGCCGCCAACTAAACTTAATCTGAAATGCGCTCACATAATGATTCTATTACTTAAGGTCAGAGGTAAAGGCATGAACCATACATATTAAGTCGATGTACAATTTATTATATAAATAGATGATTCATTCTGTGTGTGTGTAAAAACAATTATTAATTCAAGTTTGCATGATATATATATATATATATATATATATATATATATATATTTATATTTATATATATATATGGCGTTTGAAGGTGGAATTCCACAACAGAAATGAAGCATTCATTACATGAGGACCAGAGACTGATGATCTAGATTTCAAGAGCTTACATAAGTTTCAGATTATCTGAAAGTAGCTACAGAAAACAGTGCATTGACGTGTTAATTACCTAGAATTTAAAATTGACAAGATAGAACACATAATCATTATAGAAAAAGATGTAAAGAGTTTACATAAGTTTGAGGAATTAAGTAAGTGAAAAGCAAATAAAAGGAAAAGATGCTTATAACGCGACAATAACAAAATAAACACAGTAATATAGTAGTAGTAACAACGATAATTACTGTTAAATTTCAATGAAAATTTTGAATTTATCTAAGTAATGTAAAATCGATTACTGTCTCTATCTGGATACAAATTTGGTTCAAGTTGTTTAATTGCTTCTGCAATTATCGTTATTGTCATTAATATCCTTTAAAAACTTGAGACACATGTTCAACCAAAGCCATATATCTCGTTCTACTTAAAGAAAAAAAACCGGATCTTGACAAATAATGTGTACCTGTTATTTGACTGTTATCTCATTGGTGCACGTTATAAGTTACTTATTTCAGTAATTACGTTATGCTCTAATATATACGTTAGAATTACTTTACCTTCTTAATTGCCTTAACAGAATCGTTCATTAGTATTCTGTGAAAGTATATTTCTTAACCGAGAAAAACTCACACTACTACCAACAGAGATTGAGGTTGTAGAGATCATCAAAATATTGTGTCAAATAAGTTTCTCGCATTTTTTTTACCCCATAAACCTCATCTAGTTAGTGCTTTTTATTACTGATTGTAAAATATTTTGTTTGAGTAAAGATGTTAAATTTTGTGGTGCAAACATTACTTTCACCCCTCATGGATTGTAGGCCGCTGACCAGCAGTAATCGACCAATTCTATCCTTCACTATCATTTGCAGTTATACCCAACTGCTATTTTTGTCTGTCTGCAATTCTAGGCACAGTGTGTTCTTTCTTCTTCCTCCTTTCTTTTGGCCATCAGGATTCCGAGTGAGGGCATGCCTTATGACACAGTTGAGTGCTTCCCTCAATGTGTGTCCAACTCATGTCCAATGCTTTTTCCTGATTTCCTCTCAACTGTTTAGTTGGTTTGAATAATTTCTTTCTGGTCAGGATTTTTTACGGGATGGGTTTGCTAACTCCATGCCTAGCCCTGCTCTTTTATCCGGGCATAGAACCGGTAGTAACCCTTGATGAACTCCAGACGGAGTTGTTACAAAATATACGTTAATAAAAGTATGTTTTCTAAGCTTTTATTCATCATTAAAACACACTAAACTTTTTTTTCTCTGATATCATTTAACAAAGCATAATAAATATTCAAATCAAATGTGCTGATTTTATTTTAGTTAAATTACCAAACAATCAAAGTACACATTTATTAAAAGTTCAAATTATTAATTAACTTTATAAATGCAGAAGTATATATTCTTTTCAGTAAAAAAAATGTTTATAGTTCCAATATCTATTTTAATAGGTTGTTTTAAAAATTATTTTTTCAATATAATAAACCTCTAATAAATTCATTTAATTGCTATTTTAATTTTTTTGTCTTTTTGAACTGAATAGATTCACTTTATTTTCTTCATATACCAGTTACATTGTGTAATATTTTAAGAACTTGTCCAATTAAACAACCATGGCATCGTGGTCTTGGAATTTGTGGTGTCATCAAACCTCTTATACCTTTAGGACTTTTGATATTCAGTTCATATATATGGGCTTATTATTCACCATCAAATTTATTGGAAAATAATACACGTATTTATTTCTTTTGTTGTGGAACAATTGCTTCCAATGTAGCAGTAAGTATTGTTTATTTGATAATTTTATAAACAGCATCTCAATTTCTATTGTTTCACCTTGATTAATTCTTTCACTTTTGCCCAATGATCATTGAATTTTGTACATTATAACATAGTATGAACATCTACATACACTGTGTCACGCAACTGTTCGATATATGTCAACAGTGATCATTTTATGTATTGATTGTTTATTTATTTGATTAGTGTATTTTGTAATCTGAACCATAATTAAGTATCATTTTCATGAAATACATCTCTTTGTTCAAAAATATGCTCATACGAAAATCGGTCTTTTTGAGCATTTTTTATTATTTACTTACTTAATGTATAGTATTATGTACACTTTTTATATTATTTTAAGTAGTAGTAATTGGTTTATTATCGTTTAGTAAGTTTATTCAGATATATTTGCACTATACATCTGAAACAATCTTGTCAAGGCATTTTATATATGAAATTTAATAAAGGTCAAATAAACAAGGTGATAATTGTAAGTGTCAAGGAGAGAGAAAATTAGGAATAGGAAATTATCACATAATCCAAGGCCATAAAATGGCGTAAAGATTACCTGGTTAATCTCAAGGTTATCACAAATTGTTTCTGTACATATTTGAGGTTTGGATTTAAGAATAGCCAAGGCTTCAGTAAACAACCTGAGAATTCTTCCTTAAACATTGCTGTACATTGTTTTAAAAGCTGCCCTGAATTCAATCCTATGCGCCGTTTCGATCATGTGCTTTGCTAATAATGAGCATGGTTTTCTATTTCCCACGTTTATCAGGTAATTTGGCATTAACTGACTTAAAAATCATTTATGCACATGTTCTATAATCCTTGATTGTAATGCCCGATTACTCCTCTTTATGTATGTGACTCCATACAAACATGTAAACTGATAAACGCAGTGGAATGCGATCTAATCACTCAACCAATGTCTAGGCTTATGCGGAATCATAAGCTTGGTGTTTTCCATTACAGTCAGTCAGTTACAATGTAGAACTTCGTACATAAGTGCATAAGTTCATGTTGAGATGGTGGAGAAAAATTGTAGCTCAGGTGGATGATTGTGGTGGTGTTTCGTTCTCAGAGAACGAAACACCCCTCTGCAGTCAGCAATCCGACTTCGCCCCCAGACTTTGCGTAGCTGCTTTCAGTCTCACCGTTCTCCAATCAACCTGCTTGGCATGGTGGAACCAACTGGAGAAGGCTCGAAGGCTCTATCTTAAAATCAAATAATTATCAGCTTGTGTTTTTTTTTCAATTACCCTTTTTTATTATTCTTTATATAAAATGCCTTGACAAGTATATGTTTGAGCAGATTGTTCAAAATGTATAACACAAATACATCACATTCTTCAGATCTCCTCACTGTTCTGTCGAAATTCATGAAATGGACTAACTGTTCTAAATTTTAAATATCTGTATAGTTATGTTGTTCATTGTGATAAATTCATTTATGGTTGCTGATTATTTTCTTCTACATGCTTTATGTCATCGATAATTGATGTATAATTTCAATTAAGTTTATTTCCGAAAATCTTTTTTTTTCTTTTAACATTCTATGTCATACGTTATACAAAGAAAAATGTTTCATGCTTATTCAATCCATTGTAGACTGTTATTATTAATTGTCATAAACAAGTGATATCAGTTTAGACTAATTCGATTGTGGTTTTACTGTTATTATAATTTGTATTATTTTAGCATATCATTCATTGTTTTGCCTTAAAATTAATTTTTTTTATTTATTTATTTTTACAGTGTCAACTGATTGTTGCGCAATTATGTCATGTCCAAGCTCCAATCCACAATAAAGAAGTTTATTTATTTTCAATAATTACCCTTGTTGTTTGTTTTATTCTTCCAACAAATAAAGTTACATCTATTGAATGTACCATCCTCTGTTTAATAACAAGTTTCGTTACACTGGATCATATTTACTATGGTTATCAAGTGGTTAGTACTTTTTTTTATTTTTTAACACTGACATATTATCACTGCTAATAAGAATCGACTCTCTTCAGTATCCTTTATTTCGGTTGATATCTATGAATAATGTTGTATATTTGAAAATTTAAACAAACTACACCTTTAAGCTGTAGTAGTAGTAGTAGTAGTAGTAGTAGTAGTAGTAGTAGTAGTAGTAGTAGTAGTAGTAGTAGTAGTAGTGTAACATTAACATTGCTAACTGCTTTAATAAATCTTATTGAATAAATATTTGACTACTTCTAATACCTTTACTATCTTTACTACTATTGTATTTGAATTGACAATTACATCTCTGTGCTAATGTGGTATGGCAACATGAACTGACATACGTACGTACGAAATTCTACGTTGCTATTGATTGATTGAATATTTGAAATGAACCAAATCTCCACTGAGTTTACCTCTTCGGTCTCTAAATGATGACAACATATTCTAAGTTCATTACATAAAGACACTAATTTAAGCACATCAAATATGCATAAGGATGGAAAATAAATTGTCCAAGTATTTTAAAAGTGCACGGCTAATTGAAACAATAATAACATTACCAGGTCATTTATGATATAATGTTATTTACTTAACAATTTGGACTTTTTCTTTAAAAATATAATTGACACAAGTTTAGAATTATGCTTTATATTTTAAATAAGCTATTTGTTTATCGGAAATCAATGTTTCCTGATTGAAACTAATTGTGTTCTATTGTCCGAACATATCCTACTGGTGGTATGTTCAGCTGATCTAATACTAATCATGCTTCGATGTGTTACACAGATATGTAGATTTAGTGAGTTAAGTCTGAACTACATTCATTATTTGAGTAAAAGTTAATAATACTTCTTGCTTATCGAGATTTTCGCTAGCATCATAATTCGCTAACTACAACAATGGTCGCTAGAAGAGTTTCTATTCTATTTCACTAAAATATAGTTCATCTTAACTATTCCCTATAGACTAACTTATTCCTTGTTAGCATTATATTAATTATTGGAACAAAAATGGTCAATAAGATTGGACAGTTATTTTCATTGTAAATTAACCTTATTATTATTTTGTATACAATCTTGTTTATGTATCAATAATAACTGTACTTGTTTCGTGGTAAATAATTTTTTTAAAAAAAAAACTTTGTACTTCATTATCGTAATCAGCCTTTCACTTCTCATTGTTTGTACTATTGAAAATTAGATCGAATTCAATCGGTCATCAAATTAACTGTTTGATAACGATGTATAATATGTAATATAGTTGTCAGTCAGTTGCAACGTATTAAGATGTAATATAAACTCACTTTATGTTTACTGTGTCCAAATCTTAAAGTTAGCCACGTTAACAACATAATACAGTATTGTATCAGCAACTAGACTTTTAACTTGTAACACTGACAATACACTAGAAATGTTGGATGCTTGGAAATAATTCATGCAAAACCCTAAACCAAGATTTCCTGTTAGTTGGTAAGCACCAATCCTTTTCCCTTATTTCGTCCGGACTCCACTAGGAGTTCATTACCCTCAATCATCTAAGGCTTCGAAACATACAGCACTGGACGTCGAGTCATTTGGACAAATAACCACATTATAGAACTTGCTTGAAGTGAGATTTGATCCTCTAATGGCTTATGACAATTTATCTTTATTTCCTGTTAGAATTTCGCTTCAAGGCATATCATTTTCTGGCATAGAAACGTGTTTCTGTCTTCCTTCTGATTTCAAATCATTCAGTCTTAAGTCAATAACTCAGTCTCATGAACAGCCACCACTCTTATCCGCTGCATATGATCTATTGACCTTGATATTCTATCGGTTTTCTAACAAAACATTTGTTCATAACATTTTAGTGCATTCAATGTGTTCAAACTAAGAATGTTAGATTTTTTGATAAATCCGCTATTTCCAGTAGTGTATGCTTAATGGTTAGTTTTTCTCTGATCACTAATGATTATACTCATATGTAATACATTTCTTTTTTCCATTGTTTCTTTTTTGTTCTTTAAACTCCAGGTAAATGAAATCGCATCATGTCTTCATATTAAAGTGTTCAGTATTACTCGTTAACACCAACAACACTTGTGAATCAAATCAAAATTATTTGATTATTGTCTGTGTATATTTATGAAATAACTTGTCTCATCTTATTTCTTTCGGTATGATGAAGTGTTCATATTTACTCGGTGGAATTTGCATTGTTTCAGCACAGAATCTCATTGTCTTTTCGTTATTCTTCAAATATACATGATTCTTTTATCTTTTCTTTCTCTCTCTCTCCTTCTAACAAAAACAAACGATGTCAATATTTGTATTGTCGTCTCTCTTGTTCTACTTTATCCTTTATTTTGCACACAAGTTTTAATTTTCTTAAATTATATCTATCGATTTAACAACTTGCATTGAACAAGTTTATACATATATCTGTCCAATGTATATCATTATATGATGAGTTTGTATTCATGTTTTTATTTCCTCACTTTTCTATTGGTGCATACATTCTTAATAAATTTTCTATGATACCAACAATGCATGTGCAAAGATTATATTTCTGCTTATAATTTCAGTTTCACAAATAGGAATATCATTTATCAATATATATATATATATATATATATATATATATATATATATATATATAATTTCAATTTGTTGGAAATGATTTCCGGTCTTCTGTGTTTTTTTTTAATTTTATTGACTATTCCAACTGATACACTCTTTATATTCAATGAAATAAATTCATTAAATAACGTTTGATGGAAAGAAATAAAAATTATTCTAATATATTGCACAGAAAATTAGTTTAATTCTATTATGATGAATGATTGATGAAGATGGTTCAGTGTTATTGTGATCACGAACTGACTTAGTTAAACAACTATTGAATACAAGAAAAATGGTCTCGCAATCTAGCGAGTTAATTAAAGCCATACTTGTCAAGTTCTAGATTCGGTCCTCGTGTTCTGAAGTTTAAGAGCCCACCATGAAAATTGAGTGTCGTCAATCCGACCACTGGTAATATCGTGTATGCCCACTTCGGCTGAATCCTAAGTGATGACGAAATAGCTCTTCAGTACTGCATGGTTTTTAACTGTTGCTTGAATTAGGTCATTTCGTGTTTACTTGAAGGTTTCGTTGAATCTTACTTCAAGTTTGATTACTATTTGACTTCCTACTATGAAGTCATCTCAGTGAATAGAATCCTTCGCGAATAAGAAAATGAAATTGTTAAGTTAAAACCATGAAATGTCGTAGTGTTTCAAGCTATTTAGGATTTTATATATTGTATATATATTGGAGTTCAGTCTGTTAATTTGGTGGTTAGCCATCGGAAGTTATAACACAATTTTTAAAATTACCAATCGTAGTAATACATAACTGTTTTATTTTTGTCTTATTTTTTTCTATATCATCGATTTAATTTTCATTTTTCAATAACCTCGCCGTAAAATCGTGGTATTACTTCCTTTAATAATAAAATTGCATCTGTTCCACCTACACAGAACGACGTATATACTTGTAGGTGTGTGTTTGGGGATTGATATCACTCAATCCATATATATTTCAAATCCCATACAATAGATAATACGTTATAAGCTCTAAGACCGTATCTTTATTATTCATTGTATAATTTGAATAGATGTTGGTAAAAGATTGCATTTTATGCAAACAATGTAAATTTCAATTCTGAAACGCTGTCAGTTTAGTTTATCGGCCAAAAATAAAACTTATTATTTTGACCTTATTTCTGAATTATGCTTGCGATAGCGTTATAATGTTGTTGGTATTTTAATTATCATTTCGATGAGACTAATTTGTGCAGCACTCTTTTTCTCGCTAGAATTTTTTCTTTAGTTAATCAAAACATGGTGTTATTTAAACGCAATGGGACCGTTTCCATCTGTTTTTCCAGGGTTTTTTTATGCTTCTCATTATTAAATAAAGAAAATTTTGCTATAAGACTGATTTACAGTGTTATTTATTCTAATTTGATATAAAATTTACGTGTTGGAGTAAATATCTGAACTGATTTATTCCAGATAATATACATAAATTTATAGATACTGAAAAATTTGCATCTCTAATTATATATCAGATGAATAGTTGCTTCCATAGTTCAATTGACCAATTAACTGTATAATTCAGATATTAACAACGTACGATACAAAGTAAATGAGCGTTTATCGATGCTACGACACAGTATGATAATATCAACTATTTATAAGTCAACAGAGTCAATAAAATATTTGTAATAATCATTAAGTCTCATCTTAAATAATATCCATAATAAATAATAATATCATAATCCATATTATTTAACTGTGTAAAATTAAGCCTATTAATAGCAACAAGACTATAAAATCAGCTAATAGTCTTGTGTATGGTTATGTTATTTGACCTTGTTTCAAGTGTTCAGTTGTGCAAATGACCTATATTTCGATCATTCTGTATATTTATGGTGTAAAAAAGAATTCACGACAACAAACTAAGTCAAATGGCACACTTTTTTTAATCACTCTAGCACAGTGATCTTCATACGCAAAGCTTGGGACTATGCAGTTTTTTGTCTTTCTCAAACCTGTGTACACCGAGTAGTATATGAAGTCTTATCTTTCAAAATTTTCCTCAAGTTACTCTAGAAAAATTCAGTGTTTACTCCAAGTCAGAATAAGCAAATGTTTGCCCATGTGTGTGGTACTAAAATATTTTGTGAACAAGTTATCAATCTAACTGATGGCTCATGTAGTAATGCTGAGTTCCAGAGGTTTGTTTGACTTCTTATTGAGATTTTCACCTCCCATAAAAGACCAAATAATTTTCTGTGAATGGATCGTTCTCCAAGTGTTCAGATGATAAAATGCAATGAGTTTGATTAAGAATTCATTATCGTGTCAATAACGAACACTCAGAAAAAGGTTCGGCATGCATCAAATATTTGACCTAATATGAGTAAACTGTCATATTAGCCCACAGACAACTTTAAAATATGTTGTTGCCTATATTTTAATCATTATCAGATGACCAGTTCCAGACACAATGAATTACTACATGACTTACATTATTACGGAAAACGCAGAATTGATGGGGTTTTCAGAGTCAAATAGTCATACATCTATAGCGGTGAAAAAGTCCCCGTCAGGGACGTTTTATTACGTATCCTCTTTCAACAATTGGCCAGCATAGATCATACGTTTCTCAGTATAGTGATCATTTACCAGATATATATTTGAAGGATGTTGTGACCTATTTGGTCTTTTTTTTTCTGTTACGGACAGACAGGCATACATCTGAGATTTAATGGATAAAGGTGCAGTTTTAGAAGTTAGATTGACTGAAATTTTAGGTAGAATTTTGGAACTAGGCTTAATCCCATCTGACTGGTCTCAATCACTGATTGTCCCAGTCTATAAGAAAGGACAGAAATCCTCTTGTGACAATCACAGAAGAACCAGTTTAACTAATATAGTGTCGAAAATATTGGCCTCAATAATACTCCGACGACTAACTAGAACGTGAGAAGAGCAGGCTAGGGAAAATCAGGCTGGTTTCCGACCTCGACGTGGATGTATAGACCAAATATTCACACTACGTCAGGTCATAGAATATAGACACATGTTGGGACGTTAAAGTCTCGTTCGTTATTGTAATTAACCAGATAGATCGCTACACCGACTAAGGACGGCCATGCACCACCATCCACCGAATCGAGAACGATCTGTCAATCCACATTAGCACAGAGACTCAATTGTCAATACAAATCTCATAATAGTAGAGATGGTAGAAGTATTACTGCTAATGGAGAAGATTAGGGTTCGAAGATATTTTTCAAGAGGTATAATTCAGTGAGATAAATTTAGAAGGAGATTGATGAAGCATTCAGAAGATTAGAATTTCATAGAACACAAAGAGTGGATGCACCTGTGCAATTGCAAACGATTTTGAACTATGTCATTCAAGGTCTCTAACCATCGGTGACTTTCGTCTCGTGGACCCCAACCAGATAGCCTACATCTACCAACATGACTCAGTCCACCTGTCAGTGACTTCATAGACTTGTGCCATGGATTGCTATCGCCGCCACTGCCTTCCTTCCGACCTACTCCCACACCACAAAAAAGCTCGTCGAGGTAGTCGGTGAGTCGGCATTCGTAACATATGTCGCAACTACCTCAACTTATGATGTTTAATATGTCATGTATTTATCTGCCAACCCCACCTAGTACTTGTTGTAGGAACAATTCTGAAGGGCTTTGTTTGTGAAAATCCCTCCATGTATACATTTGTAATATGTCCTTATTGATTCTTTCAGTTCTACATTTTAGTAATCTGTTCAGTTCTGTTTTGGGATGATAATATTTGTATTTTATTATAGTTTCTACTTCCCCTGCCTTTAATGAGTTTCTGTTTTTCTTTCCGAACTGCATTATGTTGTTTAAGCTGATACTCAGTTATGGCGACAGCCATATTGATTTTGGATCCCTTATACTCACTGGAATTGGAATCACTGTGTTATAAGAGGGATAGAATATCAATTATTTGAATACTTGAAGAAGTAACGCAGTAATATTGTAGGATTTAATTTGTCCTACAGATGTAATTCTAAGACGTAAACGCAAATACTGCCGATGACAGAGTCCAGAGTGAAACTATAGTTAACAGAAGACAATTCGGTATTAAACTTTATCTGTTTCTAAACAAAAGAAAACGATTAATTTAGTACAATAAATAAGGAAATTACAATTATCAAGCAGGATGAGCAAACGTACCGGACAGTATAGCGTGTCTTTAGAAAATGAACAAAAATAACATGAGTCACATCTATATAAAATAAAATAATAACATCCTTCAATCGATAGGCCGTTCACAACAAGAAAGTCCATAGACCGGTCAGACTAGATGACGTGGTGAGCGCTTAACCAATCTGATTGGTTAGTTATGACATAACTACAATTAGTTATAAAATAACTAACACTCCCCCCGAAGCGGTCACCACGTCCAGACCTCGTTGCCGTCGCGCTCGAATAATCGACCTCTTCCATTAGGCATAGGTTTCGTATATCTCGGTTGATGTCTACGGTGTCTCTTCAATCGAATCGTTCTGAATCGGCCATCGGGACCATAATTGACTTCTCTAACTATAGCTTCCACCCAAAGATTTCTCAGCAAACTAGTATTGTTTACTAACGGTGAGTCTCCATGTTGTGGCTTCCTTCTCGTTGACTTTATAATATGTTTCCATATACCTCCTCCGGGATCAAAGATTAATGCTATAAACGACAAAATATTCCTTCTGGTCAGGTTTCCAGGAAACACGTGAACTCTGACAAATGATTCATCCGCTCGGATATTCCGCTCTACTCCCAGCGTTCGTTTACACATCTCGTTGGGTCCGCATAGGGTAATGGTTCCCTTTATTTTATCACTTTTCTGGCAAAATGAATTCGATGATACCGATGAGGATGCTACTGTAGCTTCCGCTGCATAATTTTCGGTTCTTATAGAATTATGTTTTAAATTAAGACCACGTCTGTTCTGATGGTTTGACCTGATGATGAATGTTTGACTCAAAACAGATACAGAACTGTCGAATCTATATGGACATGTGTCGTTCTCTTCGATAGCTTTTCTTTTCAATTCACGACGTCTTTGACAGGCTTCGTGAAACTGGAAAACACTCTTATCACAAACCATCCCATCCTGTTCGATGATTTCATCAAATAATTTTGGAAGAAGAGTCTTCTTGTCTTCTAAGACAGAGAAACCACTTGTACTTACATGAGTAGGACGTGACCGATAGCGATGTGTTTCAGGATCCGAAGTGCGGTCTATTGACTTGCTTTCTGACACATTTGTCCTTATTCTTTTAGCTTGAGATGTTCCTGATGCAGAATCATTGCTACTACTACATGAATACTGCAGATCAAATTTACTAGGGATTTTATTTGTGGATAGTGTACCTTGCTCTTTACAGAATTTTAAGACATAATCGATTTCGTACTGAGTTGCTTTGCGTAACTTGCTGACGGGTGTCCATTCTACAACGCGATCCCAAATATAACGTATGCGATACTCTGCTCTTGTACCATGTCGCTGACGATGGGCTAGAACCTCAGCAAGACATTGGAAGTCGTTGCGCCATGTAGCCATTACATAACTACCCACCTCATTAATTGCAACCATTCTCAAAGTTCGTGAGTCAACTAGAGCAGCAGGCATTTGTAACCAACTGAGAGTATTAATCAACAGTCTGCATTTATACACTAAACGTACTACTATCCGTGACCTGCAGAGAGATTCTTTATTCTTTTCAGCACCGTTGTTGTGTACATCATTTAACTCGAAATGAAAAGGTCCAAGATTATTACACCTCTGTTTATTAGCATCGGAATTATGAGCTCGGCAATGCTGTCGAATAACTGGCATTCCTCTTTCACCTGCAACTAGGTCGACTTCCGCTAAAGTTAACGTTTCTTCCCGTTTATCTTCAACTACTTCCTTAGCAGAATCTCCTAGATTTTTCGAATCCTTACAGTCTGTCTGAGAAGCTGTAACAACTTTAGCCAATACAGTAAAAGGACACGAAGCAGAATCATGACTTGTAGATGATGATGTCCATAAATTAACCGAAGCATCTTTCGACACATCAGCATTCACAACGCTTGATGAAATATTTGATCCGAGAACACAATCAGATGGAATGTCTTTCTTAGCTATAGCAAAACTTGATAGAACGGCAGGTGACTTAGCTAATTCCTTTGATGCTTCAAGTGATGCAACGGAAGCCTCTGTGTGAGAAACATAATGATTAGAAGGAGAACTAGAAAAATCCTGATCTGTCGATTTAGTGCGAGGAGGGTTTGTTCCATTCAGGTTTATTTGCATTTTATCATGTTCACTGTTACTTTCCACAATAAACAAATTTGATTTCTCGGAAACGGCCACAACTTGTTTACGATATTCTTTTCCTTTTTGACGTAAGCGTTCTAACTCAATTTCCTTCTCTATATGAGCTAAACGTATTTTTTCTAATTCTAACTCTAACAAAGGATCTATTCGGTAGCTATTTCTTCTAAACTGGTCTTCACTGTGAGTTTCCGAGCGGTAGGGAGACAATTTAGGAATCTGATCAGTTTTAAGAATCTCCGTGGACATTTGAAAGCAATTAGTATATGAACTTCTGATGAAATACTGTCCGAAACTTTGTAGGATTTAATTTGTCCTACAGATGTAATTCTAAGACGTAAACGCAAATACTGCCGATGACAGAGTCCAGAGTGAAACTATAGTTAACAGAAGACAATTCGGTATTAAACTTTATCTGTTTCTAAACAAAAGAAAACGATTAATTTAGTACAATAAATAAGGAAATTACAATTATCAAGCAGGATGAGCAAACGTACCGGACAGTATAGCGTGTCTTTAGAAAATGAACAAAAATAACATGAGTCACATCTATATAAAATAAAATAATAACATCCTTCAATCGATAGGCCGTTCACAACAAGAAAGTCCATAGACCGGTCAGACTAGATGACGTGGTGAGCGCTTAACCAATCTGATTGGTTAGTTATGACATAACTACAATTAGTTATAAAATAACTAACAAATATTGTTTAGGTAATGATGTATATTTATATTTATGAATAATAATAGAACCGTTACTTACTCAGTCACTTGTTTTGGATTTCAACTGGGCAAGACACGTATCTGAACTCCCTGAACAGTTATTCCTAAATCAAAACCTCAGTTTGGAATTTACATTCGTTTCTTAACTACAGCATTTCTCACTCGGTTGTCCCAGGATATATGAGCAGTGCTTCGAAGACATCTGTAATCGAATACTGATAACATACGAATGTCTCCTATTCTTACCAGCCATATTTCGCAGCCATAAAGTAGGACCGAGTGAAGTGCTGCGCAGCACGCTCATCCTTTAGTCACCAAATGGATATCTCTCCTACGCCAAAAGTGACGCAAGTCGGCAAAAGCCAACCGAGCCTTCTGTATCCGTTCTGAGATTTCGTCAGTCATCAGGCCATCAGCACTGATGAGACTCCCAAGATAAGTAAAGCTGTCAACATGCTCAACTACTTCACTTCCTATCACTAGTTCAGGTGCCGATATAACCCAATCTTGAAGCAACATTTTGCATTTCGAGGGGGAAAACTGAATCACGAACATGCTTGCATTGTTGCTCAGGGTAGTCAGAAGACTCTGCATTTTGTCAGCGTCTTCACCAAGTAGGAATATTTCATCAGCATATTCTAAGTCAATAAGCGTGTCTCCTGGTAGAGGGTCCAGTCATGAAAAGTCAGACGATGATATGCTAACTCAAGAAGCCTATCTACAACAATGTTAAACTAGAATGGGGAGATTGGACAGGCCTGACACCACTTGAAGTAGAGAATTCCGGTGACGGTTCGCCATAAGCTCACACTCGACCTATCTTGTTCGAGTAGAGAGCTTGTATAAGGTTAATGTACTTCTTCGGTACATCTTTTAACGGCAGACACTGATACAGAACCTCACGACCGACAAAGTTGAATGCTATTCTAAGGTCTGGAAATACTACTACTGTTGGGCGCCTGAACAAGTGACTTTGTTCTAGGACCTTACGTAGTGTGAATATTTGGTCTATACATCCACGTCCAGGTCGGAAACCAGCCTGATTTTCCCTAGCCTGCTCTTCTCACGTTCTAGTTAGTCGTCGGAGTATTATTGAGGCCAATATTTTCGACACTATATTAGTTAAACTGGTTCTTCTGTGATTGTCACAAGAGGATTTCTGTCCTTTCTTATAGACTGGGACAATCAGTGATTGAGACCAGTCAGATGGGATTAAGCCTAGTTCCAAAATTCTACCTAAAATTTCAGTCAATCTAACTTCTAAAACTGTATCACCATCCTGTAAATGAAGATAAAATCTCTCAAGGAATTCTGAACAGATGGAAAGGAGCAGGACCTGACAGGCTGACATCTGAGGTTTAAATTCGGCGGACTTACAATCATCTGCTGTTCATGACGACTGCGAATCCTAGGTAACTGAAGTGTTGCTGAAGGCCAGTTGAATCTATCCCTGAAATGTCCTCCCCATCCTTTAAATCTCCTGGTTTTAGGGTGTTTGATACTGCCATCCTTTTCTGAAATAGTCTCTTTTATATTCGTTCCCTAATACCGGTATCCTTGATAAGGTCGAACTTGTTGTCTACTGTTGCCTATCGTTGCTGCCGTTTGCATCTCCATCGCTTTCTCTACCCAACAGTGTTCGCGATCATTACGTAGGCTTTTTATCAGCCTATGGTTTCTTTCCTATGTCCAGTAAGCAGCAAACTAATACGCGCCCCCACTAGTCCATGCATTCGATTTACTTGAACACAGTAAGCAAGAATGAGTTAAAATTTGCAGAATTACTCTATTATTAAAATATCGGATTGTTAGATCAACCATACTTAATTTCGTGACTGAGAATCAGATTTTTCTACAAATGCCCAACAAAAAATTATATAGTAGGTTTTTTAATAATCTGATAATGTGGCAGATAATAGTGACACGAAAATTGAGTGATTTTTGTAACCACAACAAAATACTCTACTTTTCGTTTGTCTTGAGATGTCTTACATGTAACTACATTTACATTCAATATATGTTATTTTTCATATCTGCTTTACATACACTCCATTTGTTAATCAGTTAGTACTTCTTTTACTGTTCGGTGCGCAGATGATTATCTACTCATATTTTTCTCTGTTCTTTCTTAACATTTACGAGTTTTAATAGAAGAGTAAATTGCTAGTGTGTATTTTGTTAAGCCAATATTCATTACCGGAAATTTCTGCTTTATATTACTTACAAAAACACTATGAGACATATTTCACTGCATCCTCTCAAAAGGATATCACAAAGGGATATTGATCAACTGTGAGGACTTCACTTGAGATAATTTTACAACCAGAACTTCCAAGTACCGCTAATAACATGATTTTTGTTATTATTTCCTTCCTTCAGTCTATATGACGTTTCCCATTTTCATACCACCACTTAGTCTTACATATTATTATTTGTTTTGCATAATATCCTCCCCGAGGTAGCATTAGGCGTTACAGAAGACAAGATGCACTGACTCAGGCAACACTCTACAATCAGTACCACGATTCGGGTAAATGGGCTGACATTCTGAAAAGGTATTTTTAAAGTAAAACTTAATAAAGATTAAGTTCGGATATACTAACTATACAATTTAAAGTTAATAATAATAATAGGATATAAATCTATCTTTCCTCAAACTCTGACAAATAATTTATATATATATATATATATATATATATATATATATATATATATATTTCACCCGCATACTCCAGTTATCTCGGAAATACTTCTCGAATCCTACTTACTACTACGCTTAAAATTATGCTCTAAGAATTTCAAGTAATTTTTCGTGACCTTTCTTACGGTTAGTTTGTTTTTCTAAGTTTCTTGTACTTTCAAGGTGAACCGAAAAGGAACATGCGTGTACATGATGTTAGAAAATATGGCATTGTTAAATGGATGGCACGATATTCCATAAATCACTGCTGAATTTCTGCTGAAACAATTGATTTTTAAAGTTCGGCTACTAAAGAACAACGAAAACTCGAAAGCTTATCGTTTTGAAGCCTAATTGATGCGATTGTGTCTTTGATTGAGGCGAGAGTTATGTTTGCATAACAGTCTTAGGGTTGATATATTAATTTCTCTATTGCTTTGGAAGTGGATAGAAGTGTTCAACGTATCATATGCATTTACAGGTTAGCCTTATCACAGATTCTCTTTATGGATTATCTGACCCGTATACTTGACACTATAGCTTTTAAATAGCTTCCTTATTCAGATAGGTTGTGCTTCATTGTTATGTTATGGATATTCCTTGGGATATCATGAAGAGGTCAATTTCCATGCATAAATATTAATAGATCTCTGTCCTATTGAATCGAGAGCATCATCACCAACTGTTTTTCTCACAACACTGAGGCAACTTGAAACATCGGCTTTCACGATATAGCAACTGAACTACATTTGAGTTTGTTTATACTTAATTTGGCTGAACCGTTTTATTAACTTATTTAACAGATTGAGTGACAAAAATTAGTAATGCGTTAAATTTGACTTTTGAAATTGGCCGACTGGGCATTTACCGCAATACCTCATGTCAGGAACGTCTATGGACTTAAGAAGCATTAATTGTCAGTGGTGATCGAGTTGAGATTGACTATGATCACCACTAGAAACTAATTACTAGTCCGTCACTGTAAGAATAAGTAAATCCAGAATAAAAAATATATTTGCTGGTGATTTCATGGTATCGAAAGAACACTAAAATCGCGACAATAAAGTGAGTGACATAAAGAGCAGCATGTTACGAAGATGACAGCAACATAAACAGTAAGTTGTGCGCAGTAATTATACTTAGTACAGTTAAACAAAAGAAGTACACTGAAACAGCCATTGTTACAATTGTATACAATAATAAATGTTTCCATTTCACCAATTGCGTTCTCTTCGTAAAAGCATTCTACTACAAATTCTTGATCTAAAGTTGTTCTCCAGGGTGTATGGAAAGTCAGGGTAGTTCAAATCGGCTGTACGCTTTGAGATGATGCAAGAACTAAGTACGAAGAGAACTGGAGCTGACCATTCCACTTCTGAACTGAAAAGCACGAGAAAAAATCGTAGAAGAGAGAGGGGCTTCCCACTTGGAAAGCTCTGTATAGATAGGTTTCCTGTTTATCTATCCTGGGTTTATTCGGACAATCAAGATGAAAACATTCATGCGTTTCAAATCAAAAGTAAAAACTGACTAAATGCGAGCGCTGCAAGCTTACCGAACAAAATGGACAAGTTGTGTAGACTGAACATCACCAAAAATATTCATATGATAGGAATATCTAAGACGTGGGTATCTTCACAAATGACGGACAAGCAGCTAGCAGTATCCTGCACTTCTTTGTTTTGTCAAGACAAACAAGCGGATTGGGAGGTGAGGCGGCTCCGTACCGAAGATCCTACTTGGTAGCAAATCAAGTGTGCATTCAAGGGTTTGTTGGTCCTGGTGAATCTGTTTAGTACTCAGTGAGATTATCCAAATTCGCATGATATCTAGTTTGAGTCATCTACACAAAAAGTACCGCTGACATCGCGTATGACAAACGCATGCTGAACGGATTGCCCCGCTCTGTTTGTATCCAATACACTATTATCTTCTTGAAGTTCACTTTTCTGATTGCGCATCTAATAGAACCGACAATTCTGGTGAAGCTCAGTTATTCAACCTCATTGAACAATTGGGATTATTTTAGAACGTAAGATCAGGAACTCGGCACATAAATGATCAGACACCATCACACTTGGGATCGCATCTCCAGAAATGGAGAATTTCTGATTAGCAAGCTTTTAACCCTGGTCCCTCCACTGGAGAAGTGCTATCAAGCTGTCACAGGCTTCAAATTTATTGAAGAAACTGAGCGAAATAATTTTACTGACAAAAAGATTTGGAACTTCAAACGGATAGATCTGTCAGCTTTTAAAGACAATCTGCGACATGTGGGCTGGACAGTCTTCAGTCGGCTTGACATGGACGCTCACCGGGATTTTTCGCTGGACAAAATTTTACATGCGACAAACCAGTCCAACCTACAAACGGTCCTCAGAAGTTACAAGCAACCCACAGTCATAGGTAATGGCAGTCTTCTAATAATAAGACTTAAAAGTTACTACTGGAAGAAATAAAGGTGAACTACTGAAAACGGAATGTTTGGACAGTTTAAACTGACAATTAACCATTACACAAATACGCAAAGAGAAGACAAGCTTCACAATCACGTCAGCCTAATTGACAAATGCGGAGGGCCTATTCCGTTATACAAACTCTTTTTGAGAAGTAAAAGCTAGAGTTTCCTAGTTATTATGTCCAACCGATAATGACAGTAATGATCCAGATCTAGCAAAACAGTATCTTCGAAAATTTAAACCGTCGCACAAGACCTATAGTAAAGAGAGCTACACCACCAATCTAAAACGAATCTCAAAAGTAAACAAGCTCTAGTCTAAAGCCTTACTTTAATTTAAAATAAAATGCCTTTTGAATAAATCCTGAACTAGTAACGTTATCACAAGTTTTTGATCAGTTTGGTAATAGAAAATTCTGCATACTATTTAACAGCTCTATTCGACCCCATTTAAAGCATGGTAACATAGCCTATCTCTCATCACTCCGAAAGTACAAGAATACACAGGAAAGTATTCAAAGGCGTGACACAAAGTCAGTTTGAAGACTCAAGTTCAGACCCAATGAAGAGCGCCTCATGCCGCTGGATATTTACTTGTTTGATTACAGGAGTCTCAGAGGTGACTTATAGCATTCTTATCACTCGTGAACATCCCCCAAGATACTTAAGCTCAGCCATAAATCAAACCATGTGGAAAACGCCCGAAAATTAGAGGCCTAACAATGCAAAAAGGAGCAAAAACACACCTACTCTTTGCGGGCAGTCAAATTCTGGAATTCCTTACCGACTGCAGAGAGGAAACTCGGCACATTACTAAGGACTGGAGAGATTAATTTATTATAATTTACAAATATTCCCCTTTTACTCATTGAATATACCGAGGTTCTTACTTGCCAGCGTCGGCGACCCAGTGCTACTAGATACGGAAGCCCGTTAAGCTAAATCCTCTTTCGTTCCATCCAGAACCATTTAAAATACTTGTCTTTATGTTTTCACGATGTTGGGCGCCATTGCTTCTGGTGGACATTCCATAGGTTAGGCATATGTCAGCTAGACCGACTGAGCAGTTTTCGTATGAATAAGTAGACTGCAGACAAATGAAAACATGTTATTATGTTACCAGCAATATCAATTACTCTAAGTGTGTTTCCCTTTATTTTTCGCGTAGACGTTTAACCTATTTTTGAGCGACTATACATTTGGAACTTGTTGTTACGCCCGCTTCAATGAAAGTTTTATAGGATTTAAAAAATTGCAAGATATCAGCAAATAAGTTTACAAAAATTTGTAGGAACTTCACTTACGCGAGAGGGAAAATGTTCACAACTACTATCAAGCTTCAATTACCAGAATGTTACTGTCAATGTTAATAGACAGCTAAGATGGTTGTTCCTGAACAAATGCTTTAAGTTTTGGGATGATCTTCAAAGTTAATTTTTTGAATTCAAATGCAAAATATAGGCATAATTATGTAGTTTTGTGGACTAGGCATACTTTATGTTAAAATACTGGAAAGAATAATCAAAAAGGCCATAATGAATGTCGCAGAAATAATTGACTCATGAACCAGTGAACGATGTAGGTTGAGAAAAGGTTCATCATATCCAACAAACCTCATAGCAATTAAACGATCAACAACTTCACTAGATAATTCAAAACCAGTGGGTGTCGTCAACGTAGACTTTCGTAGAGTATTTTATGTGTCCAACAATAGACTCCTCTTAAAGCTTACAAAGTTTAAGAATTGCCAGATCTCTTCTATAATGGACTGCAGATTTCTTGAGGGGTGGAAGACAGGAAGTAGGGATGCTTCACCCAGGCACCAGCACTTGGTGTGCTACCACAACGATACTTTCTAGGTCCTTTACTTTTTATACCATAGGTGAATAAACTCCCATATATCGTCAAGCCGCCGATGATAGTTTGTTCTGATGACCTAAACATTTGGTGATAAACAGCTGGGGATGTGGATGTAAGTGGAGTATAAGTTAGTCTCAAAGATGTCTGATTCATAACAAAGAGGCCAAGTATGTCTACATACCCAGGGGAAACACAAAGACAACTAGGTACAACATTGGGGAGGAGTTAACGTCTATATTTCAGTTTCACAATGATCTTGAGGTATCAGTAACCAACGATTTTAAGACTACAACTTACTGCAGGACATTTGTAGCTAAAGTCGGAACTGTCAGTCTGTCTTTCTGAAAATTAGCAGGTGATGTATAAAATGCTCAGAGTTAGTTTTGGACCTCATTACTTACTTTCTTTTTCTTCCTACCAGATCAAGACAACTTTAAAGGCACTGAAGAAGAGCAAAAAAGCCAAAGAGGAACAAAATACCCATGAATACAAGTTTTTACACCGAATCATCAACTCGTGAAACCTGTTGTTCAAAGGCTAGGTTTAAGCGCCTTCTGATGACTCGTTCAAAGAAATACTAGACAATCTCAGAAACTGAGATCTAGAAGGTTATCATCGAATTGGAAGGAGGGCTTAAGACCTGTTCTATAGCCGTCATCATCTGACAACGTAATAGAGCATTTGATGTTCTACGCTGGGAAAAAATCACCGTTAATGTCTTCAAAGCAGTGGATCGAAAGTAGCTGTCAGTAAGTACATACTATTATATCTTCTGGTTGTTGCTTATGACATGACGAATTTAACAAGTTGCGGTGGAGGGGGAGTTTCGTTATGACAGAGATATCATCACACGAATCTGTAACTGCATTTTTGACTAAATTTATCTGTACCATAAATAACCAGATGTAAACAATGCCGATTAAACCTACAATACCTACAATTTGAGGTGAAAAGCTTACATGACAAATAATTTTGTTTAGGTCCTAACTTGTTCAGCTGGTAGTAAGAGATAATTGTGGCGTACTACGTACAGTGATGTCTGCTAGGACCGAACGAGAGCTTACAACAGATTCAATCTGAATATCAGACAGATTTTACGGACCGATGGTTGGTTTCTTCGATGACCAAACCATTTGCAATGAAGTGTGCTCTGGCTAATCACACTGGCTCGATGTCCGAACATACATTTGTAAATTTTCAATGTGTGCCGTATACTTTGCAAGGAGGTAAACTTCCGCTTGCAGATAATCTAAAGACAGTATAATGAAACTTTTCTAAATCGGTTAGTTAAGCCTGAAACGTTTTCTGTTCATTGAGTAGTTATATATTTCTGCTGATGCTGATCATGTTTGTTGTGGAAAGGTTTATTGAATGCCATCTGTCATCTGAATAAACACATTTATTGAAAACTGGCGGTATATCATTTATTTGCATTCGGACGCTTTGAGTTACTCAGTTTCTCCAAATGCAATTATTCTTGTTCGTGTTGTTATTACTAATCATGTGAAGGTATCGCACATATCGAGAGCTTGAGAACGCTTTTGTCTGAAATACCGAAAAGGATTTAAAACCAAGTCAGATTATAAGTTAGGAATGAGGAATTTCGCCAGTATTTTTCTTGACTTACCAATGCTCTGTCTAGTTCATCATGAATGGTTAAACAGTGCTCTGGTTATATATATATAAATATATACATATATATATATACATATATATACATATATATATATACAATTGCCTCGTTGATCTTTTTTTCTTTTGTCTCTCTTTTGTCCATTCTCAGAATCCTATCCTCTACGTAACAACCATAGTACATCTACGCGAAAGGCACCCTACGTTCGCGCACATCCATGTCACAGATTATATCCAGAGTCTTTCAGTCGACACTTTCCAACAAATTTACTAATGAATTATGTAAACTACCCAAGAACTCTACTGTGTACCTACCTTATTTGTACTCGCTTGTTTAAAACGTAACAGCATCATACGGTTCCTGTCGGTGATATGATGTAAATGTGTAATCAGAAACAGAGTTTTATTTCTAACCTGACTGCGCAACCTTTTACAGTAAATATGGTAGCCTTTATAACATTTTGATGTAGCCCGTAAACTGGCATGTCTCTTGTAACACGCTGTTGTTTGAGAATAAAAATTATTATTATTGTGGGTGTGACGGAAAGGATATAATTTCAGCTTACTAGTTGTTTTGAGGGACGTGTAGCATGGCGAATTTAATGGTGAATGGGTATGAATGTTTGACCAAGCGCCCAAAGTAATGCTGATAAGGTTGTTGAAGCGTGAAGGTTACACGTCCAAACCAACTCCAGATCAGAAGATTGTATATGGGATATCAACGTTTATTAATAGAAAATCGAGTGATATTAGAATAATATCACGTGTTCAGCTTGTACAATCGATGATTACACGAGACGATCGTTAGATCCGCAGGGATGGCGTGGGTGGCGCTCAAAAAGTGACTTTTAGTACAAATAAACAAATGATATACAATAAAACAGTTAATGTTACATATGTTCAATAATAAGTATTTGTACGTCAGTAATCGTATTATTTCGACGAAATAGTTCCACTACAAGGTCATTGTTAATGTCTAAGATTAACAAGACTACTTCTTTTAGGGACTTATTTACTGACAGTTAAGTAACTCTAGAACTATCTGACATTCATCGTTCTTCTATAAACCACCAAAAAATGTTACATTTATCCTTGAAATCTGCGAATCTCCCTATTTAACGGCACGTCGAGATTAAATGTTCTCAGTATAGATAAATAGCAACAAACATGAACTTCATAGGTTACTAATAAACATGGATAACGGTACAGGACTTAGGAGTGATAGTGACAATTAAGAAATCCATGTCTCTGAATTTCCGCATTCGCCATCAATGCCAGTTCACTATCATCTACGGAGGACTCCCATGAAGTTTATATCACAGGATTATGCCTGAAGGAATAAAGCCAAAATTGACCACACTTTAAAGAACTTGAAGTTATCTCTGAATATCGTGACTGTCAGATCATGTAAAACTGAAGTGTTTGTCTTGATAATTTTGGATAGAACTATGACTCATTCGCTTCCTTCGTATATTTCTATAGTTACTCTTCTCCTTGATCCCTTAAGATAAATTTGTGCCTTCAAACTAAACACATACCGAACATATGGACTATCATCTCCCTCGTGGACCAGCTGTACCGGATGAATATCTTGAGATCTGCTGGCTGTTACTATTGTCGTCTCTCCGGATCACTAACTCAATATGTATTGCTTATTATCTCTGTTTCCTTTCTCTCGCTTACACTTCGGTCCTCTAGCAAAATCTTCACTAACAATTAATACACATAATTATCCATTTATTTACTTAGTTTTGAAATCTTATTATTGGCAATAGACTTTTCTCCTTATTATTTTCCACATTACGACTAGCTAATCGCCGGCCTGGTAACGTTATAGCTAATGGTATCCATAAACCCTACTACCCTGAAGAAAATATACTCATTCAAATCATGGGACATAAAAACTCACAAATGACTTTAATTAGTGCCAACTAACATCTAGAACAACATCCATTTGATATTACCGAATACCTGGAACGTATCGAAAGAACAAGAAATGAGTGCAGCGAAATCCATTGGTTTATAATAGCTCGGGATAAAGATCTTGGATACACTGAAGGTCACAAAATCTCCTTTTTGTTGACTTCGTCAAGAGATCAGTCACTCGCAAGACTGGCACACATAGTCAACATTAGGCTATTACTACACAAATCTAAAATTGGAAATTCTGAAATATAAAGTTTGAAGTTGCTTCTGCACAGCGTTATCTTTGTTAGCCTTAATGGGAGGGCATTTTGGATGGTGAGCTACTTTCCGTTCCTGGTCTAACTAAACACGTTTTGCAATGATACTTGATAGCCTTTGCGGTAAAATATCAGATAAAATCAATAAGCTGTTTTGTGAAGCTACAGGTTAGTCATCTTACAGTCTAATGTTATTATACATAGGATTGGATGAACGGTTAAAAACTGGCCATGAAATCTGTGATTGTTTAGAGGTAAGTTTGTATTTCATGGTACTAAAAGCTTAGAATGCGGCAACGGAGAGAGAAATACAGGATTTAACATTCGTTATTCACGACAAAATACAGTATTATTTGATGTCAACGATGCCAGATAACCTACAAGAGTCTGAAACACAACAGCTTCGTCGTTTATGCCTTGAGATCATCCAGAAAATCCCAAATGGTGATCACTTAAAGCCATTTGCTCGGTCTCTTCTCGAAATGTTGTTTAAACTAGTAGAGGTATGGACCTTTCATTCACTATTTTACACTGTAGGTTGAAAATGAAGAGAATGTCCTAGTTTGTTTGAAGTTAATTTTAGACATTCATAGGTCCTATCGACCATCATTCTCAAACGATGTGGGTTTTGGTTTGCATTCTCACTATTTAATAGGTCTCACGATTTTTGGATTTTGTAAAAGAGGTGTACAGTGATCTAAGATTTCGAGCCAACAAGATTTTTGAACCTAGATCGAAGTTGGAAGTTACTGCAATATCTGATATTGATCTCGAGGCAGAAGTTCTAAATACATATACAGTTACAAGTGTTTACACACAAGAACTTAAAACTGATGGTTCTTTCATGATTGTAAGTATCCAAGTTGAATTAGTTATCGTCGGATTACAGTACCACATTCTCCCTAAATCTAGGTTTTCTTTAAAAGTCATACAAGAAATTCCTATTTTGGTGGTTCTAATGTATCAGCTATTCAAGCAACATATTCATCAAGATGTTACTGATTTTATCCCATTAATAATGGATTTTATCAACCTTAAACCAACAGAAGAACAAAAGTAAGCCACGTTGTAACTATGTATATTTTCCTATCCCCATGAATTTTACTAACTTCACATTAGCTTTTTAATAACTCCTTGAATCTGCTACAACACCTGTCCCCTGACTTGTTTGGGTTTCAGGAAGCGTGATGATTAATTTTATAACAAAACTGATTCTATATCTTCATCTCAAGAGTTGTATGCAATTTGACTTAGAGTCAGCGTATAGTACTTATTTTGGGGCGAAGTATTTGTCAATAGCAAAAACTTTTCAGCCCAACAGTCAAAGAAGTCTCAGCGACCTAAATGCTTGACACCATTTGTTGGTTATCTTTCCTCGACTATCTATCCAACTTGTTAAACAATCCAGTGCAGCGTTCCACAGTATTTGGTAACTGCTTATGTCTAATTAATGTATGAAGTGTTCTTAAGTGGTCGTCACTTTCAGTCATACCTCACAGTAGTATTTAATGAATCGATTGAAATAGGAGGAGTGAAGTTAACAGTTATAGGTTGAAGAATAAGTAAACAAGGTTAAAAATGAATGTCTTTATTGCTTGGTTTTTGTCGTGTTCGCACGTGTTAACCACGTCACATTAAAAAAGTGCAGAATCAATTTATCTTTCCATAAAACGATACTGGTGACCGGTACACCATTCGAACTGGTGTTAAATGCATCTCAAACAGGTTCTCTACACATTTTTCCAACCATACTTTTCTTTCAACTGTCATTGTTTCCTTCATTATACTTTTTAGGAAGAATGCCAACTTTTGTCAAGAAGTGTTTATTGATTTTATGGCTGCTCAGGTTAAGACTTTATCGTTCCTCGCCTATGTAATTAAAATATATCAAGTACGTTTATCAATTTTAACTGGTCTAAATAAAAACGTGTGTTAGTTTCGTTGTCAATAGACAACAATAGAATTGCTGATATTCTGAGTAGGCGCTAGGAGAGGCCAAACCAAAACATTGCGCTAATCCATGAACTGGACTGAACCATGTTAGTAAGTGTGGACTACCTAGTTGATGTCCGAGAGACGATGAGTCCATTCTTTGTCTCTTCTCAAATTCTTATCTTCTGAATTCCTCACAACCATGTTTTCTCTTTTTAAGTTTACCTCACTGGATTATACCCCTCGAATCACATCTTTAAACTCTAATCTTTTCTATTAACACTGGTACTTCTACTACCTCTACTACTGTGCTATCTGAATCGACAATTCGATCTGTGTGCAAATGTGTTATAACGACTTGAACTGATGTACATATGTACCAACTTCTACGTTGTAGCTGTTTGTCTGTCTATTCTGAGCAAGATTACCATTCGTTTATTCTTTTTAACCGCGTCTTTTTTGCCTTGTTTCACGTATCCGTATTCTCTTCCTTTGTATGGAAATAATTGATTCGAACTTAAAACGCATTGTTGTTCGCTTAATACTTATTTTAGGATTTGGTCGAGCTACACTCAGTTGGCCTTGTACAGGGTATGATGAATTTGTTGGTTAATTGTCCTCCTTCGGTAACCAATATGCGCAAGGAGTTTTTTATTGCTGCTCGTCATATTCTTAGTGCACAGGAAATACGTCCTAGTAAGTTTTCTCATAAATGTTGACCTCATTAGTCAGATTCAGATAACTATGATTAGTATATTGAATCTCTCACATGCAAGTAAGGATTACTTTTTCCAAATTATAATCGAGACACTCTTGGCTTACTATAATATGAGTTTTACGATTCATGTGATATGAATTCTGTCAATTCCCTCTCTCTATGTCCATACGTACGTAACAACTTTTACTTTGTAGCTGACTAACGACTGACTGACGAATTGTGTTAACTTGGTTCTATGCATATGTGTGTTTATGAATGACCGAGGGAATTTATGAATACATGTATAGTGATATATTATTCATTTAAGCTCTCCATCTGGTCCAATCTTATCTACTTTTAGTATTGTTATGGTAAATATTATGCATTTGACTAATGTACTGGTACGCACATCTCATAATTGAGTCTCACTTGTTTATGTTTCATCAACAGTGTTGGTATTCATATTTCAAGCCCTGATTCGGTCTGCAATTAGAATTTACTATTGACCACCGGTATTACTTCTAGTAATGCTTTTTTAATTCCGAGTAATCTGACTTATCACATTAATTTTAGCGAAATCCCTTTTCAAAACGATTATCGATTAAATATACAGAATGTCTTCTTTAGTGATTAACATCATCTGCGGAAAACCATTATAAACTAGTGATACCTTTCATCGTCTGACTTTTGATGAGTTAACCTATCAGGAGATTCACTTGCTGACTTAGAATATGCAAATGACAAAATTTCGTTTGGCAAAGACGCTGAAAAAATGAAGTCTTCTGACCACCTTAAGCAACAATGCAAGTATGTTCACAATGCGATTCTCCCCTTGAAACGCGAAGTATTGCTTCAGGATTGGCTTGCGTTGGCACCTAAACTAGTGATAGGGAGTGAAGTATTTGGTTGTGTCGATCGCTTGACTTATATTAAATCTCCTTCATTCCTAATAGCCTAGTGTTTGACGAAATCTTGGCATCCATACAGAAGGCTCAACTGGCTTTTGCTGAATTGCGTCTCTTATGGCGCAGGTGAGATATCCCTCTATTAACCAAAGGACGAGTTTACCGCATAATAGTTCGCTCCGTTATACCTTACAGGTGTAAAACATGGTCACTAATAATAGAGGATATTAACAGGTTACTAGTACTCGACCATAAATGTCTTCGAACCATTGTCTGTGTACTCTGGGACCACTCAATAAACAATCCCTGAGTTAAGGATAGGGCACTAGGTAAGGATGACAAATCGATTGATGAAGTAGTGAATCTTCATCAACTGATATGTGTTACGTGTTTTCAATCACCAACTACCTCAACGGGCGATACTCTTGTGTAGGGGTAGGTTGGGAGAAAGTCAGGGGCGGTCAAACCAAAACATGGAACCAGTCCATAAATTCATTGCAATTTAGACAGCCAGGTTAGTACATACAGAATACCTGGTTATTGTTTGCGAGACTATAGTAACTGGTGGTTAAGGATTTTGAGTGACATGATTCAAAATCGTTCGTATTAGTGCAGGTTCATCCATCCTTTTTCGCCTCTCAAATTCTAATCGTTTGCATTCCCCATGACGATTTTTCTCTCTTTAAATTGGTTTTACTGAATATATTTCTCGAATCATATTTTCGAACCATAATCTTTTAATTACCGCTAATACTGCTACTACCTCTACTAATGTGATATTTGAGTCGACAATTCAATGTGGCATGGCAACTTGAGCTGATCTACGTACGATGTTGCAGTTATTTTACTAGTTTGTTTCGTACTATATAGACCAGGCTCTCTACAGATCAGTTTTAAATTCTTCCATCTCTATTTAGAGTTTCTACAGGTTTTGGATGAACTTATGAATGAAGAAATCTTAATTGGACAAGGATATACTATTCGCGATGCGTTAAGGTAATACATCTGTTACATAACATTGGAAAAATGTTTCTCATTCAAACGCTTGTTAATAGATAATATAGCTTCATAAATTAATACTAGACTAGGTAATAAACTGGGCGCACTAGGTCATGTGATACACACCAAAGACTCCCAATGAATGGGTGAGGGACAGATTATAGATCAAACTGTTTTCTTAACAAAAACGCAAGCCGTTTACTCAATGACACCTAGAGTAGAAATTAGAGTTACAATATGATAGTTATACCAAAAATTACAGACGGGCTTTCTTTTTCTTCTCGATAACCAGTCGTGACTCGTTTTCAGGTGAAAAATTAACGCTAGATGTTATTGAATACCCCAATGTTACACAAATAACCGTTTACTGTTATTGAGGAGGACATAATAGTTCGATGTTTCTGATGGGAATTAGTTACTAGGGTGTAATACTTTTTAAAAAATGATAATTGCTTTTTCTAATATAACAAATGTACAGTGACTACATTTCAGTGGTTAGTGCCTGAAATCAGTAGTCACCACTGATTGTGAAGCCACTGATGTATTTTAGTTTTTGATAACCAGTATACCTAACATTGGATAAATTTTTCAGAATAAATCCTCAGTTAAGCCAATCTCAACGCTAATAGTCATTTTGGGGTTTGTACTCTAATTCGTAAATATTAACGTTTGTTTGCAAGTCATTTTTTCATCTTGAAACTGAAAATAATCCCTGAATGAATTCCAGTTTTCATTTTATCAAGAATGAATATTATGTAGTAAAATTTACCATTTCGATATCTTAGTGTTTCTTGAAGCTTACAAACTTCAAATTAATGAAATTGTATTATAAAGTTATACTATTCAACAATTATAAAAATGTACAGCTCACTTAGGAATAATGTTTCATCACTTCAATCATATCACTTGATGTTTTCATATAAACTTTCTTTTTAGACCTTTAGCTTACAGCACATTAGCTGATCTTACTCATCATATCCGTAGTTCTCTCAGTCTGTCTAAAATCGCTCGTGCCATTGATGTTTATGGTCGCAATATGCATGACTATACACTCCCATTTTCAATTCAACAAATGAGTTTACGTTTGATACTAAATCTGGTTGAATGCATAAGACAGCGAGCAGTTTCAGCTACATCTGCAAATCAAGGGGCACCAGCAACAAATACTGACGACCGGAACAATGAGTTTTTTTCCGGGACTGCAAGACGTCTGCTTTTGCAGACATTACGTTTATGTGTGCTAAAAGCTAAAGTTGTGGCAGATCACTACATACCTGCATTAGAGGCTACATGGTGAGTTCTAATCTTTATTTTCCATGAAAATAACGCGCTAATTTAATAAAATATATTTCAGGTAATTTTTTGAATGCTAATTTTCTAATAATAAGATACATTTATAAACATTTTTAATGCTATGAGAATCTGATCGCTGCAACCTGTAACTTTTCAACTTCTAAATGCTATTTTTCCTCCTAGTCTCTTGATATACATCGTGCTATGATATCAAAGCTACTCTCGATTTATTAAAATATACCTCCACTGAATTAATAATAGGTCACCGTTAAATACTGAAGTTTCTTTTTTACATACAGGCTTTGGATTCATTAGATTGAATCTCATTAGTTCCAATCATTTGAGTTACATAAAATGAAATCAGTGTGATATATGGTCATGTGTTCAAATGTAACATCATGGAACTTCGTACAAGTACAGTAAATAGAATTGAAACCATTCTCTTAAGGATAAACAAAAAAACATTAGAAATGCAAAGGATCACCAAATAAACAAGAAATAGCATGTATGCCTAGGCATACAAACTATCAGTGATGTAATATTTTACAAAGTACAATATTCATTTAGATCTCGCTATAAGATATGACTTTACTAACACTACACATGAATTATTACCTTGATCCCTAAAAATCCACAGTTAAATTACGTTTATTTATTAACTGTTACTCATTTTTCTGCTTTAGTGTATTAGAAACAAGTGAAGAAGTAACGCCCAGTTCAACTAAACAGCGTCCAAGGTCTATAAATGCTTATCCTTTTGCCAATATTTCCTCTTTTTCGAGCGAATTAAACGAAATTGGCTCATTTACTGATAAAAATGTTCCTGCTTCCGATTTTACAAGTATTCTAAATTTGGGAACTGATGCATCGAAAGTGAATGAAGTTAGTGTTTCTTCCAGTATATCAATCCTTTTTAGAATAATGTGTTTATTGAGTTACAATAAATCAGAAAATTCATTCAATTTTATTTAGTTCAATCCATTAGAAACCTGACTCATTTTTAGTAACTACGTTTTCTCTGCATACGCATGTGTTACATATGCCTAACCACCGACTGCCTCGTCCAGCTATGTTTTGTGGTGTAGAAGTAGGCGGGAAGAAAGTTACGGGCGGTCAGACCAAAACATGGCAGAAATCCATGAAGTCACTGACAAGTGAACTGAGTCATGTTGGTAGATGTAGGCTATCTGGTTGGGGTCCACGAGACGAAAGTCACCGATGGTTAGAGACCTTGAATGACATGGCTCAGAATCGTTTGCAATGGCGCAGGTGCATCCACTCTTTGTATTCTCTTTAATTCTAACCTTCTGAATTCCTCATAATCTCTATCTTTCTCCTAAATTTATCTCACTGATTTATATCATATCTTCTCTCCCTAATCTTCTCCATTGCTGCTAATAATTCTACTATCGCTATCACTGTTGCATTTGAACTGACAGTTACGTCTCTGTGCTGATGTGGTATGGCAACCTGAACTGATGTACTTATGTACGAAGTTTTGCGTTGTATCTGTCTGTCTGTCTGCTAAGAAAATAAAGTAAATGATTATTTTTTTAGTACCACCTTAGAGCACTTGTGAAATGTATTTTCTTTATGATGTACTTCTAACACCTTTGTCCTAAAGGAAATCCCCATATTCTGAAGAAAGATTACACTACGCTCATTTATTAACCGTTTCAGTAACGTAGTGATGTCAAGGTTTTAAGGTGTATTTATAAGTAACCAAATATAATATTTAAATACCGTCAACTTGAGCAAAAGTATACCTTGGTGACTAGGATCTAGTTAAAATGAGTTTGTTTCTATTTCGATCTCAGCAGCATCCACCGATCTGATGGATGCCCGAAAACTCATCCCACCTGGCTCTGAACATGACGAAGAACGAAGTCAACTTAGGCGCAGACTTATAAAAAGCCTACGTAACGATCGCGAACAGTGGTGGGTGGCGAAAGCAAAAGCGATGGAAAAGGCAGCGGCGATCGGCAACAGTAGACAACTTTTCCGCCTTATTAAAGAAACTGGAATTAGGAATCCTAGTGTAAGTGAGACTATCTCAGAAAATGACGGGACTCTCATTTATTCTCAATCCAGGAGACTGGATCGATGGGCAGAACACTTTAGGGATCAGTTCAACTGGCCTCGAGCCACTCTTCGGTTACCCACGATCTCCAGTCATCCTGAATGGCAAATCGACCTAAGTCCCTCTAGTCTTAATGAAGTTGAAAAAGCGTTAGGAAATCTGAAGCGAGGACGAGCTGCAGGTCCTGATAGACTGACCCCTGAGATATTTAAGGATGGTGGTCCAGTTTTAGCAGCTAGATTGACTGAGATCTTAGGTAGAATCTGGGAACTGGACGTAATCCCATCCGACTGGTCTCAATCACTGATTGTCCCAATCTATAAGAAAGGACAGAAGTCTTCTTGTGACAATCACAGAGGAATAAGTCTAACTAATATAGTATCTAAAATATTGGCCTCAATAATACTTCGACGCTTAACGAAAGCTCGTGAAGAGCAGACTCGAGAAAACCAGGCTGGTTTTCGACCTGGACGTGGTTGTATAGACCACATATTCACACTCAGACAGGTCCTGGAACACAGACACACATTTAGGCGTCCTACAATAGTTGTTTTCCTGGACCTTAAAGCGGCATTTGACTCAGTGGATCGTGAGGTTCTGTGGCAGTGTCTGTCATCGAAAGGTGTACCAAAAAAGTACATTAACCTTATACAAGCTCTTTACTCGAACATCACTGGTCGAGTGAGAGCTTATGGCGAACCGTCACCAGAATTCTTTACTTCAAGTGGTGTCCGTCAGGGATGTCCACTTTCTCCATTCTTGTTTAATTTTATCATAGACATGCTCCTAGAAATAACCTAATCCACGTCTGAATTTTCCGGAGTAGACCTTTTACCAGGTGGCTCGCTTATTGACTTAGAATATGCCGATGACATAGTCCTACTTGGTGAAGACGCTGACAAAATGCAGAGTCTTCTGACTACCCTAAGCAACAATACAAGTATGTTCGGGATGCGGTTTTCCCCCTCGAAATGCAAAATGTTGCTTCAAGATTGGGTTTCATCGGCACCTGAACTAGTGATAGGGAGTGAAGTGGTCGAACGTGTAGACCGCTTCACTTATCTTGGGAGTCTCATCAGTGCTGATGGCCTGATGACTGACGAAATCTCAGCTCGGATACAGAAGGCTCGATTGGCTTTTGCCAACCTGCGTCACTTATGGCGTAGGCGAGATATCCGTTTGCTGACTAAAGGACGAGTGTACTGCGCAGTGGTTCGCTCCGTCTAACTTTATGGCTGTGAAACATGGCCAATGAGAGTAGAAGATATTCGTCGGTTATTGGTTTTCGATCATAGGTGTCTTCGAAGCATTACTCGTATATCGTGGGACACCCGAGTGAGCAACGCTGTTATTAGGAAACGGGTACTAGGTAAGAATGGCAGATCAATCGATGAAGTGGTGAAACTTCATCAGTTGAGGTGGTTGGGACATGTGTTGCGTATGCCTAACCACCGACTGCCTCGACGAACTTTGTTTTGTAGTGTAGGAGTAGGTTGGAAGAAAGTTAGGGGCGGCCAGACCAAAACATGGCAGAAATCCAAGAAGTCATTGACTAGTGGACTGAGCCATGTTGGTAATTGTCGACTACCTGGTTGGGGTCCGCGAGATGATAATAATCGATGGTTAGAGACCTTGAATGACATGGCTCAAAATCGTTCGCAATGGCGCCGGTGCATTTATTCTTTGTGTTCTCTCAAATTCTAACCTTCTGGATTCTTCAACACCTCTAGTTTCGACTCTCTAAACTTTTCTCACTGAATCATACTTCTTAAATAATATCATCTCATCCTAATTTCCCCGATTACTTCTAATTCCCTTATTACCTTTACTATTGGATTTGAATTGACAATTATATCTCTGTGCTGATGTGGTATGGCGACATGAACTGATGTACTTACGTACCAAGTTCTACGTTGCAACTGACTGACTGACTGACTGACTGTTTCTATTTCGAAGTTTTGCCTAGTCTATCTGTTTGTTCCAATATATAGATTCCTTTCTGTTGGACTACAAACAATCTTCACTCTAAACCATAGGTCTCCTAAACAGTTTTCAACTGTATGTTAGTTATAAAATGCACTCATAGAATTTGTTAAATTCACCTTTTGACCATTTTATTGAGAATAGTTATAAATTATTAACTCATTGATTGTATTAGATTAGTGCAAAGTAATTTCAGTCTCATGTTCCTCTGGTACTTGTTCACTTAACCTATAATTTACCGTTAATGAAGATCTTCATTCTTAACTGCATTGAAATTTATTTTACATTCCACATAAAGCCTCGGATTGTTGAACCATTGGCCAAATTGCAACTTAGCTATGCAGATGTTCGAACTCTTGTCAAAGCACTTATCACCGGTATCCGTACTGTCGTGACAAGCATGATCCAATGTCCACATGGTAATACGCTTCAGATGAATAGTATCACATCAGTTTCTTCAACATCATCGAAACAAACTATTTCCAATCGAATTCTTAGTCCAGATGAGTTAGTTGTCTTAACAGAATATTTCTCATATGGAATGCGAATGATAGACATTGTACAGTTTGTGAATCGAGACGGTCGACTATATTTAAAAAGGTAAGAACTTTTGAATTATTTTACATTAAAAACCACGAAAAATAACTGTAACATTAACTCAGTCTCATTTATTTACCCAACTGTATTCATTCTATTTTGTTATATTTCCTTTGTTATGATACAGCCAACCAGGTACCAAATCTCCTGATGAACGCCTACTTATTGAGACGTTTGCTTTAACATTTGCTCAGTTGAATCCAATATCGTTTCATGAAATTTTTTCCTGTAAAATCCACGTGAGTTATTCCGTGTACTGTAAATTATGTATGAAAGAGCCTATCCTATCCTTGTATATAATACTCAAAATAAAATTTGAAGTCCGAAAGAATTATTTCCTTACTAAAGGATTATTATTACACAATAGTTATTTTGTCTAGTCATGTATATTACATTGTTTTAAATGGATCTTTTAATTGAAATCCTAAGAGATTATGCCTAGAATTTACTACTGTTCATATAAATCTCACTATTGCTTTCATTAATAAGGTGTATTGTTTCTTTTTTCAACTTCTCGTAATATAATTTGTTATTACTATTCACTTTGTGAATTCTTAGTAAAGTTCACAACTAATTCTAACATGTTTATGTAGTTGTAATGAAGATTTAAAAAATAATTGCTTTAGCATTGGGTTCTTTCGATAAAGTAATTTACTAACTAAGAGTTCCATCATCTTTATTTGAAATGACATTAAAAGAAGATTGCATCATTGGTTAGTCAATAATATCATGAGTAAGAAGTAGAAGTCTTTATCATGACAGTAAACTTTGTCTGTTGTATATCAGAATGAATTATTCCACCCAGTTGTTTTTAATCTTACTACTGATCATATTTTCTTGTAAATATTGTAAACCATTGGATGCCGGCCCAGAGGTTCAGAGGTTAGGCGTTCACACGCAAGACCAAAGGTCCTGGGTTCGAATCCTGCGAGAGTCGTAGACGTGCACTGCTGATGATGACGAAGCGGCCGTCCAGTGCTTCCAGGTTTCTAATGGTGGTCTAACAATGATTGATGATTTCAATGTGTAACTAAACTTAAGTTAGTTAGTTGAAAGAAAATTTACAATTATTAGTACATTTGGTTAATTTTACGTGGTTTTACACAACATTATTCTGAATAAATGTAAATATGAATGTTTTTCTACAATGCTGTCATCAATTTTGTACATTGGTTTACTTGGAGAAAAATTTCTCATATTTTCTATATTTAATTATTTTATTGATCGTTCCTAATGTACACTTTTGTTATCAGTCTGAAATTTATGTATCATACCATTTAGCTCCTGAATCTCCTTCCAGTTTTTTGTGCGTTTGAATTACTACTGTTAAGATAAACACATTGGTAAGGATACTTTTTGATGATCTTGGTTAATAGGTGATATAATGGATAAGGATTCGGCCTAACAGTTAACTCATTGAAGAGCGAATCTACAAAACTGATGATACCTTGATAAAATTTATTTTTCTGTTAATATCTTTTGTGTATAAACATTTGATTTTGTTAGCAAAAACAGTCTTCTTGCTAGTAGCTTTTAACTTTAATCATAGTTTATTTAGGATCTTTCTTTCTACAATAGTGTATAATGTTGTCACTATGTTCTCTTCATTATTTATGTTAATATGTAACTATATTTTGTCGAATTTTACAACTTCCCTATTTATGTATGATCATTTGAACTTTTCTTACTGTTTTTTCTCTTTACAGGATTATGTTGTATGGTGTAATCGCAGCACATCCTACACAAATATTGCATTTCACTTACTCTCTCAACCAAATAAAACATCATCCTTTGGTTATATTTTGTTATCTTATCTAGTTGATAGATTAGAACGTTTGGGAGGTAAGTAACTAACATTCCAACTTATCTTTTAGAATCAATCGTTTGATTATCATTATAAACATTGTCCTTAGCATAGTTTTACGAAACATTACTTCAGAACCTGTAAATTACTTGAAATCGCATAACATACTTATTGGAATGAGGTTTTATTTCGTTCCAATTTGATTTTAGAAAACTTATTTTATTTTTAACCCTGATACTGAAAGAATGTTATTTCAATTTTGTATTTAAAAACGTAGTAGTTAATTCTTATTGTCACGTTATATTAAAACCGTATGTAAGAACGAAATGGTTTTAGCGTTTCTTCAAAAGTTCCTATTTAAAATAGCTTTTATAGTTCTAGATTGAAATGCTATTGATGTTGTAAATTCCTTACGAAATATAGAATTTACGAATGCATAGGCATACACATTTTTTATTTTGAAACTTTTGTATCGACGTAATCAGTGGTTTTCACGAATTTCGTATTGTTTTATCAAACTATTCTTGGAATAATATAGTTAACTAACCTTTATCATTTTGTACATTTCAGATGGTACTAATGAATCTGCACTTTATATGCGGCTACTAAAGTTATGTTTCAGTTCAGTAACTATGTCTGGCACAGAAAATGAATTAGTTATGAAGGTATTTTATATTATTTTGGTATTTTATGAATTTATTTGTTTTTTTCTGAATCTATGGAATTAGATTTTGTGTTTAAAGTGTGCCATTAGATGTTATAGTTATAGATAATGATTTTTGTATACAAACGTCTCCTAGAAATACCAATTAGTTTAGTGGCTAGCAGTACATATGTTCTGCTGAGCTACATATTTTTCTCGAATATAAATAGATAATCATCAGTATTTCATTCAATGCTCACAAATGCTGAAGTTTCATGCTCTGATATGAAGAGTTTTCCTATGGAGTCGACCAAATCAAGAATAAAGACGAATTTCTGCTGTCTACTTTATCAACAGTTAGGGGTGTACTATAAAAAGGGAAAATGTAACCCATTAATTGCTTCATGTCCATAACGTGTCTTGAGTTTCAGATTTTTATCCCGTGTAGAATTGACCACGTGCACTTTTGGAGTAGTCTCAGACCATGAGAAAACGATAAGTCAATGTTAACTGGTTTTCTACAACGAAAAACTTATTAAAAATTATCTTTATTTTTCTAATTTATCCACAGCCCTATTCTGAATCATATTTTCGCATCAATAAAACTGGAATTCATTATTCATGATTTATTTATCTTATAGCTTCATTTACGTCGTATTGTTCAAGGCAGTATGCAATACTGCCTTACAGCTAAAGAGCCTACAGCTTATCTGACTCTATTACGTACTCTCTTCCGGTCAATAGGAGGAGGATCACATGACAAACTTTACCGTGAATTTTTTCCTTTATTGCCTGAAATGTTAACTACTTTAAATCGTTTACTGCGTTCGCCACATCGTTCAAATGCTCGTGATCTATTGGGTGAATTATGTGTTATTGTTCCAGTTCGTTTGTCGACATTACTGCCCTATTTATCTTTGTTAATGGAACCGTTAGTTTATGTACTGAACTGTAATACTGTGAATCAGGTAAATTTCGTTTTGTTATTTTATTTATTTACTGTCTATTCTAAACTGGAATAAAATTAAAACATAGTTTCAAAAGCATTATTATTGGCAATAGTTAAATGCACTTTTCGCTCTCACAAAATGCTTAAATGTTGTGTTAAAGATGAGTCTATAGCTGTTGCTCTTCTTCACTTGTAAAGTTTCTAGCTATTGTTCAAAAATATTTATAAGTTTCGTAATCTACTTATCGAGTTTAGGTCTTAAAAATTTAGGCCATGAACTTCCTTTCCGGTATATTGAAGAGGCTTCTATCTACCTGTAATTGCGTAAATTAATATCGAATTATAGCTTTTTTCCAATCCTTCCAATTTCCTTTAATGTTCAAGTTTCTATTACTGAAGAGTTTTTCCTGTTAGGGTCCTATGGTCTTTTATTAACTGCATTTAATGTTCACTAACCTTAGTGCAATAATACTTTCTCTACAGCGATAGCTGAATGCTTGAAACATTTCACTTTCTGTCACTGGTTGCAGATTTTAACACAGTTTTCATCCGCTTCAATTCAGAAAACTGTTGGGGATGTTAGATCCCCAGAACTCGCTTGATAAATATCTTTATTTTGGATTGATTTCATGAACCGATCAGTTGACCTTGAGATCACATTTCCCACCAGGAAAATCCCTGGCTCTGATTGGTTGCTGTGTCGTGTTAGTGTGCTATTTTTGTGACTGTCCCAAGGACATCTCTGTAGGGTGTAAACAAACGCAATTTGAGTGCTTGGATTCATTGTGTGCTGGCTGGGTGTTGTAGAATATACTTTCTACGCTTAGAGGCGATCATAACAAAAACTAAATAGCATTGATAGTCATCACAAAGAATATGGCTGAACGTGAAGGACTGTAGCATTAAATCGGTTACTTCATAACTTTAATCTCATGAGTCTGATAATTAAATAATCACATTTTAATTGTCTTCCATATATATTTTTTAAATAAGTGGAGAGATAGACTGTTGCTTCTCAATCCTGATGTATATAATCAATTCACTATTTATTTTGTTATTCTATAGGGTCTTCGTACTCTTGAGCTTTGTGCTGATAATATGCAACCAGATTTTCTTGATCATTTATATCAAGTACGTGGGGATATGTTATTAGCATTGTACAATTCACTTCACTCACCTAGTGAATATGTACAAAGAATGTCATTCAAGGTTGGTTTGCCATTCACTTTTGATATATGTTAATAATGTTAATAATAATAATAATAATAATGATAATGATAATAATAATAATAGAAAACTTGATACTCCTTTCATTTTAAGTATTACTGCTTGTTTATATGTATCATTTTTACACATATTCATTCTTTTCTTATTGCTTATTACTTATGAAAATACTGAATTAGAAATATGGATCAAATATATAAGATGGTTATATGGTTCAATCATACTGCATATAGTACTATTATACAAATATTCAACTGAATGAATTTGTATATTTTCACAGTTCCCTGCCAACCAGAAGTTTTCAGCTTTTTTTGTTTCTGTTACAAAACTAACCATTTTTAAATATTTTGGTGTATTTATTGTAAAAATATTTCTTCTTATTCAAAATGTAATTAGCAAGAAATCCTTTATCTGCAAATTATACTGTTTACCTAACCAACTGCATATCTTTTCACCTTTATGTAATCCGAGTTTATTTTCTTGTGAAATGTTATCGTCTAATTGATATGATGACATTTTTGGATTGTGTATGTTCTGGTAGATTTTGGATCCTAGAGCTTGAGTGATACGAAGTCAGAGTGTAAATGACGAATATGCTAATGTTAAAAACTCCATTTAAAGTTGTATTCTCATGTAGCAAAAAAGATAGAATAATCAGAATTTAGTGTGTCATTTAACATGAGTTGTAAATACTCGAAAAGCTACAATTGAACATTTTTCTATTTTCTACAGTCCTTTGTTTCACCACATACTTTAATGAATTATAGGTTCAAGACTTATAACTTCGTGATAATAAGAGTTTTCACTGAATTACATGAAATAGAGTGGTTATATTAATGTCACCTGTTTTGAGCAAGTCTCTAGCATCTTTGATACCACTTTACAGTTTTAGCCCTCTCAGTCGACGACTATGATTTACTTGATTTCATTCTGAACGTTTTCACTTTTCTACATTGGGTCAAATAACTATTCGATACTCTTCTTTTTATTTTTTATTTACTAGGTACTTGGGAAATTAGGTCGATTTAATCGTACTAACTTGCTTGAAACACAACGTTTACGTATTAATTCAACGGAAGGTGAAGCTGGTCCACAACTACGTTTTCACATGAATGAATTTCGAAATCAGCCTATTGATATACCGGTTAGATGCCTTGTAGATGCTGCTGTGGAAATATTACAGGTAAAATTTCATTGTTCCCAATCTTTGTCGGGCGAGAGTGTCACGAATCTTTTCTGAACACAAACTGAAGTTGAATGTTCGAATTCCTATGGCTTCTGCTATATGTAGAAGATGAGATCGAACTCCGTTGAAAGCTAATGGAGGTGTACGATAGATATTCGAAATGATTCAGCTTTATCCATATTATGACCACTTTCAATCAGGTGTGCCAACATAGAGCTGCTTATTGTTTTATCTGACCCTTTCAAATCCATGCTAGATGTTCTTTCATTCGATAGTTCAGTTGCCTGGTAGTACGCCCAACATGGCTATTCACTCAGGAGCAACTGAATTTTTCAACACACATTAAGGAGGTCAATACAGGTAACTTATCCGTCGTTTAAGTGGACATCACTGGTCGACTAGAGAATGTCAACAAAAGATTGGCTGCGTAGGATGTCCTACTAACTACCTTCGCTAATCTATCATGCAAGATATCGCTAGCCACATTCCAATTGAATTGTAGTTTTAGTAGTGGAAGTTTCTTTCAAATGACCAAATTCTCTGACTTTTTTTATTGTATACATGCAGTCAACACGTAGTCAATCTCGGTCAGTAAGCTGTTAATAAACCACAACTCTTTCCTTAAGGTATCTACTGAGCAGATCGTTTTTGCTTTGATTGTGAAACATCTAACTAAATTTTATTTTGTAGGGGATAGGTGTAAATTATAAAAGTGTGTGTATTGGCAAGCAGAAGAACTCTTTCTACACTCGCTTCTACTTTCCGAGCGTCACTCCGTCAACTTAGTGAGATCTCAAGAAAATTAGGTTTTTTGTCACACTCGTCCTCACCTATGAAAGTGATAGTCCAGTCTACACTGTTGGAATGTTCTAGGAATTCCTGTTTGCTGGTATTGTGATCTACGTTAATGAATTTGTCGTCGATATAGCGGCAGTATAAGTCTAGTATCTTAGTAACCTCATTAAGGGGTTGATTAAGAGGTTTTCTAACTTTGCTAAAAAGTGGTCGGCTACAATTGAGTCTAGAGCTGAGCCCAAAGCAATGCCATCTATTTGTTTGTATTAAGTGTTTCTAAAGACAAAACGGATGTTCAGCATACACCTAAAGAGCAGTTCTTTTAGACTATCCCTAGCGAAGCCAATGTTGATTTGGTTTTCTGATATTTATTTACTTATAAGCTCAATCGTTCCGACTAGTGACACATTGGTAAATAAAGATACGACATCTAATGAGATCATATTTTTCGTACTAACATCCTTTTTTCCACTTTGGAAATGAAGTTGAAGTCGTGCTTGATGCTCATTCTTATCACTAACTTGTGCAAAGGCTCGCACTAGTCACTTTGCGACTTCGTGATAAGGAGAATCGTATGTATATAAAACCGGGCGGAGAGGAAGACCCGACCTATGAACTTTATGAGACCGTACAGTCGTGGTGTATTTGATGCAGTCGGTCTAAGAGAATCATGAAGCTCTGACGAAATTATCCTCTTTTGCTCTAGTTCCTTTTGATCCAAAATTATGTCAATCACCAGCTTTATATTTTATTCCCGTATCTATTTTTCAAATCAGGACTCCTCTTCTGATGAGCCTAGTAAGCTTCGCTCTTGGGAGTTTCTTCAGTCAATTTGCGCAGCTGCTTTAGACTTAAATCATTCGCAACAATCAAGGATTGGTGCGGAAGACTTTTACAATTGTTTTCTTGGAGATACAAAACTAAATAATATGATATTGCATTATATTGGTGATATCTGTTCGACGTCGTATTCGGAAAATCTTGGCATTCAGTTAACTCGTCAGAGTTGTTGCATGGCTGATGGTAAGTAGTACTATTAAACTTTAAGTTCGATGTCTTCATTCATTGTTTATTCCAAAGTATTGTTTTACTAATTTTAAAAATGAATTGTTCACTACTGTCTGTTAGCCCAACGGTCACTGCATCCATTTTTATCACACAAATTGGTATTGTGAATTCTCTATGGTGAATCTTTTTTTATCATAGTACTCACACTTGTTAGTACACTAAGTCATATCTGTTATGTATAATGACTTGATTCTAACTGCCTTAACAATCACCAAAATTCTATAACACTGTAGTGAACGAGAACACAGGTGGAACAACCGGATTGTATTTAACGAAAATTACAGAGTTACTCAGTAACATCGGAAAACCATATCGTAAATCGTTAATTTACAAAATATCAGTTCATCATATCGAACTGGACTGTTCCTGTTGCAAAACATCAATCTATTGTCACTATTCATGCGTTTCATAGAAATTCCATTGTTTTCTAATTCTTCCTTTCTTGATCTTCCCCCGTCTTCGGCTGCCAGACAGTACGTTGACGCCCACGTCATATACTACTTATAAGTAGCTCGCACCACAACACTACTGATAGTCAACATTAATGAACTCCCAATATTATTGTATGTTACAATTTACTGATATGCTTGCATTATTTAAGCTGAATAATTCTGTATCACTGTTAAAATAAGCGAAATTTCAACACTTTCGTTAAATGTAAATTATCCTGTCTATAATATAAAACAATGTAAAATTGTAATCAGATTCCAGCAAGTCGAGATCCTTGACAGAAGTTCCAAAATACTTCTAACTATATCCTGTTTTAGTAATTGGATTTCGAAGACACATCTGAACTCTAATATAAGAAAGCCTTCAGTATATTTACATTTATATTGCAGAATTTTGTTTGGTACTCTCAACTATTTATAAATATTTTTACGAATCTAACTTTTATGCTTGATCGTGTGGCGTATGCAAAGGAGTTATTTGAAAAGATTCTGAACTGTAAATATCTGTGTTCTGGTGGTTTCATATGTACCTTGAAATCAGTATAGAAAACTTATGAATAAGTTTTAAGTCTTTAAGATGTAAACCTTTAGTTGTTTAGCTTTCCCCACAACCTGTGTTTCTGTTTGTAAGTTCTTAACTATGCTAAGTTGTGTTTTTTGATCAACACAGTTACACATGTACACAGGAAATTTGAAGTTTCACATCGATATGCTCATAATATGGTAATTTAGAACGTGAATTTAGTTCTTGTTGCTTTTTTGAACCCTATAATTATAAAGTAAATGAATTTGATTTATTGATTGTACAATCACAGACTATAATCTGAAAGCATGTTTTGACAAAGTTATCTCATCATTAAACCAGTTAACTGTCAAGGCAACTTTTTTCGATTTATACCTTTGTAGATTTATATCATCATGTTATGATAATGACTATGGCTGGTCTATTTTTGGCTGGTCTAAGCAAAGAATTACAAAATGCTCATGGGGATTTTATCGCATTTCTTGTTAGACATGTAACATTTCTATCAATTATGCAACAGTTTACTACACCTCATATGGAGATCAATCGTGATCATATTCCATCTCCAAGTACATCATTCAAAACAAAAGTTGATACCACGCCTAAATTACCGTTCTCTGATGATACAATTACTTCATTAAAAATTTCCGATGATGATCATTCTCAAGAGGTAAGTAAGTTAGCTCTTTTGTTCAAATTCTGTAGAATAATGTGAAAGTTTGCGTCTTCATTGAAATCAACGAACCTGTTGTCAGAGACTAAAAATTAACTATTTAATCGAAACCTCTTATGTGAATATTTCAGTTAATCAATTTTTGAGTCACATTCATACAAGTATTACTTCGATATAAATAATCTGTCGTTATTGACTTTTGTTCGTACCAGGTAATCAAATAATAATCTCGTATACATCTCTTTTTTTTCAAATTTTTTCAATTAACGTTTTGGCTTTTTGTGCCCGTTCCTTGACGGAGTAAAACGAAAAAACAAACACACCTAAATCCAACTATTAAGTGATAATCACAGTTGTGCAAAAATGCTACCTCCATTTTTAATTTGTCCTGTTGTTATTTATTTGCTTGTTCATGTGTTGTTTTGTACTATTAGTATGTGTGAAGAATAAGACATTGGTGCATTTCTACATGTATATGCTTACCAGATATTCAGTAGTTGAAGTACAGAGCTGACTTGTAATCTCCCAATTCTAATCGAAGTACACTGTTTGTGCTAAAAAATTATGATTTTTTTAGTTTCAATTTGAAGAGTATATAGAAAAATTGAGTGCATTAGCGTTTGCATACTTTCTATCCACGCAACGAGCGCTCATAAATCACTATATTACAGATGACTAAATAAGGATAAATTCTTCAGTGCATCTTAAAACTGTTCTTCAAATTCATTGTATTGGTTGTTGATATTGTTGACTACAGTTAATCGCTTAGTAACTACGTGTTGGGCATCTGAGTCGAGCGGTACTGAGTTCGATCCCCGGTGTGATGGTCAAAATTGAGGTGAAGGTATATCTGACTGTCAAATCTCAAATAGTACGAAAAGTTCGTTTTAAATTTTAATCCTGACTGATATCCAGCTCTATGTTTTTTAAAGTTTTTCTTCATTGATTTATATGAAATTAGTTATAATCCACATTGTATTGTTGTTCCTTTTGTACTCTTTATGTTAATTATTTTCTAAATTTTATTAATTTTTAGCTTGATATATTTAGTATAAGCCAGGATCCTGATACACTTATTTCTATTGTCAATGAATCTCAATCATCAAATCAAGAATTTCTTTCGAATAACTTATCTTCACATTTAAATCCGAATTTAATTATTGATTCTATCATGTTTGTTATGGGTCATGAAGTGAAACAACTCACTCGAAATATGTGCTTATTACTAGAAATTATACATAATACAGCGTTTACTATATTGTTCGCTGTTACTAAAACATCTCGAGAATGTAATGAAGATCGTTTTACTGCAGAGATGATTAAAAAAGCTGTTGCGAATCTCCAGATTTTTCAACATATTGGACATGTTATTGTTAATATGTTATATCATTCGGCTTGGTAAATCTTTTATTCAGATCTTTTTTTTGTTTTTACTGTTATTAGAATCAAAGTGTTTTTCCCCGTTACTGTTTGTTATTTATTAGGATAATGCTGTTATATCATCCATTGGAGTTATAGTTCTCTGTTTCTCTGTTATTCCTCCCTTTAAATTGATTCTTGCATGATCATATTTGTAACTATTTATCCGTTACTTCGTCACTAACTATGCCTGAAACTATTTCGGGTTCACCTTAGTCGATAAACTAGGACGAGACAATGAACCAGTGTCCAGCTAGGCTACCTTGATCCGAAACGGCTAAAGAGAAGTCTTGGTATAGCGTAGAAAGTATATTCTACAAACACCCAGCAAGCACAATGCAATCAAGCACACAAATCTCGTTTATTTATACATCATAGAAACGTCTTTGGGACAGTCACAAAAATAACACACTAAAATACACGGCAACCAATCACAGCTAAGGATTTTCCTGGTGGGAAATGAAGTCTCACGGTCAACTGATCAGCCCATGCTCGCAAACATGAAATCCCAAATTAAGGCATTTATCAAGCGAGTTCTGAGGATCTAACGTCCTCAACATTATCTATTTCACCTAAATAGACGCACGTTAGATTGAATGAAATAATAAACTATTTTTCCATTTTATCGTCTACATGTATATGTCATTTTGTGCACAGTTTGAGATTACAATGTACTTTTGAAATAATGGTTATTTAGAAAGCTTCAGTGATCAATAAGCAAGTAAAAAAGCACTTCTTAAGTCTTAGATTGACAGCCTTCATAAAAAAAGTGTCTAAAATTATTCACCTTTTGTTTCACTGATAATTGTTCGATAGATAGTGGACGATATGCTTTAAAAAGGCTAAAATGTTTTAAATTTTAGTTTACAAAGTTTTCAATTAGCATTCCATTGTAGCATTGATATTGATATCTATATAGAATTAATCCTTATTTATCCAATGAATGATAATCGAATGACCACCAAGTTTTTAATGCTTCCAATAAGTAGCATTATTTTATGTTCTATTTATTTCTTAAATTGATTCCTATTCAATTATAGAAATATGAATTGAAGCTAAATATTTTGCTTGATTGATTTGAGAGAAACTAACCGACTTTCTTTCAGCATCTTACATGCTTGATTTCTCCCCAGTGTAATACGTTTTTGTTCTCTCTACTGAATAGTCCTAAAAATAAGATAAGTTGAATTGTCCAATGTTTAGAAATTTTATTAAGATATTCATAGTTTAATGGGGTAGAGTGGTAAACCGGGAATACTTCAAATAGGTTTCTATCTCGGTTCTGCAATAGTTAGTAGTTACCTTTTATTATGATTTGAATGATTTCTTTTAGAACTAATTCGTATTGTGTCACTGTAAATGCACTTAATTCATATTCGTTGATATAATAAAATTGTATAAATTGCCATGAAGTCTATCAACACGACTACTAAAACAACAGCATTTGATCATTCTTTCATCATGCACAATCGTTCCACTTTGATTTTGGTTCCTTTATTGTATTAGAAGAATTATGTGCTATAAATGACATTTTAATCATCCTAATCACCAACCACAATAGCTACATTTATCTATTTCAATGGTCCGAAAATATAGTTGTTAACCTTAATGTTGTGATTTGATATGCTGTAAGCAGAGAGTTTTTCGGAAATTTCTGATATCTCAAATATTTAACATATAATTCAAATAAGTTAGTCAAAATATCATCAATAACGCACTTATAAAATTCACAAATGTTGTAACTTGGAAGTGATATCATATCTTGTGCGTGAGTTACCCAACTTTTTCTCTTCTTTTATAGGTATGTTAAATGGGGTGCTTGTGCTTCCATTCTTTGTCTTGCCCGCTTCATTCATCCTTCATGGTTCTGTTCAAATCTCATCAGTTTGCTACGTGGCCTACTTTACTGCATTCACTGTTTATCAAATCAAATGAATCAAGGCGCTCTAATGATGGCTCGTGACTGTGCACGTGTAATTATCAGCACAGTTATCATAAGTTTAAAAGATTCCAATGAAACTAATGACACTTCAAACTCATCTATTGTCGAAGATGAAAGCAAATCCACTACTCCAATGTCCACCCGTAAACGCTCTTCAATGACTTCACAACGTCGCACAGTTCAAGTTAGACGTGGTCGCAGTGCAAGTAATGCAACTTCAGAATCGTCCACTAATGAAGCATCAATCAATATGCTTGATGAACCAATGGAAGTCGATAATCAAGATAACGAAAAAAGTTTTACTCCCAAGTTCTCACCTTCTCTAGTAAGGGTCGATTGATAAAACAATTTTACATATGTTAGTATAAGTTGAGTAAAATTCATTAAACGACATTCAAACCAAGATTATTCTTTTAGTGTCAGTATTATGAACTATACAACACATTGTTCAATCCTAATTTCTGGCGCTAACATTTTTACCGTATATTAGAGTGAGATATCTTTATTGAAATAATCTTTGTTTTCAGTTATTTTCTTTCAAATATTGTATTTTCATGTACTACAGTTATTATTATTATTATTATTTACATTTTAGACACTTTTATTGGATGCAGTTATTGCAGAATTATTAGATTCACTTTTAAGTGAAACTGATCTTGTTCGAGCTGAAACACGTTGTCTTTTAAGGTTACTTGCTTATACAGTTGGACAACCATTATGTAAGCTGTTAGCACCACATTGGTATAAAGTTATTGGACATGTTTTACCTCCAAAACAACCATATCGTTTATTGGATTTACCTATTTCAACTCAACTAGCTGTGCTGGTATGTAAAATGTGACTGTAATAGTCGTGTGATTATTATTTTATTGTTATAAACATTACGCCTATTATAGTTCAGTAAAAATTAACTTATGTTTTCCAATAGTTAGCATTATCTTGTTTGTCAATATTAGCTAATAGCTGTAACTTGTTGGGTAACTTTAATAGATATTCTTCAGGTGACCTTTCATAATGTAGCCCCTTACAAAAGATATTTAAATTTGGAATATATGTAAAACAAGTGCCACTTCCATTACACAGAAGTTATATAAGATATTTTACATTTTTCTTGTTCATTGTTGTATATTCATCAAAGGGTGGATGAACTTCCGGATCTTTTTTATTTCAAACAGTCATATGTGAAACGTGGAACCTTGCACATTGGTTTTAGTTACTTCACCATATCAACACGACAAAATGTAATCATCAAGATGATTGTCAGAAGAGCAGAAGAAGTAATGATGTCAGTAGTGGTGCATAATATGGTTCAAGAGAAAATAATAAATGTGCGAAATAGGAAAATATGAGGTTAAAGCCTATGATGGAAGGAAAAACAAAGCTTACATTCATCTGCACTATAATGACCGATTCTTGGGCATATTGTCCAACAGCTCTAACACACTAATCGCGTGACCGTTAACTTGGCGATCTGCGCCTACTAAAGACAGTTCAATCTAATACTCAGTGTTTCTGTTCTAGATCCTATGCTATGTTTGTCATATAAGATATATTGATTGTAGGATCTTAATACACAATTCAGATTTCGTAAGTTGAGCGAGATTTAAATATGCAACTTGAATTGTAGGACAACTGACTACTCCGTGAAACCACATTTTCAACTGAAATTTAGGTACATCATGCCACTGTAGCGATGGGATGTTAACATTATGTAGAATTGTTTTTTTAACTAAAATATTTTCTTTTTTTTTCAGGAAGCAAACTACTTTTTTAGTCAATCAGAGAAACCAAAAAATCCATCTAAAGTTTTAGATGACTCTAAACCTTTCGACTTTGACATAGATAACAACGATGACGGAGTAGGACTTCTACGTTATGATCTTTCAAAACGAGATGATTGTATTTTTCTATCCGATGTACGTTCACTTCTTACCCAATTCGAATCGAATAATGATTCCACTGCCACTATTCATAATTCTACAACTACTAACAATATATCTGTTGGTAGTGGGTCTGTGAACACTGGTGTCAACAATAATTTATCAATAAGTTCAGATCAAGAAAAACTTCCATTCAACGGAACTTATCCATATTCCAAGTTTACATCGGCTAACTCTAGAACTGTAATACCACTTTCTAGTAATTGTATGAGATTAATTAATCTTCGTGTAGCTGCTTGTCAAGTATTATCTGTCACATGGTATTTAGATGCACAGAAAGCAAGAAATTTAACAGCACTATTCAAAGGTTAGTAGTTAGTGTATAGTTTATTGTTTGTTGTCGTTCACAACTTTGATAGACGATGGCCGTTTTTTTCTTCTTCTTCTTCTAAAACAACCATATTTATTCACCATTTAGAATGAAACTATACACCGGTAAATCCATTATACTACTGAAAACCATATGTTTGATAAATCAATTCAATATTTTAAGTGATAATCATGTTTCATCAAAACGAGTTTCATATTTATCATTGATAAATTCAGTAAGTTATAACGTGTAGAACTTGATATTTTACGTACACTAATACAAGTCACCATACCTAAATTTGTACTGATAAGTTCAGTAATTGATATCAATTATAACTAGTTATTACAGTGAAGTGTTTCTATGATTGTATTTTGAATGGAATGCTTATCAGTGTTTGTTATAAACATTTAATTATAATTAGATGTTTTGATTTACACCTGCTTATATATGCTATCGAGAATGAAATCATTTCACACTAATGATATATCACACTATTAGAGTTATGAATTAGATTTGAATGATCTGAATCGATTTTCGATTGTTAAAGCGAGTGAATAAGTCATTAATCAATTGATAATATGTAATTAATACGATGTGATTGACTAGTAACCACTTATGACACCGGATTATGGAAGTATGCACCTTTAATTAAACATATATCATCAGACAAAACGGTTGTCAAATAGGTTTGGCTTTTTATGTAAGAAAATAATCTGTTTATGTATGAGTATGAACATAAAAAAACATGTACCATTAGATATCAAAAATGATCGAGTGAATTAAATTTTGTAGATCATTTGCTCTTGCCGACAAAATGGCATGTAGCTCAAAACGTAGGCTGTTTAATCGTTTAATATTAAAATGTAGTGTACGGGATGCTTACTCAAACTAATGATTACATTTTAACATGGTCGATAACACTGAATTAGTACTAAGCTCTCAATAAACAGGATATAGATCAATACTCAGTCAAACAGCACATATTATATATACCCCTGCTACATTTTGATTGTCTACTTCAAGTTATTACATAATTTGTTGCCCCTTGTTCATATATCATTCACTAGTTTCTATTTTCATATGACATATTACAGGTATGTCTTGTAAAAATGAATATATTCATGAAGCAGCTTTTTTATGTCTTCGAGAATTTATTAGTAAGACATCAATTGATATTGAATTAAAACATGCTAATATGAAACAGATTGTACAAAATATTCGACAAAATTCCATACGATGTATTCATACAGTTCGACAATTAGCTTATTGTGCGCAATTATTTCCAAGTACACTTAGTGAAAGATTGTGTGATGCAATTTATGTAAGTCAATCATTATAATCATTATTATTACCAATATTTATCTGTTATTATCCATTCTATAATCACAATTCACACAATATCTTATATATATATATGTTAACTATGAAAAATTTTCAACAAGGCAACAACATCAATCCTTGTTTAGCAAAAAATAAATTTGTCTTCTTGATATTATGAGTCGATTACTGTTAGACCACCATTAAAAACCTGGAAGCAGTGGACAGCTGTTTCGTCCTAGATAACACAACATAGTTTGTCGAGGCAGTTGGTGGTTAAGCATTCGTAACACATGTCCCAACCACCTCAAGTTGCTTTGCCATTCGTACCTAGTACTCGTTTCCTAACGACAGCAGTGCTTACTCGGTTGTCCCAGGATACACGGACAATGCTTCGGAGACACCGGTGATCGAAGACTAGTAACCTACGAATGTCCTCCACTCTTTACGGCCATCTTTCGCATCCGTATAGTAGGACGGAGCGAACTGCTTCACAGTACACTCGTCCTTTGGTTAGCAAGCGGATATCTCGCTTACGCCATAAGTGATGTAAGTTGGCAAGAGCCAATCAAGCTTTCTGTATCCATGCTGAGATTTCGTCAGTCACCCGGCCATCAGCACTGATCAGACTCCAAAGATAAGTGAAGCGGTCTACACGCTCAACTGCTCACCTCCCTATCACTAGTTCCGATGAAGTCGCAAGCCTATCCTGAAGGAACATTTTGCATTTCGAGGGTGAGAACCGCATCCCGAACATGCTCACATTGTTGCTCATGGTAGTCAGGAGACTGCATTTTGTCAGCGTCTTCACCGAATAGAACTATATCATCGGCATATTCTAGATCAGTAAGCGACTTTCCTGGTAGAAGGTCCACTCCTGAAGAGTCAGACGATGATAATGTTAACTCGAGAAGCGTATCTACGACAACGTTAAACGGGAATGGAGAGATTGGACAGTCCTGACAGACACCACTTGAAGTAAAGAATTCCGATGTCAATTCGTCATAGGCTCTCACCCGAACAGTGGTGTTCGAGCAGAGTGCTTGTATAAGGTTAATGTACTTCTTTGGTACACCTTTTAATGACAGACACTGCCACATAACCTCACTTTCAACAAAGTCAAACACTGCTTTAAGGTCGAGAAATACTACTACTGTGAGACGTCTGAACGTTTATCTTTGTTCTAGGACCTGACGTAGTGTGAATATCTGGTCTACACAGATCTTATTCCTCACAAATCAAAACGTTTTTGTCTAGGACTGATTCGTTTGTGTACTTCGTGCAACATTGCACTGGACTATTTAGCTTATAATGCTTGTAGCCTAATTGCAATGTCAAGTCAATCCCCGCACAAGATGCACAAATTCTAAAGAGATTGATCAATCTCAGTTTTAAACTTTAATGGAAAGATTCAAACAATAATACAAATGTATATTCAACTAACAGTTTTTATTTTTAAGTAATCGCAACTGGTAAAATTTTCACTCACTATAGTTTTGAACAATAAGCTCAATGCATTTATTTGTGAACATTTACATTCTAATTCCACGAAGAATTTTCGCAGCTTTCACTGACATTTTTATGTTAGTCAATCAAGTCTTTTAATATTTCGATTCATCGTTTTAATTTCTGTTCTTGCGTTATGTTTAATTTACTGCTCAAATTGAATAATGAGTTGAACGCCGCTTGAAAAAGAAAGTACCAATCAAAAAGTGTGTAGCATGCGGAGATATCGCTAACCCAACTCTCATTAACTCCAAAAACCTTTAAACTCAGCTTACTGACAATATTGCGAACTGTGAAAAAATCAACTGATACATTCTAACACGAAATTGTATATTTTGTTATATTTGTCTGTTATTCTTAGATAATTAATTATCTATCTTTTACTTTCTATTTATATCTAGTCGCATTTAAATATAACTTTAGAAGCTGCAGCTAACAAACAAACCTCTTCATCAATCTTCACATTCACTTCATTTGTGAGTACTCTGTATTTTATGTAGACTTTTGTGTGCTGTAAATATTTTCATATATATTATTGAAAGATATCAATCCAGGTTTGAAAAACTCATAACAATAATGTTTGATAGTTGATACTGAAGATAAGTGTGAATCACATTCACGGAAAAAAATATAGTTCTCGTTTTCTGTTCATTCCGATGTTTGAATAATGAAATTCATTTTTGTACTGAAATTGCATTTTGTCATCGAATAATGGCATATAAAACTCTAGAATAACTAACAGTATCACGTGAGTTTTTACAGCTGCGTTACATGGAAGATTTTAATAGTAGCTTTGCAGATTCTAGAATGACTTGAATAGTTTATCCAAGAGGAATTTATGAAGCTAAAATGTAGTCGCAACAGAATAAATATTAAATTGAGTTAATGAAAAAAATATCTTTTTAGTTTTTGGATAAAGTAGATGGTTGTTTTCGTCATTAGAAGAATTTTCGAATAAAATTCAAGCTAATAATAATATCTGAGTATTCTCTGAAATTGAGAATACTAATCGACTCCTAAAACATGGTATTTACTTGCTTTTGTTATGATGATCATGATTTCAATTCTTACGTCATATACCTTGGCTTATGTTACCGATTAGTGTCAAATTCATACATTTTAGTTTTTTTCTTCTAGAAAATACTTACTACTTTAACCTATGTTGTTGTTTTCGTTTTAAATTTCAGAATTTGGAATTATGTACATTATTGTTGGATTTATTTCATTTAATTCCTTTGGCAACTTCAAAATATGTTTCACTTTTAATTGAATCTGTAGTGAACGCTGAACGATCATTAAACATTGAACCTACTAGTTGTTTACGTTTACCGTTAACACGTTTTCTATCGCGTTATCCAGCAGAAACATGTGCGCTCTTACTAACTGGTTCACGATGGCCTTATAATGCACATGCAAATAGAATATTCTTAGTAATTATTTTTTTATTAATATTTAATAAATAGTTTAATTGTTTTGTTATTAACATTTTAAAACCTTTTATCCATTTGACCTGTTAAATTAGCTTAGCTTAGCTCACGATTTTCTATTTTCTTGTGATATTTTTTTTAATAGAAAAGAAATTGTAACAAACTATTGAATTGTGGCTTTAAGCCAACTGGTAAATGGTACATTTCGTCTAGACTCTGACATTTTAACAGTTAGATCAGAAATACATTTTCATGATATTGTGATTTCGTAGTATTTTCAACATTTATTGATGCTTCTGTGTACAGAATTGTTGTGCATCTAACTAATAACTTATTGTGATGACTTTCATAGTTCTCCATGGTTCCATTCCACACAATAGAAGCTTATATGGAAAATCCTTACTGTAGTTTTGGTTGATGATTATTTTAAGTTCCAGATGTTCTCCGATTGTACAAATATTTCCCTTGCTTCCCTACCTTCACATCTGCATCAAAATTCACCTTGTTTATCAGTGATGCTGTCCAGATATGTACAGGTTTTCACCTCTTTCAAATCCTCCACATCAAGTGTGATTTGGTTGTTGCATGCAGTGTTTTATCAAAAAAAAGAAACAATTTATCGTTATATTACGATTATTTGCATTACTAAAATCAAATTAGTTATTGAATAGATTTTCATATAACTCAATAGTATTTATTTATCATACCTTATTTTTAGTCTATTATTTTTTCTCTTTTACTTATTTTAATCCATTTTGTTTAAAGTTTGCTCTTAGTTGTCCACAAGGTCAACCTATAGTGGATTATTTAAAAACAAATTATCATATACTTATGGATCTTATTCAACCAGATGAAATCACTGATCAGAAAAGTAAACAATTATTATTAATTATTATGTTTCATATTCATTATTTGAATAAATATTATAAAATACATTAGGATTTGTTTATTGTAAATTCTTTTTTTTTTCGTTTATTGTCCCCGATTTATGCTTTTATCAACATAAATTACCTTTTTGAATTTTCACAAATTTTTCACTGATCATAAACTCAAGTTATTAGTGATATTAAACTTTCTTTTGTAGTTCACAAGTGTTTAACATCTTCAATCTTTGAATTTCCTGTTATGTGACTTTTAAAACAACATATTATTGATGAGTATATTTTCATGAGCCAATTTTCTTGTATTCAATTCAAACCTGTCGGGTGTAGGCAGTAACTACCAAAGACAATGGGTGAGGTCGCTCAAAATCCCTAGATCAATCATAGTTCAACATTAACACCGTTGGATGCCGGCCCAGTGGTCCAATGGTTAGGCGTTCGCGCACAATACCGAAGGTCTCGGGTTCGAATCCCGTGAGGCGCAGGAGTCGTGGATGTGCACTGCCGATGAGTCCGATACCAGGACGAAACTGCCTTCCAGTGCTTCCAGGTTTCTAATGGTGGTCTAACAATGATTGATTGATGATTTCAAATGTGTAAAACAACTAATCTCCATAACTCTAATTGAAAATATATATATATGTTAAATGTGATATAAAATAATAAAAATTACATTGTATTTTTCCATACAAAATAAGAATTAATTCCCTTATGATTGTAACTGATATAATCGTAACTACTTTTGTTCAATACTACTAATGAAAAAAACATGCTAAAATGATGAGGATCAAGTTATGATTCAAAGTCTATTTTTAGCAGCAGAAACATCTTACCATTTAAATATGCAATGAAAGAATATTAATTTCAATTTGAAATCGAGTAATTCAAGTTGGTTACTTGTTCACACTTTTGAATTTCATTACGTGGTGTTTATCGACCGAATTTGTAAGACCCTAAACTTTTAATTATTATTACTATTAGTAGTAGTAGTAGTACTAGTAGTACTGAGTGTATTTTTTTCACTTGTAGATGATATAAATGAACAATTATGTTTACCTCAAGTCGGTACTGTACTAACATTTGCCTGCCCAAGACATTTAGCCATTCGTACAGTACATACTATGCATCAATTATCACCGAATTGGTTAATTGGCAATCATCATTCATTGAATGATCTATCGAAAACTAATGCCAGAATTAAATCAAATCTAAATAATATTGAATGGCAGACTAAATATCATCCATTAATTTCATCTTTATTAATATATTGGCAATCGAATTTATTTGTTCGACGACAATCTAATTTAACTTTAGTCACATTGTCTAAAGATCCAATTGAAAATCATTCATTATTCAATGAATATATGACAGATAGATGTGAAACAAGTGAATTGAATTCATCAAATCTATCGAATAAAATAAATAACATATCCATTGGAAATAAATCAACTGTTACTGTTGAAACCGATAATTTATCTTATGATCCTGCTTCATTAATCACTTCAGGCACATCAGATCATAATCATTGGGATGAACCAAGACTTTTATTAGATTGTCTATTAGATTGTTTCAAGTGAGTGCGTTTTATTACGTAAAATGTGATTATTTTCTTTTTTGGTTTAGAATTTTGTTAAGGGTTACTGTGTGATGTTTCCTATCTCTTCTATAAATATCACAAGAATAGGCTTTAGTTTTACGCACTTGTTCACTATTTTTTCTCATTACCTTCTTCTGTCTTGTCATAGACTTTAATGTTATGTATATTTAACTCCAGTTTACGGGATTTTCGGTTCGAAACCTATCTCCCAAATTTAATTTCTTTTTCAAAAATTCATGGAAAGAAAAGCGGGCTATTTTTCTTTCAAGTTTATCGGAAAATTATACCACTAAAGTATTGTTTTATCAAAATGTGTTATTTTAAAATTGATAAAATCTTTGTAACAGTGGGTTTTTTTTCATTTTACAAAAAATCATTAAATTTTGCCCATTTTTATTTTAATTTTATATTTATGTTTGAATTGTTTACCTCTTCTATTTTGTTTGATGTATTTTTGTATTTTTTTTTTATTTAAGAGCTCATCCAGATGATTTTGATCTATTGTTTGTTATCACAATCGGTGTGACACGTTTACGCTATGTGGCAGACCTTTATCCACTACGTTGTTTATTAGTTCAATTGATTTCTGAATCTGATCTAACATGGCATCGTCAATTATTCTTGCATTTTATCACTGTTGTGAAAAGTCGTTTAAATTATATGAATCGAAACAATTCACCGGAATTTAGTCCAATTACTTCTGGTGTCAATCATCCAATTTCAACAGAAGATATGTATAAATTATTAGCTAATCTTATTCTGCCTTGTTTATCAAATGCTTTAGAACGTGATGAAAATGAAATATTTCTTGGTGGACCACCGAAACCTTTTGAAATGAATGGTAGGTTGTCATATATATATATATATATATATATATATATATATATATATATATATAGTCAACTGTTAATGAATACTGTTATAACAAGATGGGTATTGGAAACGTTGAACTTTCAGAATAGTCATACCTAAGGTTATTGCTTATATTATGGTTATATTAGTGGCAAAATACTTGAATTATCGTATTTTTGTAATCTCTTTGGTGTAGACTTTTTCGTGATACATAATCTGTTGTTATATTTGTTGTACTTTTATTAAATTACAAACCTGTTACTCAGTTTCCTCCCACTTATGACGCAGCTATATCTTCATTGTAATATCTTATTTTTGTTGATATGTGGTCGAGCTTTTCACTATATTACTTTGTGATTTTTGAGTTATGGCCGGATTGAAATCAATAGATAATCAATCTACTTCTTATCTTCGTCTTCTGATTGTCAACTGGGTTAGGAGTTGCTCGAGAACCAATGAGCGTCAAGACCATCGGTCGATATGTCAATCGATACTTAGATCACTTATCTTACTGCTAATACAAGCGAACTAATCGATAGTCAGAATTCTGATTAGACACAAAATATCACTTGATATTGATAAGTACATCAAGTCCCTTCACACAGTGTGGTAAAATGATTTCACAATGTTTATTTTATTTCTAACATCCATATATTTTAACAAGTTAATATGTGCTCAGATTATTCGAAATATTTCGCGGTGATTACAATTTTATAGTTCTGATAAAAAATCCATCTGCTCATCCCATTATCTAATTTCGTCAATACGACACTATAATTGTTTTAAAATCCCTTTTATCTTATCATTTTAGTTTAATTTACTCATACCGAAATTTTAGTATACGTTCCTCCAGCATTATTATTATTTATTAATGATTCTTTGCATAACGTTTAGTGACTTTTTTTTCATTATGGTTTTGTGAGATCTATATGATGTAAACTTCTTAGTTCGTTACTGCTGTGTAGAATCAGTGCAAGCTAAGTTCATTTCATAGTTTTGACAGCGAATATCACTAGCTAATTTCGCATAAGTTGAATTCCAGTTGATTCACAACATTGAGAGAAAAAAACTATGTTTATGCAGTCCATACAAAGAGGTATATTTAGTTCTTTGTCTTTCACACACAAAATTTCACCATTCGATCCTCTTATAACCTTACTAGATTGTTTGTATAAAATGACAGTGGTATGCAGCTATATTCTTCTGTTTATATTAGGTTTGTCAGATTATCAAGGTTTAATTTACATTGTGCAATAATATATTCATTCTGAGTCGGTATAATTTTTATAATACTAATAATTTTGAACCGTATAAATTGCTTCTGTTTGCACATTGAATATCATCATTATGACTTTGTATATATATATTTTTTTTTCAGACTCTGATCTAGTACATTTGTTCGTCTCAATTTTACTACAAGATCCAGCTGTTCAAACATGTACTGAACTTCGTGTTATGTATTATCAAATGGCTAGTTTATTTGTTTATCATACACCGAATTATGTTCACATGGGAAGTGCTAAGTAAGTAGCCTTTTCTTGTTTACTTCATAACATTAAATAGTACTCTGCACTACCACCTGTTTCAGTCTAAGCCATCAAATAGTATCATTATCGATCATACTGACACTGTAACTGAATGTCAAATACATAAAACGTGTGCTTGCCAAATCACTTTTTCATCAGCAGTGCGCATCCACGACTTCTGCTCCTCGCGGGATTCGCGCGAAATCCCTAGATCAATCAGAGTTAGACATTAAAACCGTTGGATGCCGGTCCAGTGGTAAGGCATTTGCCTACAATGCCGAAGGTCCCGGGCTCGAATCCTGTGAGGTGCAGGAGTCGTGGATGCGCCGTCCGTCTTTCAGGTTTCTGATGGTGGTCTAACAATAATTGATTGATGATTTCAAATGTGTAAAAAAGGCAAACCTCCAAAACTGTGCCCCAAAAAATCACTTTCTTACTAAGCTACATTTCCAATGACTTTGAAATGAACTCAAAACACTCTGAGTGGGAAATTTCAAGATTTAACAACAATCGTTTGTTTATTATCAGTTTTCTTTCTCCCATATAATGTGAATTCCATGTATGTTTGTTTGTTTTTTTTCTTTTTTCTAATGAATTCAAAGATGAATGATCTTATTTTGTAAGGTGTAATTCTCATAGGATTTCACCATGCTAATCTATCAATAATCATCATTTTATTGGCAGTAAAGTAATGATGATACAAACTAAGTCTACTTCCTATCCGTCTATCAGTTAAGAGACTTTTTAATCGATGATTATTTTTTGTTTGATTAATTGAAACGGAACAAGAAAAATTTAGTTTATGCATCTGGGCTGCAATAGTACTTATTTTGTGTACTTGTTTATTTTTTCCATGTTAACCACATTGGACGAAAAAAAGCGCTGTATATTTTCATCGCTTTTATTAAAATACCAGGTATTAGTAATAAAATCATATATTCAGATTATTAAAAATGTAAACGTTTGCATAGATTTGATGTCAATATCTCATTATCATACTTAAAATATTATATAATTAGATGATATAATTAGATCTTGAATAATTAATACTGTAAACTAATAATTATTATAATATTTATATATTTATTATATGTCATACTAATCCAATAAACTCACATGAGTACTTCATGAAATGTGTAGTATAAAATTGTGGTGTATACTTCATGTACTAAATTTCGATACATAAACTAATAATAATAATAATAGTTTACATGATGATTACTTTTTGTTTTGTGTACATTTCTCAGTGAAGAGAGTTATCGACTACATAAATTCACTGAATTCGCTCGGCCTTGTTTAACAAGTAGTTTAACTTTTGTGGATCTTCAAGAAAAATATACTGGGCTTCAATTATTATCACATTTAATTGCAAAATTCAATGTATTACGAACATCCACTGTACAATTGTTTCAATGTTTAGCAAAAGGTGCACATACAGAAACAAAGAAAATTGTTAATCCTGCATTAGATATTCTCATTCCAGCTTGGATACAAGGACCAGATGATCAGGTAAAATGGAAAGAAAACAAACAACCAAACTAATAATTATTTCTAAAAAGTATTCTCTTTTTTGTTGTTGTTAATTTTCACTCTCACCGGCCATGTTTCACATCCGTACGGCATTGCTCGTATATCCTGGGACAATCGAGTAAGCGATGCTATAGTTATGAATCGAGTACTAGGTGGGGATGGCAGATCAATTGATGAAGTAATGGAACTCCATCAGTTGATGTAGTTGGGACATGCCGAACCACCAACTTCCTTGACGAGTAATGTTTTGTGGTGTAGGAGTAGATTAGAAGAAATCTAGGGGCACAAATCCATGAAATCACTAACAAGTGGACTGAGTCATGTTGGTAGATGTAGGCTAACTGGTTGGGGTCCGCGAGATGAATGTCACCAATGGTTAGAGACCTTGAACGACATGGCTCAAAATCGTTTGCAATGGCGTAGGTGCATCAACTCTTTGTATTCTCTCAAACTCTAATTTGAATTTCTCATCACCTCTACCTTTCTCGTTCTAAATTTATCTCACTGAATTATACTTCTCGAATCATATCTTCGTTCCCTAATCTTCTCCATTACTGCTAATACGTCCTCTATCGCTATTACTCTTGTATTTGAAACGACAGTTGCGACTCTGTGCTGATGTGGTATGGCAACCTGAACTGTTATACGTACGTACATACGAAGTTCTACGTTATAACTGACTAATTGTGATTGTTCAATATCTTTTACTAAGTAGTTATAATGAAATAAATTGTTTTTTTTGTTTTAATTATCTAACATAACAAACTAGCACAGCTAGACAAACAGCGACAACAATAATAATGATGATGATCTCATATTACATTCATGTAAGATACATTTTAGTATAACCGAAAGAAATATCTGTTACAAAAATTTCAGACTGATAAAACTATCAATTAAATAAATATAATACAGAAATTAGTAATCTATTTCTATACCAATAAAACCTTTCTTCAAGATCAAAAAAGATCGATAAATTGCTTCTGTTTCTTTTCTTCTAATTCATGATTCCTTCGTTTTGCTCAATAAAAACAGTTTTTCATGAAATGTGATTTTTAATGTTCAGAATATAAAAGCCGACAACTGTGATGATAATGAACGTTTTTGCTTTTTTCAATGTGTTAATTGTTGTCTGTGTTAGTAAGATTTTATGAGTTGTATTGATTGAATTATTCATTACTGATTGTAATCTATTCCAGTTGATTGTTTGATGATTTTCATTTGTTTTTTTTAAATTAACATTCAATTGCATTGTTGTTTTCATAGTAGTAGTAAGTAAGTAAGTCATTATCTGAGTTTTACACAACAGTAGAGCTAACGATTAATTTCCATTCTTCTTGAGTCAGCAAAAGCGACGATTTACTTAAGTTACTTTTCGTAGTCTGTTCAGAAGATGCAACGTTACATATTTTTGTTGTTCTTGGTGAATAACTTTCCTTGCGTGTAACGATAGCCACGATAAAATATTTCCGATTCATATCTTATTAATGACCTTTGGCTATTATTTGCTTGGCTGTCTTCTTCTTTCTTAGTTTAATAATTCTACTGTGTTCGAAGATTATGTCCTATTACTATGTATCCAGAATTGTTTGATTTCAAATTTAATTTTCATGCTTTTCTGATTCCTCTTTGTCTTCCATCGCGTTACGGAACTGTCGAAGCACTGTGTGGTTGGTTAGCTGTCCAGTTTGTGGAGTTCCTGCAGACCTATATTTTAACGTTGAAAGAATATCTCCATTGTTTGTAATAAGTAGAAATTAGCTTAGACATTCTTGGGATTTAACATAGTCATAATTATGAAATGCTCGATTTCGAAAAGTAGATAATGTTTTCGATTGTTTTCTTTTGTTTCGTATTCTAGGAAGCACTTGCATCAGCAACTAAAAAAATTATACTAGAAGACCATGGTATTCAATCATGTGTGCATATTCTGTAAGTTCGTTTTCTTTTCGATGCCAGCTTTCATTGGTTTGTGTACTTTGGTGTTTTATAGAGGTATTTGTATAGTTTAAAGACCGGTTTTGAGAAAAAGTATTTTCTAACCTCAATATTACTATCGAACTTAAAGATTATCAGATTACTATTATCCGATAGTTTGGTTTTCTTATCACTGTATACTCACGGCCTCATATGTCTGTCAGTCAGTCAGTCAGTACAACGTAGAACTTCGTATGTACGTACATCAGTTCATGTTGCCATACCATATTAGCACAGAAAAATCGAATCGTCTATTCAAATCCCATAGTAGTATAGGTAGTAGAAGAATTAGCAATAATCGGGAAGATTAACGTTCTAAGAAATTATTCAAGAAGTATAATCCAGTGAAATAAATTTAAAAAGGGAGAAAAGGTCATGAGGAATCCAGAAGATTCGAATTTGAGAGGAGACGAAGAGTGAATTTATCTGCTCCATAGCAAACGATTTTGAGCCATATCATTCAAAGTCTTTGATCATCAGTTACTTTTATCTCATGGAACCCAACAAGTCAGTCTACACCTACCAACATGGCCTCATATGTAATCCAGCTGAAATACATTTCAGCCACCAAGTTAATATTAATTGGTCTTCATTTTCAACTTTATTTACTAAGTGGTATATCACAATGCATAACCAACGTTGTTGATGAGCTGTTGTCCTACTTCTGAATTGATTAACTTGACTGATTATCATTTCACATTAGAAATTTGGGAAATCAGCTTGTAGAGATTAGTGGAAAAAAGGTACTATTCTCCAATAATAAACTTCTTTTAATAATTTAAAACTGATTGGAATCTCGATTTGAACAAGTAAACAGTAACAGCATTCATGCAGTAAAATTCAACTTTGAAGTGAATACACAAATTTTCCCTTTAATTACTGTTTAAATATTTAATTACTTATAATTGTGAAAATTAAGGATATTCTTAGACTACCAATATTCTGTCATGTATGCCTTCAAAGCATTTTTCGCATATGCTTTTCTTAACAAATTCATATTGGAGTGTGACAGTGTATAAGTAAGTAATGCACATATATGCCAGGCTCCCCGCTACCTATCGTTGACTGACTAACGGACAATTATATATTTCACAACTGTATTTATTCCTTCTCAAATCATATTGTTTATTCTTAATCTTTTTTCATGTTAAAATCTCACTTTTGCCACGATCGCTTTAACGTTCATTCTGATAATACCATCTCTCTGTATTTTCACTGTCTGGCAAAATGACGGATCAATGTTTTTATGTGATCAGGTTGTAAATCGCCTCTGACCGATTGACAAATCTGTTTTCGCCTGATCACATTAATCAATATACACAATGTTGATATCAATTATTCTGATTTACTCATTTTAACTTTCCACTTCGTAGGTTGTTTACATTCAAATACCGATTTTTTTCTACTACATTAACTTTTTTTTGTTTTACTTATTAAAGAGGAATCATCGTTCGACATTCCGATTTGTATTATCCAATACGCCATCAAATATTACAGCATATTATTGTAATCATTTCTCGATTGTCAGTTCAACAGGTAAGTGAATTAATTAAATTTACAGTTTTGAAAAATTTAATTTTGGAACTTGTTATAATTCTTTCTTATTACAACCCAGCTATTTCTAATGCTTGGTTTTCTTGGACACCAATTCACTCGAGATGTTCTCGCACATCAGAACACGGCTGAACAAGAAATAGATTATATTCCAATAACAAGGTTAGATGGAATACAGGAGGTTCAAAGTATAAAGACGTTAGTATATTTATAGTTTTCTTACATGAGAAGATTCTAGAATGTTCCCTCAGTATCGGCTAGCGCTGATTGGATACGAAAGAGCCTATCACCCTACACTAACGCAATCATGCTTTCATCCAATCTATGTTCCACTAACAGGACTGTTCTATTTTGAAAAGTTAGATCCAGATGGAATGTACATATTTGATGAAAACACATGTTGATGGAATAAATGTTTCAAAGTTTATTAAGTAAACCTCAATTGCATTGTTTTATAATAGTTTTGAACTGTTCATGTAAAATTATTCAGTCAGTAAGTCCGAAAACGTAGTAAGAATCAAGCTCAAATATGTATCCTCTCAGATTACTAAATTATATCAACACAAACTGATAAAAATGTTTGTACCACTTGATCCCAATAGCTTATTCTGATTCTTTAAGTGTTCAAATAGCTTTTCTTTTTATATTATTTCTTTAGTTACCTGTTGAACAACGTCGATTAGCTTTAGATGTAATCTATACTACAGCTCAATGGGATGTTCGGTGTCGTCGTGAACTAACTGAAAATGATTCAAAGGTAAAAACTGATGATACGAATCCTGATGACAATAATAATAATAATCTATCATCAACAGAAAATTTGAATATCCATCCTTCAACCGAAGTAAGTATTATATACGTCTTTGGAATTTTTGATATATTTCAATTTAAACTAATAGGTTTGAGAGTGAAGCTTAACGTTTTCATTAACTTCGATTTCAAATTTAGAAATAGTGCACAGACTCGAAATTAATTACATACATCTGTACTTGATTATTGGTCTATATTAAATAGTTTTTAAAATTGTCTTATTTGACCTGAAGAAATAGATTTTTTGCAGATTAATACGTCTATATTTCTGACTCACTAATTACCGGGCATTACTCTGTATGATAAATCTGAATTGCTGTCATATGTTTGAATATTTATCGACTATTTGTTTACAAATCGATTAACTATATTCTCATCGTTTTTACTGATACACAGATTGCTAAAACCGTAGTCTTAATTCACCACTTTTGTTTGTTATGTTTTTATGTTAACGTTTGTATCAATCGGAAGACGTGAATGCGAAATCCCACGCTAGCTATCCATTAAAATAGCAACATATTACTTAATCAAAATCCGGTAGTTTGATGTTAACCATTGTACATTTGATTGCTTTGCGTTTTTACTTACACTCTACTACTGTATTTTTGTTTGTTACCGATATTTGATTGTTATTTTCTAAAACATCATTACAGACAGAACCAAATAACCCCCCTATGGATAAACCCCAACGTGATCAACTTGTAAATCTTTTAATTCGTTTTGCCTGTCAAGTAAGTTTTGCCATATTGTTTTTCTATGATATGTTGATTAATGAAACAATATTCGTTATCGAAGTAAATGGATTATGGATAGTCGTGAAGGAGCTTTTCGTTGTACTTTGGACTCATCAATCTGATATACATTCTAGTGTTAATTATTAGTACATCTAGACTCGAACCCAATACCTATCATTTCAAACAATGATTGTTTATCCTTTGAGCTGCTGATTGATTTAAAATGTCTTACATCGAATCTTATCAGTAACTAAATAAGTTGAATGAAAATTCTAAATACAGTAAATGGTTGATGGCATGAAAGTTGATAATGATGTCCAAAGTCGATAGATTATAAAAACATTAGTACTTCTCTGTGTACCCTAGGAAGAAAATTTCGAAGTATTACAGTTATTTTCCGATTCAAATGTATACTTGTAAATATCAATCGTACTCATCCGATAATTTTTGTTATTTATTAGGCTATTGATGCTAGTCAAAGCGGAAGTCTGTCTGAGCAGTCTGTATCCCGAACACTTGCTCAATTAGAATTCGCTCTTCGTTCTGATGTATGGGGTGGCGAAACCTGTGAACTTCGACTTGCATTTATTGATCGTTATTTCACTTTGGATGATTCATCGTCTTCGCATTCGACGTCCAATGCACCATCTGGAGGAGTTACAGCTGGTAGTCTCAATCAACACGGAATACACATGAGTGGGCCATCAAACACTACACCGGCATCTACTACTTCCGGATCCCATACAAATACACCATCTGCTAGTGCACTCGGTGCAACACAAGCCACCAGTTTGTTAATGACTTTGGAAGTTCTTCGTGTCCTATTCTCAACGTTGGTATGTTCTTTATGTTCTTTCGATCACTGTATTATTTTTCTCGTATCTAATACTCATAGATATAAATTTAGGCTTTTTGACGCTTCATAGTGTAAACCGAGTTTCTCCGGAAGTCAGGAGGCTGATTCCCCTTCTAACAACCAGAGCAACAGCTGATATAAGTACATGGGATGTTCGCACAATATGGGAGATCGGAATAACCATTCATCTCTATACATCAACTGCTTTAACTACAAGAAAGCATTTAACAGCGTGGACAAAAGAACAACAGTAGGTCTCAGCAAACATATGTAAAAAGTAAGACCCTTAGTTGCAACAACACAACATGCGCCATGGAGAAACTTTGGAATATGTGCAAACTTTTACATACCCGGACAGTATCTTCGGTAAACATGATGTGTCTGACGCAAATTTTAAGACATGGATTGGCAAAATAAGGGCAATATTCCTATTAGTGGAGAACATTTGAAACGTAAAACAACTGTCAACCAACATCATAGTCACGATTCTCAGTACGAACATCAAAACAGTTATATTGTATGAAACAGAAACGTAGAGAACTACAGAAGTCATTATCCAAACGATATTAACAGTTTCTCCTTAAGGTACTGTGGATCCGTTGTCCAGACACCATCAGTAACAACCTACTGTGGGAGAGAACGAGTGAGATTCGAGCTGAGAAATAAATCAGAAAACGTGCCAGAAGTGTATATGGCACACATTTTGAACATCACTCAACGGTGTTACGAGGCAAGCCCTAACTTGAAACCCTGATGACTAAAAGGAAATTGATAGATCGAAGGACACTGTGCGCCGAGAATTTGAGATTGACATGAAAAGAATGAATCACTTTTAAGAATAACAGAAAAGGAACTAACAGAGTTAGTTGGAGACTGCTTGTCGTCAACCAATTCTCCTTGAGGAGTAACTGGTAAAACTAAGTATAGCTTGAGCAAATAATGTCATCAAACAGAAATTTTTTCGCCGAACTGTTTTTAAATTCTACGCAGTTAATTTCCAATAAATTGATTTGTATTGGATTCTGTTAGCATTTCTATTTAACATATATTTACCCATCTGTAAAAACATCAATTACTTTTACCAAATATTTTCTTTTTTACACTTTAGGAAAGTCCAACTTTATTAATCAATGTAAAACATTTTAGTGCTGGATTATGTAATGTATTAACACGACAATTGACTAATGTTCGTTTGATTCGTTCTTGTGCTGGTCTATTACGTGCTATGCTTGAACGTTATCCAGCTGAAGCATCACATCGTCAAAAAATTACTGCCTATCCTGAATTATTTGATATCTATTCAGCAACTTTAAAATCAATACAGGATTCATTTACAATGTTTAGTGAAAAGTAATTATATTAAATAACTATTTATTATTTATAGTCATTTTATCAAAAATACACTTGTAAATATTCAGTTATTATTTGTTTCCATGATACTTCAAGCATGCTTTTCAGGAGTGGACGTCCTACAAGGAGACACGGTTACGGACTTGGAGTATGCTGATGACATAGTTCTATTCGGCGAAGACGCTGACAAAATGCAGAGTCTTCTGACCACCCTAAGCAACAATGCAAGCATGTTCGTGATTCAGTTTTCCCCCTCTGTTGTAACGGTTGCTTTCAGTTGGTTAGTATGACGTACCCAAACTTCTGAGCCAACTGACACCTCATAAATCACATTCCCTTTCTTTTTTAAATTCCGACCAGCTGTCCGTGCAGGATGTTTTCCATGATAGTCCATAGCAAGTACTTCTTGACCCACTGTGAATGATCGTCTTTTTGCCCCATGGTGTCGATTGAACCGCTTCTCCATCGACAGGTTTCGCTCAGGCTCAAGAGCTGGTGTAGGACGGATGACATCAAAATGTGTTCGTAATTTTCTACTAAGTAGAGCTTCCGCAGGTGAGACTCCGTCAATCGTCTGAGGGTTCGGTATAGAGCGATAAATAAGCAGGAACCTCTCTAAGATCCCATCGGTGGTCCCCTCCCCTTTAGATTTTTTTAGAGCCTTCTTTGCCTTGGCTTTCGCCATCACCTCCGGCTTCTTATTCCTTGCTATTTTGGAATATAATCTTTCCTGTTCGAACCGTGTTTTGACTTTGGGGGACTTGTTCAGTGTTTTGTGTCAATAATACTAAGCAATAAGATTTAGCCGGGAATTATCCAAGTTACCGTTACAAAACCCTTGAAATGAAAAATGTTGCTTCAAGATTGGCCTGCGACGGCATCTGATCTAGTGATAGGGAGTGAAGTAGTCGAGCGTGTAGATCACTTCACTTATCTGGGGAGTCTCATTAGTGCTGACGGTCTGGTGACTGACGAAATCTCAGCTCGGATACAGAAAGCTCGATTGGCTTTTGCCAAGTTGCGTCACTTATGGCGTAGGTGTGATATCCGTTCGCTAACCAAAGGGCGGGTGTACTGCGCAGCAGTTCGTTCCGTTCTCTTATATGGCTGTGAAACATGGCCGTTAAGAGTAGAAGATGTTCGTAGGTTACTAGTATTCGATCATAGATGTTTAAGAAGCATTGCTCGTATATCGTGGGACAGCCGAGTAAGCAATGCTGTCGTTAGGAAACGAGTACTAGGTAAGGATGGCAGATCAATAGATGAAGTGGTGAAACTCCATCAGTTGAGGTGGTTGGGACATGTGTTACGTATGCCTAACCACCGACTGCTTCAAAGAGCTATGTTTTGTGGTGTTGGAGTAGGTTGGAAGAAAGTTACGGGCGGCCAGACCGAAACGTGGCAGAAATCCAAGAAGTCACTGACAGGTGGATTGAGTCATGTTGGTAGATGTAGGCTACTTGTTTGGGGTACGCGAGACGAAAGTCACCGATGGTTAGAGACCAAAAACAGTATTGTTAAAATTTAAATGAATAATTTCAAATTAGTCGAACATAAAATTTATGGATAATATCATGAAGGAAACAGAAATCTCTTTATCTGAAGTAAGAAATAACTGAATTTTCATTGAGATCAAAGCTTCTCCAGGGAAGTCTACGAAACCATTTACAACTTGACTGATCCATGTTACTAGGTGCAGACTGCCCGATTCGGATCATCGTGATAATCGTAAACAGTCGCTAGAGACTGAATGACAGTTCAAAATCTTTTCTTAATGACCTAGGTACATCCACTCTTTGTCTTCCTTCAGAATCTGAGTCTTGAAATCTCATTATACGTTTTCTTCTCTTCATAATCGCTTCTACTACTACTGACGCTATTACTACTTCTGCGCCACTGAGATTCGTCATGAAACAATTTATCACGTTGATTTGATGCTCTATGTTGCGTATCATTCAGTGACTAACGTAATCGTCTATAGATAAGATTCGTTTCAACCTTGCCATTCAGTCAGCTACCACGTAGAACTTCGTACTTGTGTACATCAGTTCAAGTTGCCGCACTACATAAGCACAAGGAAAAGAGTATGTAGCAGTATTAGCAGTAATGGAACAGATTAGGGATCGAAGGTCTGAGTATCCCAGTGGAATACATTTAAAAGAGAAAAACGGTCATGTGGAATTCAGAGGATTAGAATTTAAGAGAAGACAAACAGTGTATGCATATATGACATTGCAAACGATTTTGACCCATGTCGTTCAAGCTCTTTAGCCATCGGTTTCTATTGTCTCGGGTACTCAACCTGATAGTCTACATCTACCGACATGACTCAGTCCACTTGTCACTGACTTTGTGCCATGTTTTTATTTGACCGCCCCTAGCTCTCTTCCAGCCTACTGCTACATCAAACACCGCTCGTCAAGGTAGCCGGTAGTTAGTTTCAATCATGTCAGGAAGTTAATCTCATTCACTTCATATAGCTCTAAGCTAAATTTATGAATAAATTTAACTATTATAACTAATTTTCTTTCTTACTCTTGTTTAATAACAATCTTTAATTACTTTTTTTTATTTAGTGTTTCCAAAGCAACCTTATTAACACGATTACAATCAGCATTTCTTCTATTTACATCAACACAAGTTCAATCGAATCCACATGCATTTGTTGATCGATGTATTGTACAGTTAGTGAAACTTGTTAATCGTCTTATACAAGATTTAGTAGTTACATCAAATTGTAATTCTTCAAATATGCAAGAATCTGGTACATCAGCACGTAAGTAATGTTTGGTTGAATCTTTCTTATTTTAATCATAATAATAATCATCATTTTTAATTTCGGTTTTTTTTTCAATTAGTTATCATTGTTACAACGCTGAAATTGACTAGTTTTCTATTTAACAACTACTTGTTACAATTGTCCTAACCACTTCCTCCTAAAATGCTCAGACTATATCTACACTTGGATTTGAAAAATTGAAAAAAATTGCGCAAAATCTGAATATAATCTTTATTACAAGATTTAGTTGATGTGCAGGAATTTGAGTTTATTTATAAATTTTCAAGTGATGTTGATCTTCGAAAAAGTTTTGTAAACATTCTCTAAATATCATAACATCATCAGTAGGTATAGTCGATTAGTCGAGACTAGTCTTCCAATTAATGTTATAACCACTACTTCTTAAACTAAAGTAGATTCCAGGCAAATTAGAACTCTGAGTGAAATAATGATTTTGATAGTAGTTGTGTGTTCTTAAACTATTGAATCATTTTTTTCCCAATGGTAATAAATGTCGTTCATTTAATTTATTGTACTTGCCACGTGTATGTTTATTAGACTTGTGGTGTTTTTGTGAAATATAGCAATGTTCAATTTATTTTTTAATTATCATTGAATTTGTCGATTTATTGAAATATTCACATTTTGTTGTTGAACTTGATTTATTTCAGTGGTTGAAATTATAGTTATAATGTATAGACAGTTTCAGTTATATCCATGTGGGTTAAGCTTAAAGAAACATATTTGGTTTCTACTAACTGCTATAATATACCGTGTCTTAGATCTAAATACAATCTATACTAATCCCCCAAAACTGATTACTTGCTTGAAAAAGGCAAAGAGCAGAAGAGAAAATTTGTTTTTCTAACGAATAATCTTTTCAAATACTCGTCTGCATAGATTTATTCCACCTCCTTAAAAAAACTGAAGCCATTTCTTGATCCTTTATGGCATAATCTGATAGTCATCAAATGACCTTCCTATTTCATCACTTCTAGTTGGTTCACTATACCACTCACTAATTGTTGGAGTTAATTTTCTTCATTTTACGGTTTCATTAATAAGCATTACTTGCTGCAACGAAATTTTCATTTAATCAGTAACAAAAAGCTCGATCTGTAGTGTTTTAGAATGATATTCAAATGACACAAATAAATGAATAACCGGAATTTTTTTTATTGGAGCTAGTTACTTTTAACATTTCCCAATCTCTCGTTTCATAGTTCGGTATTGGTTGTTACTCAAGCAGTGTATGCCATTGAAAATCGTAGAATGCTCATTAACTCCATATTGAATGTTATATCTCACATTTTACATGATCTAATTGTAATAATAACAATTGATTTATCGATTATTCTAATAGAGCTTACTGATTTATTAATTATGGGTCTTGAAATGATCAAGTCACGTTTGAATGTTGTTAGTCATGAAATGCGTAAAACTGTCTTTGGACCAGATTTATGCTTAATTATGGATAGAGCTCGAGATCCTCGTTTATTCTGTGCTGTTCTACAAGTTTTACGTGACTGGATAAATGTACCAAAATCGGAAGAACATTTTGCTCCAACGGCTCGTGAAAAAGTCAACTTTTTCTATAGACTTTGGCAAGCTTATCCACGCTGGATTGACAATTCACCTGATGTTGCCAAAGAAATTCTTGAATGCGTGTACGATGTAGGTTGTTGTTGGTTTTTTTTTCTTATGAATAGATATTTTTGATCCGCTTTAGACCTAGATTTTAACTTATTATATTTTCTTACCATGGTTTTTTTTGATTATTGTATTTCTATTTATTACTTATTTGATATATGTGCTTCAAATTAAAGTGATTATATACTGTAATTTTCAACTGTAAGCAAAGTATTGAAATCTGTACGATATTAAAAATATCTATTTAAAGGTAAATCTGTTAACAGGTTACTCTTTCCAGCTAAATAAATCAAAAGTTGATGATAAATTATCAGTTCACATGTACTGTACAACAAAAAATCTTCACACGTATACTTGTTAAGTCATTTTATATGAAGATTAGTAAGAGGTCAATTAAATAAAAGTTCAAATAGGCATAAGGTGATAATTGTAAATAAAGGGTCTAATTGTTTGAAAAATCTTCATTTACTTTTAATATTTCACCCATCTCAACAAACATCCTTGTATTGTTTATGTGAGTTATTGTTATAACAGTTGAATTTCTGCTTATTCTGACGGATAATGCTTATACAATTCACTCATACTAGATATCAGACTTCAACGCAACTCAGATTACGAACACTTGATTTACCTGATAGGAATCACTCTTAGTCTGACAATTATTAATCATACAAGAGTTAAAGAAATGTGTATGATACATCAAATACCCGTTAGACAGACTACCAACCAGTTTGTCTAATATAATGATGATGTTGTTCAGAAGAACAAAGAAAGCTCCACAATCAAAACAACCAGCTCAGAGAACAAAACACCACCACAATCATCCACCTGAGCTACAATTTTTCTCCACCATCTCATAAACAACCAATCACAATTTCCCCTCGCTCACACAGCAGTTATTGTCGGCTGTTTCTTCAAGCAGTTTTACAGTTATTACATAATCCATCTTATCAATTTTCTAGTTTTACATGATTCCTGTCTAATTATTGTAAGGTGTGAGACAAAAAATGGTTGTTTCATTGCACTAATTTTTATGCGAAATTCTTGATATCACTCTTGAAATAATCTTATGTAAATACCACTTTATTAATAATATTTTTCATTTCAAATGGTTACAATATGCAGTTTTGATTATGTGACTTTATTTTATCCTACATTCGTTTAATGATATTTTGTTAATTTTATGAAAGCTTTAGTTGGACACGCGTTCGTTGTGATTGTCTCATTTCCAGGCACAGTCTAACTGAGAATAAAAATGTAAACTATTAGGTTCTAGCTCATTGATTTGAAGGTCATGCACTCGGTACAAGTCTAGGACATATTGAATTTCAGTCGGAAGTATGACTTTAGGTGCACATTGCTAAAGAAGTCCCTTGATGGAACAAAACAACCGTCTGTCCTGTGCTCTTCCTGGCTGTCAAATAATTGCCTAGCACAGGGTAATTCATTATGTAAAACTACGAAAGTTATTTTTTTCCCTATGTCGATACATTCAGTATATAGTATAGCCTTATTGTTTTTGTTTATTTCTCGCATAGATACATCTTTTTTCACGTTCGAGTTTCTTTTCCTTTATTTTTTCTTCTTATAGGTTTATACTAGTACAAGTGTATTTAAAAATCATGATCTTTATGCAAAATTAGAACAAGCATTTTGTTGTGGTCTATTATCACCATTTCCTGAGATTAATGAACGTTTTATTGCTTTGTATTTGGAAGCATCACAAATTCGTTATTCAATTAATAGTTATTCACGTAAAACAGATAATAATCATAATAATAATAATAATTTATCTAATCATGAAACTAATCCTTTAATCACATCTACTGATCCAGTGGATTCTTATGTAGTAGATAAAGAAATGTCATCGCATGATCAATTAATTACATCAAATTATTCTTGTGCTTCATTGTTAATTCGATTATTATTTCTTCTTGTATCTAACACATGGGATGAAGCACATTTTCGTGATGGATTTTGGTTATCAATATTTTTAGATGTAAGTTATTGATTGTTGATTATTTTGTTTTTCACTTATTGAAATTTGTTTAATTTTGCAAATGAGCTCATTTGAATTTAAACACTTTAGGCTATTAGAATAGAATTTTGTCGGGAATAAACATATGATATATTATCCAACGTAAATAGTATACTCAAGTTGTGTATAAATGTTTTATTACTTTTTCTCAAACTATCATTGTTTTATTGAGCGATTTGTTTAGAGAAAATATTTTTGATGAACTTATCTGGTTATTATTATAATAGTAAATACATTACGGGATTGCGAAGATTGTTAAGTTAGTCATTGAAATCATGAATCAATCAATGTTAGACCACCATTAGAAAGTAGGAAGCACTGGACGTGAGTTGATCGAAGTTAGACATTAACAATGTTAGATACCGGCTCAGTGGTCCAGAGGTTAGGAGTTCGCGTGCAAGACCGTAGGTCCTGGGTCCGAACCCTGTGAGGTGCAGAAGTCGTGCATGCACACTGCTGATGAGTCCCATACTAGAACAAAACGGCCGTTCAGTTCTTCCAGGTTTCTAATGGTGGGTTAACATTGGTCGACTCATGATTTTAATAATAGTAAATAGGTAATGAAAAATGTCTTTTTTTATCACGATATTTTTAACAAGTCAGTTAACAGTGTGATAATGGAACATATCTTGTTTCCTATGGACATCAGTAAAGATTCATAATGTTCATGTTTTGTTTTTTTCATTCATACTATGATGAACTTTGTTATCACTAGCAAATGTTTCTTTTTTTCCAAATAGTTTTTTGCTTTTAAGCATTTACTTAAAGATTTTATGATGTAAATGAACGATAGTTGCGTTGTTTCACCTTTGAAATTGATATATTTTGACTGTCGTGTGTTGAACCTATTTCGTATGCGTCTACTTTATCTCTTTCTCATTAATACTTACCTTAGATCTTCATTTCTGTTTCACTGGTATATTCAGTCAATCAGTCAACAAAAACATAGAACTTCGTACGTACGTACGTCAGTTCAAGTTGCCATACCACATTAGCACAGAGATGTAATTGTCAATTCAAATTCCATAGTAGTGAAAGTAAAGGTCTTATCAGTAATCGGAGAGATTAGGGTCAAATTATCATTGTTTTTTTATTGAGTGATTTTTGATTTGATTTGATGAAATTATCTGGTTATTCAAGGTCTCTAACCATCGTTTACTAACATCTCGCAGACTAATATTTTCTTTCACTTTCAATGTATTTTCTCCCGACTCCTAAGGTATTGTTATGTGATGTGGACACAACCGCTTCACCAATGCTATCCATCAATTCTCAATGCTTTAATAATATTTTCAATTATTTTTCAATACTACCGAATGTTTCAATAAATGAAATGTCCATTGATCATGTAAGCCATCAACAAATTACCACTGAACAATCATGTGATCCAACGCAACTTAATGAATTTAAAGGCCTTATCGAATCACAAATTAAAAGTCTGCATGAATTACATAAAGTAGGTTTAATTGTTTCAGTTCAAACATTTTTAAATGCTTTATTTATTTATTTTCTTTTTGTTGGTATCTTAACATGAGATTTTCAAAAATAATTTATTGACATCACTTTTTCAGCATTGTCTACTATTGGAATTCAACATATTCCCACTTAATCTAATACTATTGTATTAAGGATTTAAAAATAGTTTTTATGCTTTCATAAGGAAACACTGAATAAATGGTAATTTAGAAAATTCATCTTTTTCCTGTAATATTAGTGGTAGATTTTACTAAAAAGATAACAGTTCATACATTATATTATGCTATAATCTTATAATACCATTGAGAATTTCAGTGCATCAAATTTAAGTATATGTTACATCAAAAATATCAGTTTCAACTTGTAATACTTAAATTTCCATAGTTTACTTATTAATTTTATCTTTTCTAAGTAACTTAGCTGTTTTAAAACTCCTTTGAACCGTTTGCTTTAACTAGAAGAGTTTTAAATGATGGTGAGGTTTTCTTTTGCGCTACTTCCTTCTTTTTGGGTTTGATCTTCTGGGATTGTGCTAGAGCGTTGTGGATGTTCGTTGCCGTATTTTGGCGTTCTCAATAGATTCCATTTGTATTACCACATTATCTTAGACCGAATAGAACAAATCTCGCAATACAACTGTTATCATGTTAAAGTTATATGAAGAATAGTTTATCAAATGTTCACATATTTCTTTCATAAAATAATTCCTAATCATTTTCTAACGGATTAATTCGATAACCGTTGAAACTACTCTTGATGAAAGCTTATATAATCAGCTCCGTTGAGAAATGATAGTTTTCTAGACAATTATGTAATTAGTCTAGAGTTGTCTATGTGATTCATCATTACTGAAAATTTAATCTACAATTGACAAATTTCCACTCACAACTTATTCACTTGCACCTTTTTAAAACGCAGCTCTACAAGTATTCAAAGAAACTATAGATGATTACTGTTGAGTTAGAAATGATTTCTTTAGAGATAAAGTTAAGTATACTGTCATATTTTTTGAATACTGATGTATAACTTTTAAGTTGTTATTGATAGTATCTGGTATCATTTATTATAAAGTAATGCCAAATCTTTAGAACATGGTATATTCTACGCTTTGAAAATATTGTACTTTTTTATTATCACAAATGCAGTTTATGTGTATCGATGTAATGTCTAGCCCCTCTATCACTTTCATGTTTTCTGTGTATTATTATTTCCTAAACTGTAGCTCTCAATTGGTCCAGGACTACGAGGTATGTTATGTCTGGCTCACAAACGCCCAGCCCTAGCTAGCAATATTTTTCAACAACTTTGGCCCCAATTATGGGATCGTTTACTACTGCAACAATCAGAAACTCAATGTTCTTCATCTGAATTTAAACCAGCAGAACATTCCGAAACACATTCATCGATTCAAGAACATTCTAACACAGTACAATCGTCCGTCGCACATGATTCACTTCAAACTGGCTGCTTAGAATCGACAATATCAGATAACCCTGCAATGACTGGTCATAATTTGTCACCAAATGAAGTTCGGGGTTTCGTTATTCCTCAGTTGATTCGTTTCTTAACTTCAGATCAACATGTACATCCAGCCGAACCTCAACCAAGTTCTCTTGGAGCTTTTTTCAATGGTTTGGCTTCATGCCCAGATACTCTGCTGATTCATTTACCCTTACCAGCAGTCACTGTAAGTCATTTTTTAAATGTTCCAGTAGAAAATCAGTCTAGTAACCAATTCTTAATATAATTTGTTGAAAATACCCAATACTTTTATGTAATTTATGCATATTTTTGTATTTTTTTAGTATCTAGGACAAGCTCACAACCAATGGTATACAGTTGTTCTATTTCTTGAATCAATGTGTCATCAAGCATCTAAATTTAATGGTCAGTGTATTTTAAACGATTTGATCTACTCAATCGATCCACCTTCCAATGAACTGACTGACTCTGTTCTTCCTAAAATAAAACCCCATGAATTCCCATTTGGAGCTGCAACTCTATCACTCCTTTCATTATATAATGAAATGAATGATATTGACTTTTTAACTTCCGCTTGGTGGTATCGATTATCTTTGCACCAGCAAAACCAAAAGTCATCAGTCGAAAACACAAATGATTCTGCACGATCATCGTCAATACTCACATGTTTAGAATTTGCTCAGCATGGCTACCTTTTACGATCTTTGGATTATGCTATGGATAATCTTTCAGTTAATCAAGTTCTAAGTACTCCAGGTTCACTAGAAGCATCATCAGGCGTGGGTAGTTCAGCATCACTAAACCGTGCAGCCGCTGCTGCAGCTGCATCATCGTCTAACTCGTCTCCTGCCAGTCGTACAAATATTCTCACAGATCCTTCACTACAGTTGGGAGAACTTGTTAATCGTGCACGTCTTCGTGATTTCTGTGTCTTGTAAGATATAATATTTCTTTCGATTGATAACCTGCTTTTAGTTTCGATTATTTATTAAAATAATGGATTTTTTAAAAGCTCGTAAATTTTCTCGACCCGAAATTCCAGAGTCCTTTTTCGAACTTATTATAGAGGTATTTAGGCGAATCGAAATTGATGGGGTACAATTATGTCATGTAACCGTCAACTTCTGAAAACGAATTGTGTTCGACGGAATGCTATAAATAACAACCGAGTAAGCAATGCTGTTGTTAGGAAACGGGTCCCAGGTAAGGATGGCGGGTCAATAGATGAAATATTGAAACTTCATCAGTTGAGGCAGTTGGGAACATGTGCTACGTATGCCTGACCACCGAATGCCTCGAAGAGCTTTGTTTTATAGTGTAGGAGTAGGTTGGAAGAAAGTAAGGGGCGGCCAGACCGAAACATGGCAGAAATCCAAGAAGTCACTGACAGGTGGATTGAGTCATGTTGGTAGATGTAAGCTACCAGGTTAGGGTCTGCGAGATGATAATAATAGATGGTTAGAGACCTTGAATGACATGGCTTAGGGTCGTTTGCAATGGCGCAGGTGCATCCACTCTTTATGTTCTCACAAATCCTAATCTTCTGGATTCTTCAACACCTCTAGTTTTGTCTTTCTAAACTTATCTCACTGAATTATACTTCTTCAATTATATCTTGTAACCCTAATCCTCTCTATTACCAGTAGTACTTCTACTATCTCTAACACTATGGGATTTGAATTGAAAATTGTGTCTCTGTGCTAATGTGGTATGACAACTTGAACTGCTGTACTTACGTTCTACGTTGCTGTTGATGATGATAAGTAACTTTAAAATCTGGATTTATATCAGTGTGGTGACCAGTATCAACGTGATACTCCATACATAATAGAGCTTCTGATTGTTTAAGTTTGTAGTCGTCTTGTCAACCATGAGAATTGATGTTCACATTTCGAGGATTTGTAATCATATTGAAAATTTAATGATTTGATCGATTGAAAGCACTTTAGTAGTTATTTTAAACAGTCTCAAAATATTCATGGTTTTCTAGTTTTCGCTAACCATTTCTAGGTATAACAGATTGCTGTGTAATCTTTATAAAAACTAGAATACTGATATCTAAATTATATGTGCCATTGTGTTACTTCTTCTCATGTTTACTATATTGTTGTTTTTGTATATTTACTCTTAAAATCTAGCCAATTAAAACAACTTGGTCAATGGGAAAGTTTAGATTCTTTAGCATCCTCTGTTCAATCTACCAATCATATGACTAGTTCATTCGGTTCTAATTCAACTTCTGGTGGAAATGCAAACACTACCGGTGTTGTTAATTTAAACAATTCTGGTGGTTCCAGTTATTGGGGTTTAAAAGCAGATGCGGCATGGCGACGAAGTGATTGGTCTGAAGTGTACTATGATTTAGCTAGAGTAAGTGGTAATACATACATGGTAATTTTAAACAACCTTTTCATATTCACAATGAAGTATTATATATATATATATATATATATATATATATATATATATATATATATATATATATATATATAATTGTAATAATAGGATTTATTTTCAAAAATTGACTATTGATACTTCTAGGTAGTTATTATAAATTCATTATACTGTACATTTATTTATTTACATTTTGTTTTAGTGAACTATTATTTAAATCTTCAATGTTTACTTATGTAAATTATGTATGATTTGAAAGAATTCATTTTTCCTGTTACCTCTCGCTTGTTTTTCTCCTTGAAAAAAATAGTTGGCTAATGAATGTCCTCGTAGTGAATTACCAAGATATACTCTTATTCAAGCTGCAGCTTGTATAGCAGGACGTCGAGCATCTGGATTAGGAACACTTATTAATCCAAATGTAGATGTTATTGATTCGTACAGTACAAATTTTAATTCAAATGATATATCTACTGGATCAACAACTACCGGTCTTACTGGTTCATCTGTTTCAAATAATACTAATTCAACAAATGTCACATCAACTCCTCCTCCGTCTACTTCACTACATTCCAATACTGGATCTGCATCACCTATGAACAATATTGTCACTATGATTCATGCATCCGAACAAGAAAGTCATCGTGTAGTAACTGTTACACTTAGTGAATGGAGACGTTTACCTCTTATTGTTACGCATCAACATGTACCTTTACTTCAGGTAATTTATTTTCATTGATAATAGAATTTTATAGATGGTTTAAATTATAGGATTATTACATTTATTTTAAAGATTTCTCTAGGTAGTCTTTTGTTTTTGGTTAATTATCTATTTGTCTCAATATTTGCTTTTTATTTAATTACATATAGATTGCTCATCGTGCAGTGGAAATAACTGAAGGTAATAGTTTATTAGCACAATATTGTGGTCATGTACTGGGTGGTTCATCTCTTGCTTCTGGTGTGTCTAATTCTACTTATTCTAGTCCTAGTCAAACTAGTTCTGGTTCATCCACACCAGTACCACAACCAAATTCAATTTCTACAACATCCACATCATCGTCAGTGAATATACGTTTACCTTTCAATCAAGCACTGCATGATTATAAAACTGTATTTAAAGCATGGCAGTAAGTTGTCTATTTTGCTTCTTTACTGTTTAGTTTAAACGCTGTATTTTCTTGTTTCATTTGTTCTTCAAATATTTTAATTGAATTATATGTAGTCAATGTGAATGATTCATGTTGTAATCCTTTTCGGTTATCCTATTCAGTGTTAAACATATCGTTTTCTATAGTCCCTTATGATTTTGCAAATAGTTTCGTCCAATTAATAATTCACTGAGCAGAAAAACTAACTTACCACTTTCTGTATACTTGAATATACATTAGTTATCCTATATGGAATATACGTTTACCTTTCGATCAAGCCCTGCATGATTATGAAACTGTGCTTGAAGCATGGGAGTAAGTTGTCTATTTTGCTTCGTTACTGTTTAGTTTAAACGCTGTATTTTCTTGTTTCATTTGTTCTTCAAATATTTTAATTGAATTATATGTAGTCAATATCCTATTCAGTGTTAAACATATCGTTTTCTATAGTCCCTTATGATTTTGCAAATAGTTTCATCCAAATAATAATTCAATGAGCAGAAAAACTAACTTACCACTTTCTGTATACTTGAATATAAATTAGTTATCCTATATGGAATATACGTTTACCTTTCGATCAAGCACTGTATGATTATAAAACTGTGTTTAAAGCATGGGAGTAAGTTGTCTATTTTGCTTCGTTGCTGTTTAGTTTAAACGCTGTATTTTCTTGTTTCATTTGTTCTTCAAATATTTTAATTGAATTATATGTAGTCAATGTGAATGATTCATGTTGTAATCCTTTTCGGTTATCCTATTCAGTGTTAAACATATCGTTTTCTATAGTCCCTTATGATTTTGCAAATAGTTTCGTCCAATTAATAATTCACTGAGCAGAAAAACTAACTTACCACTTTCTGTATACTTGAATATATACATTAGTTATCCTATTTGGAAAAATTGTTATCTAACATTCAATTAATTTATTGTTTAGTCACTTGACATTTAGTTTTTTTTCCATATTTCTTCACTGTATTATGACTTCATTATATTAATTTCAAATGTTTTCGTTTGGAATGTTCAATTATTTCAATTTCATTGAGTAATTCTACTGTTTCAGTTATCTAGTCAAAAACATTTGAAATTTCTGAATTATTATTACTGTGTTGGAAATTTTTTATTTGATCATTATTATTTCAGAAGTCGACCATGTTCAATTGGAGATGATTTAGGATTTTGGCATGATCTTTATTCATGGAGACAAGTAGTTGAAGAGTGCATTATAAGCTGTCATCCATTTTCTCAAAAGTTAAAATCTGAAAATGTAAGTTATGTCCAATTGATTATTTTTTAAAAACAATTAGTCCCTTTTATAAATTTTGATAAAACAGCGAGAAGACGTAATTGATCTGGAAACTGATATGTATTTGCGCTATACACTTCGAACAATCTGGTCACTCATATACTTCTTGTCAAGGCATTTTATATGAAGATTCATAAAAGGTCAATTAAATAAAAGTTCAAATAGACATAAGGTGATAATTGTAAATAAAGGAGAGAGAAAAATAACGTAATATAGACAGAATAAGAAAGGGTAGGAAAATTATCACATTACCCTAGGCTTAAAGATTACCAAGGTAAATTCAATGTTATAACAAATTGTTTCTGTACACATAACGGGGGTTTTAATTTGTTGCGAATAGCCAACGCCTCCATAAACCTCAAAATTCGTCCCTCAACATTTCTATTCAATGTTTTAAGGGCTGTCTTAATGCCTCAGTTATATGTTTTGCGATCGATGAACATGGTTTTCTGTTTCCCACGCTAATCGGCTCATCTTATGTTAACTGATTTTGAAGTACATGTTCCATAACCCTTGATTGCAAAGTTCGAGTACTCCTCCCTATGTATGTGTGTCCACACAAACATGCAAATTGATAAATGCAGTGCGAACAGATTGTTCGAAATGTGTAGCGCAACTACATCACATTTTTCAGATCAATTACGTCCTCCCATTGTTTATTTGTTGTTGTTGTTGTTGTTGATTGATTGATTGATTAGAATTCTATATGTACATTATTCAATACTGTCTCATTAATCTGAAGGCTGTACACTCAGTGCCTTCGTTGTTGTGAAAAGTCATATACTAGAACAAAACAGCTGTTCAATACTTTTTGATTTTCAGTAATGATCCAGCTACGATCAGGTCGTGATCTAAACTATGCGAATTCTTTTCGATTTTTTTTACAAAAGCCCTATACTAATATAAAGAATATTGATTATTTTTTTCTGTTGCATTTACTTTGTTAGTTTTCTTTTGAATAGTTCTATTATAATTTTGAATATCTGTTCTGCCTAATGCTGTGTATGCTTGTTTATTCACAAATTTATTACTGAACATCGGTTAAAGAAGGAAAGAAGGAAACTCTACAAGTTTTATAAAGTCTGTTTAGGATAACTAGAAATTAAAATCACTTGTTACATTGTTGTGATCGGAATTTTTTTATCAATTCGTTCGGTTTGTTAATAATGATAGGTTTTGATTTTGTTTTTTTTTTTGATTAGTGAAAAGATCTTAATCAGATAGTTGTTATATTTGTACTTACAAATATAATTCAGTCTAACAGTCGATCAACTTCAATTGTATATGAATTTTTCAAAACTTTAATGATTATGTGTGTGACTAACTTCTAAAGCAGCTAGTTTAGTTCATTGTTGAATCTCTTTTACCATCAGTTTTTTTTAAAAAATCAATAACAGGAAAATGTCATATAAAAATTATTATCAATGGCTTACTTAACTAACTTCTTGGTTTTGTAGGCTTAATTCAAGTTAGGGGTTTATTTTTTTTTTAGTAATCGAATTACCTTTGTTTTCTAAAATGTGAAATACACAGTATATTCATTAACTTAAATGAAGAACCATGCCAAGAATGCTTATTTGTAAAACTGTGTATCTTAGTAGTTTAACTACTAGTCAGTCAGTCAGTTACAACGTCGAACTTCGTACATGAGTACATCAGTTCTGGTTACCATACCCCATCAGCACAGAGACGTAACTGTCAGTTCAAATCCTATAGTGAAAGATATAGTAGAAGTATTAGTAGTAATCGGAGAGATTAGGGTTCGAAGATATGATTCAAGAAGTATAATTTAGTGAGATAACTTAAGAAAGAGAAAGATGGAGATGATGAGGAATTCAGAAGGTTAGAATTTGAGAGAACACAATGAATGAACTACTAAGCTTGAAGTCTATATATTGCAAATGTGAATTCTCTTCCTGCTATATTTTTATAGACAGTTAAATAAAGCTTTTAGTTATCACATAATCAATAGACATTATTCAATGCTCACTTAACAAATCTATATTTTACCATTCATTTTTTGTTTTGTTTTCAATACTGTTCGGATATTTTATTTCAGTGTTTGAGTGTATATTACCACAATCCACAATTGTATCATTGGTCATTACTTTTAAATTAGACTTGCTAAATATTCAGTAAAACTGTTCAATTGTTCTCTGTGTGTACATTTTGACTGAGTGAAAAAAAGGAGAATTCTTAAAGAGTTTTTAAAAAAAAATTATTTTTTGCAGAGCAATTTACTTGCATTATGTCAACGTGAACTAGCACTAAGCCAATTACAACTTGCTCGTGGTGCACGTAAATATCGTTTCCCAAGTATTGCTCAACAACATTTAGACAGGTAAGTTATATCTATTTTTCCTTAATTACATAAACAATTAGAAGTATCAATCATGTAATGCAATAGCTGTTCACCGTAGCCTAGCTATTTACCTACATCTACAATTGTTAAGTAAACAGGTTACGTGACTGAAATTTGAAAAAAATTCCCATGAGTTAAACACATACTGGTTCTTGATTATATATGTATGCACTAAGCTCAATACAGAAACTTTACGATTGGAAACTTAGTCACTGGTCATCTACAATATATTGGATTACATATTATATTGAGCACAAACAGTAGCTAATTAACAATAAGCTAAAATTTGTGCGAATGTGCTGCCGTGGTACAACCAAGAGAGGGGATAATTCGCTATCCCTCTCGAAATTCATAACCATGCACAGATAATCACTGCCAGAAAAGTCCTACTAATTGCCTTCTCGCGGCGGGGGGGGGGGTTGTTTATGAAATTAAGGGGATAAGAAGCGAATATCTGCTGCGTAAGCCAAGTCGATCGATACGGGAGATCCAGCCATGAGAGTTAGTAAACCCTGATTACATAGGCCCAAGGATCCTAAAGGAACAAATAGTGCATGGTCACCGGTTACCATGGGACTCCATTTTCGAATGTTTCTCCACTGTCTTTTAGATTAGATCTTCGGGTTTAAGTCTCGAGCAGTGACTCTCTAAGAAAACTACCTACTTCGATTTGGGCAACCTGATATTATCCCAGCCGCAGATATATTTGTACTAACATTTATGTACTTAAATAATAATGATAAGTTTATTCAATAAATTAATACTTTATAACTACGTAACATGTTTATTTTTCCATACAATTATTGTTAGCGTATATATTAACATTTTTATCTAAATTAGATATACACGTATGAATCTACCACCACTGTTTGAAAAAACTAAACAAGAAATCAAGTTAAAATTAGCTGATCTGCGTAAAGATGAACTTTTAGAGGTGAGTTTAAAAAATATTATAACACAAATACTTTTTCACTGTTTTATTATTTAGCTTCACATTGTGTTATTGTTTTTATCTTTTCTACTACAGTTATACTTAAAATGTCTCTTGCTTTTAACGGAATGTAGATAATCCAAATCGAGGTTGAGCTTAAAATGGCTACATCTTCAACTGTGATTGTAATTCAATTGAGTTTAGGGGGTTTGGATTATTCATTTATACATGTTTCTGGTTAAATTTTGATTAGTCTTAGTTGGCTTATGTGCATTCTTTGTGGATTCCTGTGATATACTCACTGTCAAAGGCTTTTATGGAACGGAGGGAATGTTGCTACCAGTGGAATCTAGCATCATAATCGTTTTACAGGCTAGTGGCTATCTGCTTTCGGTAGCTCAGCAGACATCATGTTCGGCGTTTGAACATCAACGCTCACGTGTTGCCACATCATACTAGCGAGTCAAAAATAAGGCAAAACATACTTCCTGCATTTCAGTGGTAGCCACATTTCATCAGTTCATTAACTCTCTTCACGAAACCATGTATTTGTTTGAGGTGTCAAGTTACTATTATCTACTCAGATTTATATTCTTGTTGAAGAAATAGGATGAAGTTGGACTATCTTTTCATTTTGTTATGCTTTCTATTTGAAGTCTGACAACTCAGACTGATGCATAACTCATGTCATACACTTATTACTGAAAGAAAAAAATAACAAATTCTATGTTTATTATGCTGTGGTACCAATGAAATGTAAACACATGTTCACAAATTGTATGTAAATTAAAAACTTGGAATTTCTCTTCTATCTAATGATTTCATCATAGATTAAAACACTGAGTATTTATATAAGTGTACACTAAACACTAACTAATAATATCAACATACTAATTCAATGAAAAAGAGCTTTACTTATGTATGTATTAACGAACGGTTGTGTATACAGACACAATCAGTCAATCAACAGCAACGTAGAACTTCGTAAGTACGCACGTATAATGGTCCAGGTTTCCATAACACATTAGCACAGAGATGTAATTGTCAATTCAAATCCAATAGTAGGAGAGATAGTAAAGGCATTAGAAGTAATCGGAGAGGTTAGGATTAGAAGATATTATTCAAGAAGTATGATTCAGTGAGATAAGTTTAGAAAGACAAAACGGCTTTGAGCCATGTCATTCAAGGTCTCTAACCATCGATTATTCTCATCTTGCGGACCCCAACCAGATAGTCGACATCTACCGACATGACTCAGTCCACTTGTCAGTGACTTCATGGATTTCTGCCATGTTTCTGGTTGTTGTAAACGCGGCTACGTAAATCTTCAGTCCTAACGGCGTCCAATTCAAATATCACAAAACGACCCAAAGGCTTTCCCAAATCTCCTAGAAATCAGAACGTAACACCGTGGCAGGAAGATGTTTATTGGGTCGTAAACAGAAGAAGTAGGCAGGGGAAACGGAATTATTAAGTCTTCCAGATAGCGCGTATTTATACACTAAGGTCAAATGAGAAAAAGCATCAACGTCCGTGACATTGACAAATTAGGACGACCAATAGAAAAGAACATTTGAATGACATTGACCGTCCAGATGACCAATAAGAGGTAACATTGAAGTATTTGACCCTGACGGTAAGAACGATCAAAATTTCGGCCAATAGAATTCGACCAATAGGATTGCAGTTCTAAAAATAGTATTCTTAGGATATTTGGTGAATATCCTAACACCTCCCTCTGAAAAGAAAAGAAATTAATAGCGATGCAGCCGAGGATTTATCTGAATTTTCTTTGGTTGTTTTCGTTTGCGATCCGAACACCTTCTAGATACCAACTCTGAACTTGGAGGATGTTCTGCTTGAGTAGATGACTCAGTAGTCTCTGTTGGAGTTATTGTCGGAAGTTGAAAAGTATCCAACAGTAAGTCGAGTGAGAGGCGTTTCGTAATGTCACCCTTTTTATCAGCTTCCCTTGGCCTTAGTTGATTATGGTGCCTGGTCCAAATATCTCGGCTCACCCTGACATCATACATTACGTTCCCATGTTTCTTAGTGACTTCACCCTCTATCCATCTATCATATCCGTGTCTGTAGTCCCGCGCATACACTTTCGCACCAACTTCATAAGGCATTCGCGTCGTCTGCATTCGAGGTCTTTGTTGGGCCAATCGCTTAGGTGTCATCGCACTATGAACTGTTCGTAGCTTCCGTCCCATGAGCATCTCAGCAGGGGATTTGTAGTTTGGTAATAAGTCATGTGGGGTCGTCCGATACACGAAAAGGAATTTTTCTATGATGTCGTATGTGGTCCCCTCCCCTCTTGCTTTAAACATGGCTCGTTTAAATGTGTCAACGAACCTTTCGGCTTGTCCATTAGATTGCGGGTGATATGGCGGAGAACGGACATGCTTGATCGAATTTTGCAGGCAAAACTCTTGGAATTGACTGGATGTGAACTGCGAACCATTGTCTGTTACTATTGTTTCTGGAAGACCATGCTGACTGAAGATCTGCTTAAGAAGTTTGATGGTTCGAGTTGTAGATGGTGGGGAAACCGGCAATATCTCCGGCCATCTGGAGAAAGAGTCAACCAGTATCAGATATGTGGTACCATCTAGGGGTCCGGCGAAATCAATGTGCACTCGTGACCAGGGTTTTTCTGACTTTGGCCAGGGTACTGAAAGTAACTTGGGATTTTTCGCAGCTGTTTGACACTGTGAACATCTTCTGACGAAATCGACAATGTGCCTATCCATGTTTGGCCAATATGCATAGCTCCGAGCGATGGATTTCATACGGTTTATCCCTGGGTGTCCAGAGTGAAATTGGCGTAGGACCTTGGGACGTAGGGTTGTTGGAATTACTACACGGTCACCGAACATCAGACAGTCGTTAACAACACATAGAGCACTGCGACGATTCGCTAGATGTTTCATATCACCACTTAGCTGCTTAACTGGCCATCGGCTCTGAACATACGTGATCGCTTCTTGAATAAACGGGTCGTCCCTGGTAGCTTTTTGAATATCTCCAGCGGTTACAGGCATTGCTCGAATGGCATTCGCTAAGAGTGTAGCACTGGGATCCTCTTCTGCTAATATTGTAGCTATGACGGTGTCATCATCAGTGGTGGAGTGGCTACTGATAAGTCTGGACAGCGCATCAGCTTGGCCGAAATCTTCGGAACGTCGATACTGGATGTCGAAGTCGTACCCCAGTAATGCCAACGCCCAACGTTGAAGACGATTAGCAGAATGGGCGGGGATGCCCTTCTTTGATCCAAATATTGATAACAATGGCTTATGGTCTGTGAGCAATGTGAAACGGCGCCCATAAATTAGTTTGTGGAATCGCCGGACAGCAAAAATTATGGCTAACGCTTCCTTCTCGATTTGGCCGTAACGTTTTTCAGCAGGTGTCAGTGTTCTGGAAGCATGTACCACCGCTTTCTCTGAGCCGTCGGGAAAAACATGTAAGAGTACAGCACCCAGTCCATGTGTTGAAGCGTCAGCGGCAACCACAATGGGTAGTTTCGGATTGTAGTGGGTTAGGAGTAGTTTGGAGCTTAGCATGGCTTTAAGCTTCGAAAAAGCTGACTCACATTGAGAAGACCAATTCCAAGTGGCATTCTTTTCTAGCAGATGATTTAAAGGATAACGTACGTCATGCAATGCTGGGAGAAAAGCTGAATAGTAGCTAACCATCCCCAAAAATGATCGCAGTGAGGAGACATCAGTGGGAGCCGGCATTTGTTGAATTGCATGAGTATTTTGAGGATCAGGATGACGTCCGGAAGCATCGAAAATAAACCCTAGGTATTTAACGGAACGTAAGAAAAATTTGCATTTCTCTGGACGAAGGCGAAAACCATTATCCTGAAGGCGTTGCAGAACTGAGTGTGTTCTGGTATACAATTCATCAGCAGTTGAGCCGACAATGAGGACATCGTCAAGGTAAGTAGCAACACCAGGAACATCTGCCAGAATAGTATCCATAATCTGCTGGAAGATCGCTGGAGCAGTTTTGATACCAAAGGGTAACCGGGTATACTGAAAAAGTCCTCGGTGAGTGTTAATTGTCAACAACTCTCTCGATTCAGGAGCGACAGGAATTTGAAGGTAAGCATCTGCTAGGTCTAGCTTAGCGAAGTATGTACCACCATTTAAAATAGTAAATAAGTCATCTGGAATCGGCAGCGGATAGTGATGCTGTTGTAGTACCGCATTTAGTCCTGTGGAGAAGTCTGCACAGATGCGTATGGAACCATTGGCTTTCTTTACAACCACAATCGGTGCCGCCCATGATGAGTAAGAGACAGGCACAAGAACACCTTCCGTTTCCAGCCGTTGCAGTTCAGCGTCAACCAGAGGAAGAGATGCGTATGGGACTGGGCGTTTTGGACGAAAAACTGGCGTAGCTTCTGGTTGCAGTCTCAAAATAGCTTCCGCTGTGAAACAAAATCCGAGACCAGGCTGAAAGAGTTTTGTGAATTGTTTTTGAAGATCTGCAGCATGTTGTTGTGTAGTCACAGGAGTTTTCACTTGATTGCAAATAGTACTGATGGGAAGATCGGCAAGACCAAGTTCTTCGAACCAATCTAACCCCAGAAGGTTTAGAGGAGACTTGGTGATGTAGCATGTTCCATCGAAGGTTGTACCTCTGAACGAAACACAGCAATGAAGTTTACCACGAAGACGAAGGTGGCCCCCACAGGCACTGACAGCTGTCTGCGACGATGGTTTGATGCGTGGTTGACCCAAGGTTCGCCAAGTCTCTTCTGAAAGAATAGTGATATCTGATGCAGTATCCAACTGCAACCGAACCAGCTGACCATTGATCGAGAGGGTCAGAAATTTGCGTCGAGTAGAAGCATCGGTGTGGAAGACTGCTGCTAAACTCCTAGATGCAGCAACCGGCTTTTTGGAATAACGACGCTGCGTCTGTGAATTTCGCCGGCCAGTGAATTTGTTTGATTGGCAAAAACCGCTTTTATGACCAATTTTCTGACAGCGATTGCACACATGCTGCTTGAATGGACAAAATTTCACGTAATGCCAGTCTCCACAGTGCCAACATGGTGAGGGGGGCTTCTTATGCGTTGATTTTGAGTGATTAGAAACAGAACTGGCATTCGAACGACCAAAGGTTTTCGATCTAGAAGATTTGTTCTGCTGCTGAACAACGTGAACTTCGGAACCACTCTGGCTCCCAGACTGAACCAAAGTGGTGTCACACTGTAAGTTGGTGATGCGTTGATACTCATCAGCGATAGCATCGAGTGTCAGTGTTGGGTCTTGTTCGAGGCGGTTAAGCAATCGAGTTCTGATGTCGGAGAATTTGGGTGATTGTAGACTGCATATGAATATGAGTGATTTGAATTGGTCATCAGTAAGGGATCTGTGTTTGAACCGTTCACACTCGCGGTTGACAATACCAACATGAGTCAAGAAGTCATCGGACTCATTCATGACTAGTTTTAAACAACGATAACGTGTATTGAAAATAGAATGCTGATCCCCAAAAAGTTTGCTCAGGGACTGAACCGTAGCATCGAATGATCTGTCACGTGGGTTCTGCGGTAGGATGTAGTTGCGATACTTGTCCAGTTCTGACGGACCAAGTTTTCGAAGGAGAAGACGCACCTTCCAGGAATCATCTTTATCAGCAAAATCAACTTTGAAAAGATCTTCATAACGCATGAACCAAGTATCAAATGTAATATTGGCGTCAGGATCATACAGAAACTCAGAAATACTACTGGTCATACCATCAACTGACTGAGGAATTGTTGGTGTAGATGAGACTTGAGAAGAGATATGCGTCTGAGTAAGCATCTCCATCAGCTTCAGCTGCTGTGCAAACAATTTTTCTAATGTAGCTGGATCCATATTTAGTCACCAACCCGTCGCCAAATTTGTTGTAAACGCGGCTACGTAAATCTTCAGTCCTAACGGCGTCCAATTCAAATATCACAAAACGACCCAAAGGCTTTCCCAAATCTCCTAGAAATCAGAACGTAACACCGTGGCAGGAAGATGTTTATTGGGTCGTAAACAGAAGAAGTAGGCAGGGGAAACGGAATTATTAAGTCTTCCAGATAGCGCGTATTTATACACTAAGGTCAAATGAGAAAAAGCATCAACGTCCGTGACATTGACAAATTAGGACGACCAATAGAAAAGAACATTTGAATGACATTGACCGTCCAGATGACCAATAAGAGGTAACATTGAAGTATTTGACCCTGACGGTAAGAACGATCAAAATTTCGGCCAATAGAATTCGACCAATAGGATTGCAGTTCTAAAAATAGTATTCTTAGGATATTTGGTGAATATCCTAACACTGGTTCAGTCAGTCAGTCAGATGCAACGTAGAACTTCGTACGTAAGTACATCAGTTCATGCTGCCATACCACATCAGCACAAAGATGTAATTGTCAATTCAAATCCAATAGTAGTAAAGGTAATAAGGGAATTAGAAGTAATCGGGGAGGTTAGGATGAGATGATATTATTCAAGATGTATGATTCAGTGAGAAAAGTTTAGAGAGTCGAAACTAGAGGTGTTGAAGAATCCAGAAGATTAGGATTTGAGAGAACACAAAGAATAAATGCACCGGCGCCATTGCGAACGATTTTGAGCCATGTCATTCAAGGTCTCTAACCATCTATTATTATCATCTCGCAGACCCTAACCTGGTAGCTTACATCTACCAACATGACTCGATCCACCTGTCAGTGACTTCTTGGATTTCTGCCATGTTTCGGTCTGGCCGCCCCTTACTTTCTTCCAACCTACTCCTACACTATAAAACAGAGCTCTTCGAGGCAGTCGGTGGTCAGTCATACGTAACACATGTCCCAACCACCTCAACTGATGAAGTTTCACCACTTCATCTATTAATCTGCCATTCTTACCTAGCACCCGATTCCTAATAACAGCGTTGCTCACTCGGGTGTCCCACGATATACGAGTAATGCTTCGAAGACACCTATGATCGAAAACCAATAACTGACGAATATCTTCTACTCTCAGTGGCCATGTTTCACAGCCATAAAGTAAGACGGAGCGAACCACTGCACAGCACACTCGTCCTTTAGTCACCAAACAGATACCTCGCCTTCGCCATAAGTGACGCAGGTTGACAAAAGCCAATCGAGCCTTCTGTATCCGGGCTGAGATTTAGTCAGTCACCAGGGCATCGGCACTGATGAGACTCCCAAGATAAGTGAAGCGGTCAATACGCTCGACTACTTCACTCCCTGTCACTAGTTCCGGTCTCGATGCAACCCAATCTTGAAGCAACATTTTGCATTTCTAGGTGGAGAATCGCATACGAAGCCAATCGAGCCTTCTGTATCTGGGCTGAGATTTTGTTACACACCAGGCCATCAGCACTGACGTGACTCCCGACACATTACTCAATTAATATTTTTTTAATGTAAAATGCATTTTCTAAATAGAAATATCTTTGTTTATCTGTCTACTTGTAACGTCCAATATTTGTAATGTATTCATATAATAATACTTCCACGCCTTTTTTCGAATAAACAATTTTTAGGGTTTGGAATTGATGGAGAAAACTAATATTCAACAGTTTGAAAAGAAAGATCGAGCTAAATTCTTCTGTTACAAGGCTGTTTTCTTCTCGCATTTTAATAAGTAATTTTTTTAATTATTTTATTTTATTTTATTTTAACATGTATCAGGATATGTAAATGATTTGTTTTTTTACTCAATAACATGAAGATCATCTTTATATGAGATTTACTACATAAGATGAGTAATTCTATTTTCAATCAAGAAAGAACCTTTTTAGTTAGTGTTAATCAAATAAATTCTACTTACATTATGAAACAGCATCAACTGATCGATCACCTTGAAAAAATTCAATTAGCCATTAGGAAATATTATTCTCACAAACATTCACATATCATTCATTCATCATCTGTATTCCCCCTAGTAAAATCTAATGATTTCAAAACTTTGGTGATTTATCATTGTGTATTTTCTTTTATTAAAAAAAAATTCAACGAAAACTAAGACTTGGGAAGTGTCCAAGATTCGGATTTTCAGTTGTCTTCCAGTTCGTACCATTTTCAATGAAGTTTGAAAATGTTTATACTATTTCAAGTTTTATGTTTTACCAGTAATCATGGTTTATGAGTTTGTTTTTTTTTCATAAATTAATTTGATTAATCTCTGTTGACATATACACATATACGTATGCACATTTTCTTTCTTTCTCTCCCTCTCTATTCATATAGAGGCGATGAAGCAACAAAAAATTTCGGTTACGCAACCCAAATGCAAGATAATCTACATAAAGTTTGGTCAATTTATGGTGATTTCTTGGAAAATGTTTATTCTAGTTATCCATCTGCGTATGTTCTTTTTTTGTCCAGTTCATTATTTAGTTAATTGTTTTCTACTAATCAATGTATTTTAAGTAGTATGTTTAAAATGTGATAATATTTACTCACTTAATATATAGTTTCATTGTTGATGCATCATCGGTTTTGTCTTATTAGTTGGTTGGGATATCGTATTATCATTATCTACCTAATTCTATTGACTCTTTTCAGGAAACGAGAAGTTGCTGTTTCAACAACTGGCATTTTTGCTATGCAAGCGCTTATGGAAGCTGCTAGTGTTTCTGGTAGTGTTGAACGAAAAAGTCGAGGTGATATTGCTAAGTGTTTATGGTTATTAACACTTGATGATGTAAATGGTCAACAACGCTTGGCACATACTTTTGAAGCTAGAGCCAGTCGAGTTGAACCAGAAGTTTTCTTACCATGGCTTCCAGACCTTGTAGCATCGCTTTTACGTCCTGAAGGACGTTTTATCGTTTCTGCTTTACGTAGAGTAATAATTGCTTATCCTACAGTTCTTTATGGTTATTTAAAAGGTTTTCAGCATCAATTAGCTACAGAGGTTATTAATGATCGAAAATTGGCTGAAATTATTCATAATCCTGAAAATAAAAATGATCCTTCTATTATTGCTATTCAAAATCGTATAACATCAACAATAGGCTCAGAAAAAGAATCATTAATAAAATGTGGTAATTTATCTTGGTCGTTGAATCGTGGAACTGGTACATTTGATATTACTCATTCTACTGGACGATCAAGTTACAGTCATAATAATAATATCGATCAATCATTTTCCTTATCATCATCTAATACTTCTAAAATTGATGCTAATAATAATGTCAACACCATCTATCCTAATCCTTGTGGAGTTAATTCATCCAATTCCAGTGCTTTGAATAATTCAAAGAAAAAGAAACGTGTAATTGTTGTTATGCGAGGTGTTGAAGGTGAACGATTGAATACATCACCGAGTTCTTCACCACCACCACCACAACAACAACCAGCAACAAAACAACAACAAAATTCTGATGTAATTGGACAATCATCATCATCATCTCGTTTAAATAACCACCCGAAAACTGTTGCGATTCGTGGATCAGATGTAGATTCGACAACACCTACTAATCAGGACAATGAACAAATGGATTATTTAAGTGAAGATGCTGAAATGACAGAATTAGAAGAAGATACCGATATGACTGATGCTGATCGTGATGACGAAGATGAGGATTTCACTGGAAATGACGACACCGGATTATATGAAACTGATATGAATGCTAAAAATGTTGTGACCAATGATTTAGAGCCAAAAGTTGTACTGTCAGATATTGATGATAATACTGTTAGTGGTGATACTGTCACTGGTGTGGCCACTTCAACTGATTCAGTTGAACAAACAGTAGAGATTGGCTATGGAAATTCAGTAACTGGTTGTTTATCTAATCCAGTCGTTCATGGTCTTCACTATGCAAATATTCTAATTAATCAAGTAAGTCACTTGTCTTCTTTGATCTATGATGTTTCATTTCAATGAATTCTTTTGGTATGTTTGGTATTTGACAAACAGAAAAATATAACACAAATTGTTAGTGTATCGACTAAAAGTACAATCTATTTTACGATTGTATATCATAAAAAAAACATGATATCATCACTTCATTGTAGAAATAATAAATCTTATTCCATATGCTTAGTCAGTCTTTTCTACTTTCATTGATACATTGCTACTTCTTTTTATTCACCTTGATAATCTTATCTCTCTCTCTCTCTCATCGCGCTAAAAGCTTTATAGTGAATCGTAAATCGTTAAATCCATGTTCGAATTTTGTTTAGTTAAACAATTTTATCATACTATCAGTATGTTCATTTTTGTATTCATTAATTTTATTTGTATTTCTGTATTTTTGTACAACTTTTGTGTAGTTTGCTTAATTCCTAACAAATCCTTTTTTTTCTAGCTTAAACGTAAACATCCATCTCGTTTATATGCAGTAGATTTATTCACAAATGAAGTTGGTGGTCGGTTAAGACCTTCATGGTCTGAACAGTTTTTATCGCAATTATGCTCAGTGCTGGATTATCTTCAACGTCTTGGATACGCTCATTTACATCCTGGTAGACGGTGGAAGTTTAAAAATTTAGAAACTCAAACTATTCCATTTTGGTTGGCTACTGAATTGAAGCAAATGGCCCGTGATTGTGGCCTACCAAGCAATACATTTTGGTCATCGCCTATAACAGAAAATACAACATCTCACAATTCAGTCAAACTTGATTCAACCTCTCAACGTTTTATGTTTACCGATTCTCGAAAAGATGATAAAGAAAAGTTGAAATCGCCACAATCTAAATTAACTAACCGAACATCCGATTGTATCAAACCTGAAAACAATAGCGATATTGCTTCTGAACGAGATGACTTTAAATTATCCAGTGAGCCACAAAAACAATCCATTTTTCTGCCAAACATGCCAGCTTTTCAAGAAGTTAGTCGAATATCATCGGAAGTTTTGTTTGCAGAATGTGAAAAGGATCCATTTTTCAAACACCTTCGTGATACACTGTCTACTGAAATGATGAATCTGCAAAATGAGAGTATATTGGTAAGTGACAAAATACTCGATAGGTTTAAACCATATATTACAGCGAAACAGTTGTATCTAAACATTTCTTAGGAAAAAACTCTAATATGCAGTATCGGTTGAATATATTGATTTTTGTAGGATATCTGTGCATGTAAACATGTTCTTTCAATTTCTTTGACGAATTCTACGAATAACTGTATGTGTCATCACTTCTTTTTTTCCTGTAGTCTCTTATCAAAAAACTAACACTACGTTGGATTCCAATGGTTGAGCAGCATGTATCTAAATTACCTGTTCGTACTCATATTTCTAGATACGGAGCAAATCGTCTGTTAGAACTGCCTAATATGGTTTCTCCTGTGAGTACGCCTATTACGCCATCAAAAACAAATGTATCAAACGCACAACAAGTATATTCTGTTTTCTCTTCAATCTCGACAGTTCCTTGTCTAGAACTTCCTGGTGAATCAGGACTTCTCCAGTCATCTGGAGTAAATTTAGGCTCAATCGTCAATCCACATCATTCTCAAAATGAATCTAGTCAACAAATAGGTGGCTACATCAATAATATTCCTTTATATCTTCATGTAGCTGAAATTATGCCACATGTAGAACGTATTCGTTGTTCATCGGGTACATTAGCTCCACCTGCTCGTCGTATAGGGATTCGAGCTACTAATGGAAGACTATTTTTTTATGATTTACCATGTGCAAATACTCCTCCAGTTACGGATCTGGCTATCATGCAAATCGATGCATTGAACGGTGCGAAATGTCATGAACTTCTCAATGCTATTTCTATTAATGAATCTACTAATCTTGAACATTTAACTGGGAAGGAATTTTGCCCATCAGCTTATATTAACTGGAGACAAACTGGACCTCTTCAACTATTCCAAATGATTAACTCTGTATTACTTGGACAACCAGAAACAGCTAAAAGAAATATTTCACTATACGTTTCAAGGTAATGATATCTTATTTTCTCTTTCTAATTTTGCCCTTGGTTAGTTTTTATTTTAAGTAGATAAATATCATATATCAATAAAATAGTGCGCTTCATATGTCACACTTAAAGGTGGCGTATGACTAATATACTCTTGATTTAAAAATGAAGTTGACTAAACTTCATTCATTAACTTCTAGCAAGTTCTCCTTTTCATAACTCTTATCTAATCTGATATATTTCACTACTCATAACTTGGTTAAATCTATTCGCTCATCTCTTACTGATTTAGGAGATAAAGTTGCTTATCTTAAGTAAAAGTTTAGAATATTTTTAGTTTCGTGAAGATACAAATTCTATCTGGGATTCATCGTCTAGATGTAAATGCATTTCACGGTAGTGATATTCTCTTGATGACTCTAACACAGTGTACTCTTAGTGGGTATCTAAGACTTCATTGCCAGATTTCTTTACTAATAACTGTTCATATACCATTAGGAACATTTGAACATTTTCACACAATATTACTAGATCGTCATATAATTAAATGTAGTGACACACACAACTGAGTATCCTGTTATTCTGACATTAGATACGATAAAATACATTTAATTAGATGAGTTGTAGTACGCTTTAATCATTTTTCAAGACTACACCCTAGTGACTAATGTAACATCATTCAATTTCTTTCCTATAATCTACGACTGGATGTTCGTTTTTCAAATTTCTCACCAGATTTTCTTGTGAAAATCTTGTTTTACTTTTTGCTTATGATTAATTCTTTGCTTTTTCGTTAAAATTTGTTTTCATTTATATTAATTGCTATCGTTTTAATGAATTTAGTTCCAAAAACTCTAGAAAATTAATGCATTAAGATTTTACAAAATATCCCGTTTAATTTCGATTTCCATGGATTGATAGAATCTCTTTACGTATACTCGTTAGTTTTACTGAAATATGTATTTGACTATAATTGCGCTTAATCAAATTATTTTTCTGTATTTCTCATTGGTCGATTCATAACTTCAATGAAACTCAACAATCTCCACAACCCCTATATTAATAATGTCACTTATCGTTATGCACGGTCAACAATTCTATGTTAGAAATACGAAATTATTTTGAATCAATGACATGTTAGCTATCGATTCTACTTTATTTTTACTTCATTAGGCGAATGGAAGTTGGTCCCAATGGACTACACTTGATTCAAGTTGGATCATCTGTATCGGCAGCGGATGTTATTATAGCCAGTGCATGTCCTCTACCATCGGCAAATGTAGTCAATAATCCTAGACTAACAGCTTTAGCAAGACCACCTTCTGGTGGGTCAAGTATTTGGTCGAATTCCACGGATGAAAATTCAAATAATCATTCTTCACCATTAACACCATTCTGTGAAGAAGCTTACAAACAATATTCTTGGTCTTTATCTTTTGCCGAATCCCATTCAACTCCACAGAATATTGATAAACATCAATTACCTACTGAAGGAATGTTGAAATCTTTAAAGGTAAGTTATCTACGCTCTTTTTTTAAAAATATTCAAGATTCGCATAGTGAATATTAGTTTACCACATGTAAGTAAACTATATCGTTTTCGATTAGATTGTCATCGGGCTTTACTCTATGATAATACATGAATATCTGTATGAAAATATTAAACAAATCAAGGTGATTTATGAGTCAATAGTCCCAATGAAATAGATTACATAACTACACATAATAGGTAAAAGTACGAGTTGATCTGGAAAGCGTCACAGAGAAAGACAGATACAACGCAGAACTTCGTACATGAATACATCAGTTCAGGTTGCCATACCACGTCAGCACAGAGACGTAACTGATAGCGATAGTAGAATTATTAGCAGTAATGGAGAAGATTAGGGAACGAAGATATGATTTGAAAAGTATAATTCATTGAGATAAATTTAGAAGGAGAAAGATAGAGATTATGAGGAATTCAGAAGGTTAGAATTAAAGAGAATACAAAGAGTGGATGCACCTGCGCCATTGTAAACGATTCTGAGCCATGTCGTTCAAGGTCTCTAACCATCGGTGACCCCAAACAGATAGCCTACTTCTACCAACATGACTCAGTCCACTTGTCAGTGACTTCATGCATTTCTGCCATGTTTTAGTCTGGCCGCCCCTAGCTTTCTTCCAACCTACTTCTACACCACAAAACATATCTTGTCACGGCAGTCGATGGTTCGGCATACGTAACACATGTCCCAACCACATCAACTGACCAAGTTTCACTACTTCATCTATTGATTAGCCATCCTTACCTAGAACTCGTTTCCTAACGACAGCATTGCTTACTCGGTCGTCCCACGATACACGAGCAAAGCTTCTGAGGCACCCATGATCGAAAACTACTGACCTACGAATGTCCTCTACTCTTAACGGCCATGTTTCACAACCAAATAGTAGGATGGAGCGAACTACTGCTCAGTACACTCGTCCTTTAGTCACCAAACAGATACCTCGCCTTCGCCATAAGTGACGCAGGATGGCAAAAGCCAATCGAGCCTTCTGTATCCGGGCTGAGATTTAGTCAGTCACCAGGCCATCAGCAATGATGAGATTCCCAAGATAAGTGAAGTGATCAACACGCTCGACTACTTCATTCCCTATTACTAATTCAGGTGCCGATGCAACCCAATCTTGAAGCAACATTTTGCATTTCGACGGGGAAAACCGTATCCTGAACATGCTTGGATTGTTGCTTAGGGTAGTCAGAAAACTCTGCATTTTGTCAGCGTCTTCACCAAGTGGGACTATGTCATCGGCATATTCTAAGTCTATAAGCGAGCCTCCTTGTAAAAGGTCTACTCCTGAAAATTCAGACCAGGATAAGATTATTTCTAGGAGCATGTCTATGATAAAATTAAACAAGAATGGAGAGATTGGACATCCCTGACGGACACCACTTGAAGTAAAGAATCTCGATGACGGTTCGCGATAGGCTATCACCCGACCAGTGGTGTTCGAGTAGAGAGCTTGTATGAGGTTAATGTACTTATTTGGTACACCTTTCAATGACAGACACTGCCACAGAACCTCACGATCCACTGCGTCAAATGCCACCTTATGGTCCAGGAAGACAAATACCTTCGGACTCCTAAATGTGTGTCTGTGTTCCAGGACCTGTCGTAGTGTGAAGATGTGGTCTATACAACCACGTCCAGGTCGAAAACCAGACTGGTTCTCACGAGTCTGCTCTTCACGAGCTTTCGTTAAGCGTCGAGGTATTATTGAGGCGAATATTTTAGATACTACTTATTCCCCTGTGTTTATCACAAGAAGACTTGTGTCATTTCTGGAAAGCGTCAGATAAAGACAGTACACCTGATTGAAAATGGTTGTACACTGAATCATTTCGGGTGATCCATCGCATACTTCTATCATTTCCCAACGGGGTTCGATCCCGTCTCCTACATATACCAGAGGGATCCGAACCTGTAGTCCCACAGTTGGTGTGCACAGAATAAATTCTTGATACTCCCGCCCCTTCCTTGTCGTTTACTTGAGTTTGAAGAAAATGTGTTACTTTAGATTCTTATCTTGTTTACGACTTACTGGGCGTAAGAAAATACCGCATGAAAACCTTTTAGGGTTCTACCTAATGATTTATATACTATACCTACAATCGATTTTTAGAAAAGATACATTTTAAACTCAATATCACTAGTCTGACCAGAATTTTAATAACTCCAATTACCTATTCTCAAAAGTCATAAAATTTATTACACATCAGCAATAGGTCATTTTCCTAATACATAATTATTTTGCCTAAAGTGGTGTATGTTAAATATAGTTTTCGTTTTTCTTAAATTAAATTTAAATTTAGAAAAATAAAATCTAACTCATGTTTTCCTCTTATCCATTTTGTTTAAAACTTTTAAAGGATAAAATTCGTATCCCATCTCCACCACCTGGACCTTTACCGAATTTAATCACAACTGTTCAATCAACCAATTTAATAAATCAATCAACAATTGTTGGAAGTGCTGCATTAGCTTCTGAGGCTATTGGACGTCCAGCTGGTTTAGATGCTGGTTGTCGTTGTGTTTGTAATACAGTTTTTGGTATTTTAGAAAAATGTACTTGTACCTGGATGTTTCATTCAAATTTTAAACAAAAATACAAATCTAATGATATATTACAATGTATGAAATTAGAACAACAACAACAAGAAGTTAAATTTAAAACTAAATCTTTTTATAAAGTTAAATATTCAATGAATTCTTCTCTTCTCTCCGGTAATAATAACCCGATTGGTTGTCGAAACTTAATTTATTTATTTTATGAATATATTTCAAAAATACCCAATCAGAATGAAATTACAAGTCAAGATTTATTTAAAATATTTCTTGATATTTCATTGAGAATTCCACAAACTCTCAATGTTCATGATCCATTATTTTCAAAGTAAGTTAATGATATCATTTGAATAGAAGGTCGTTTTTTTACAGTCACATTGAGATAATAATGTTTATTGTGTTCTACTTTTTAATACATTTCACTTTGTGTACATTTTAGCTTTGGAATGTTTAGTAATGACGATGATGATAATGTCAATTTAGAGTCTTTAAAAAATCAATTAGAATTTCCACGTGGTAAACTTCTTCAATTCTGGGCAAAAAATCAAATGCTCGATTCGGAAAGTTACTGGTTGTTACGTCGAAGTCTAGCACGTAATCTTGGAACTTATGGGCTTATGGAACGATTGTTTCATTTAACACCTCTTCATCCAGGCTGTTTGGTGATTGATCCACGCTCTGGTCATATTGAAACACATCATGTTTGTTTTGGATTGCCAGGAGATAATTATGCATCAGAACAATCTAATTCGTTGAATTCTGAAAGAGGATTTAATCAATCCTACTTTATTTCGTGTTTCAATCAATCTATGCTTATACAAAAACTGGATAAATCTGGTTAGTTAATATTTTTCATCTTTGTTAATTCACAGTTTGTTGCATGACACCCATATTTTCTGTAATTAATAATTTTTTTTTCACTTCAAATATTTCTAAATAGATATTTTCATAAGGTGTGAGATAATTATTGCTTTTTTTGTATACTGATTTTTGTGTAACTCCAATGAAGCACCCTTATTCAGTCAACTATATGTTTAAAGTGTACTTCTTTAATCTATCGTGAATCCGTGTATGCTTTAGAAAACAAAAGTGCATTATTAATCAATAAAGTGATTTGAAACATACAAATATTTAAAAAAATTTATTAAATTTTTTTACTTTCTGTTCAAAAATTGTTACAAAGTATGAAAATACAAATGAATTCCATTGTGGTTTCCATTAGAGATTAATGATAATGTGTGAGTTTATTATCACATGAATCATGAAGCTCACTGGTTTTAACATTGTGGCAATAGTTATTATTTCTAGAAAGTCGTTAAATTCAATTTACGTATCATCTGCGTTAAAAGTAGCAATCTAACTGTAATATTCTCATGTGGTCTTCAATGAGTGTTAGAAGTCACGACTAATAGTGTTGTCGATATTTCAGGCAATGGAATATAGTCGCACAGTCTTATGGGTCAGTTGAATTCTGATATATATATACTGGCTCCATCATCTAGACGTTAAGCATTTGCGCGCACGAGTTCTATTTCCAATGGTGGGGTCGTAGATGCGTGCTGTTGAGGTGTGCCCTATACTATGACGGAACAGTTATGTAATGCATCCTGGTTGGTTTTCACTGGTGATTTGGCTAAGATCAGTTCATAGTTTAAAGTATAATCTAGTTTTATCATTTTTTTTTCAAAAATGTGGGTTCCCTCTGAACTCACTTAATTAAATTTACCAGTTCCATTTGAGTGAGAAGCATATCTGTATCTCTCTCTCTCTCTCTGTCTCTACCATCACTTGTTATATCACACTGATTCATGTTTATCTACTGAAGTATAGTTAATTGTTCTAAACATTTTTATTTTTGGATCACAACTTCATTATAAAAAGTGGAAATTCGAAAACATCTTATTCTTTAAATAAAAAAATGCATATTGTTTATTGACATTATTTGTTCTCAAATATCATTAACATATTAATTTTCAGGTAAGAAACAATCATCCAATGTTCCAATGTTATCTTCTAACATTTCAACTGATTCACCTACCACTGATAATATTAACGATAAATGGTTAAGTTACTGTCGTCCAGTACCATTTCGTTTAACTCCACATTTAGCTGGTCTTGTTTGTTTACCTGGTGCACCAGCAAAAATTGGTCCTTTAGCAGCCAGTTTCACTACAACTGCACAAGCTTTAATGAATGCACAATATAATCATAATTTAACTAGTCTTTATCGAACAATTCTACGTCGTGATTATATTTTATGGCATCGAGGTAGACAATCGTCTATTTATGCTTATCAATTACTTATGAGTGAACCAAATGCTACAATTCCACAAACATCATCAACATCATTAGAAACTGGTCAACCTGTATCATCATCATCATGTTCCGATGAGAATGAATCTTCAACATTGAATTATTTTTGTTATTCATCATCATCACCACCGACTCTTGTGCCAGATTTAACTAATGAACAATTAATTGCATTAATCAATTGTACAATGGATTCAATGAATAATAAATTAAAAGGTAATTTCAATTTGATTTGATTCTTCGCTTTTTCTATCATTTTTCTTATTCATTTCTATTAGTGGATGTTGAAACAGTAGAACTCGACAAGTCAAATGAATCTTCACAGCACATCTTCAAATAAACTATGATATGCAGTTTATTATTGACATTATGATTTTCTTGAAGTTCCAGCGGGAATAAGTGATTGATGTGGTTTAAACTATCTTGGAATGAAACACTTATGAGCCGGGGTGTTTGATAAACCCTTCGTTCTACAGTTTAAATCGATTCAGATTGAAATTTCACCAATGACCAGTTAGTTAGTCAGTTGCAACTTAGAACTTGATACGTACGTACATCAGTTAAGGTTGCCACACCACATTAGCACAAAAAGATGAAATAGTCAGTCAGTCAGTCAGCAACAGTATTAGTTGTAATAAAAAAGATTAATGATCGAAGTAAATATAAACTAGTGAAATAAATAATTACGAGGACGGAGACTCGGCACTTCTGTCTCTTAAACGTTTACCTGAGGAAGCTCCTAGACCCACTCTCCGATGGAGTGGTTGTTGTGCTCTGCTGTAGAGTTCTTTTTTTCGTCTGTTTTTGGTAGTACCTCAAACGAGAACAATCTGTGATGAATATTGGAAATATTCCTACATTTTTTGTGTTTAACAACTTTTAATCCAATCATTTAGTTATGATGATGGTATACACAAAAGATTATCACTAATATGTTTCTTTTCATTCATCACTAACCATATCAATGTATTATGATTGTTAATTATTGATTGTTGATTTTTTTCTTACTAATTGATCTCTGAGATCGAATTTTATTGGTTTCCATTATTGTATAATGTTTTCGAATGATTGTTTTCATACTACATTATACTTATTAGTCAATGAGTTCATCTAACTGACTAATGATCAATAGGATAAAACATACATTCTTGTTTCCATTGGTAATCTTAAGCATGAAATGGTATTAATTTTATTAATTTAAGCAATTAATGTTATTATCGATATTAGGGCTGTGGAGATTGTTGAATTCTATTAAGATCACGAATTGAATCACTTAAAATCTGGAAGTACAGACTACCTATTTTGTTTTAGTATGAGACTACTTGACAATGTACATTCACGATCCCATTACATGAAATCAAACTGAAGACCGTTGGTCTCGTGTACGAATGCTTCACTTCTAGACCATTGAACTTGACATCCATTCGTGTATCAGTTTTACTTCAATCAATTCTTAATATTGTCTATAGTCTACATTATCATTATCAAAGACTTCTGAAGCATATGTTCAGTTGTCAAAATGTTCTGCTTTCAGCTACTAAATTCCACTCTACTGACCTCACTTTAAGTGACTGGCTCGTATAGTTAGCCGTCATGCTCATACCACCGATATCTAAGTACTTGGTAAATAATCTAATCTCATTTGATTATAATTCCAATTACTACTTAACTATACACTTATGTAAATGTTTATTGTACTCATTTTCATAGTTGCTTCGGACTACTCAGGAACTGAACCAAAATCATGGAAACTTATCGATGAAGCTACAAAACCTTCAAATTTAATTCATATGAATCCTACTTTATTACCTTGGTTGTAAACAATGCTTCGTCTTTTTATTCTCATTGTATCTTATTTTGCCTTTGCATTTTACTTTTTTTGTGTGTAACAAATATAGAAAGAAAAATTTTCTGTTTTTTCCTTTATTGTTCATTTTTCTATTTTTGGTTACTTGTAGTAAAAATTTTGAGATTTTCTTGTCTATTTCATGATTATTATTATTGTTATTATTATTATGACTATCGTTTGTTTTTTAATTCTGTGCTGTTTGTTTGTTTTCTATATCAATATTCTCTCATGTTAATAATGTTCATTGTCAATGTGAAAATAGTAAATGTTAATGCATTTGAATTCCCTTTTTTTTAAAAAAATACAGTATTCATTTGATGTAAGAATGCCTTTTCATTTTCTGCACTGTGTCTCAATCTGTTCACACTAGTTATCGTGTATTTTTATATGAATTTAAGCGTTACATCATAGTTAATCCGATGAGAAGTTTGTTGACAAATCTAGTTACTTTCAGGATAACTGTATGATGTTTATATCTTCGCGACACCAAGAATCATAGTTCAACGGCTTGTTTGTAGTTGTACAAATTTATCGCCCAGCAAACATCTGTGTGATCATGTGAGCTTTCTAATTGAGGTTATTTCGTATTCAAACACTTCTTCATAACATTAAATGTTCATTCAAGATAAACTTCAACGGGATAAAACATTTTTCAATCCACTCAGTTCAGTCGGTCAATCAGTTACAACGTAGAACTTCGTACGTAAGTACATCAGTTCAGGTTGCCATACCACATTAGCTTAGAGAGGTAATTGTCATTTCAAGTCCCATAGTGGAAGAGATAGAAGTATTACCGATAATGGAGAATGTTGGGGTTCGAAGATATTATTCAAAAAGTATAATACAGTGAGATAAATTTAGAAAGACAAAGGTAGAGGTGAAGACGAATTCAGAAGATTAGAATTTTCATAGAACACAATGAGTGGATACACCAGCCAGACAGACAGATACAACACAGAACTTCGTACATGAGTACATCAGTTCAGGTTGCCATACCACGTCAGCACAGAGACGTAACTGTCAGTTGAAATCCAAGAGTGATAGCGATAGTAGAATTATTAGTAGTAATGGAGAAGATTAGGGAACGAAGATATGATTCGAAAAGTATAATTCATTGAGATGAATTTAGAAGAAGAAAGATAGAGATTATGAGGAATTCAGAAGGTTAGAATTAAAGAGAATACAAAGAGTGGATGCACCTGCGCCATTGTAAACGATTCTGAGTCATGTCGTTCAAGGCCTCTAACCATTGGTGACTTTCGTCTCGCGACCCACAACCAGATAGCCTACTTCTACCAACATGACTCAGTCCACTGGAAGGACTTTTGACTCTTCATATCACTATGGCATTCAGAATCCTCTTTTCTGATAAGACGATGTTTCCACTGAAACATTCTTTGATTCACATAGAGAGGAAGATTTTTACACATTCGTGAACTCAAATCTAGTGTTTAAAAGCTGTCAGTTAAATGAAAATTGAAACCAGTCATCTTACCTATTATTCTTGAAGTGTTTTTGAATATCCCTAAACACTGTCAATGCAATGTAAACAGTACAAAATTAAGTGATGGCTTACGATTACAACGGCGAATTTACTGTCTAAACATGCATGCATGAGTGAACACTATTCTCTTCAGTAAATTTCCATCAATTTTTAGAGTTTTTAACTCCGAACTAAAGTTTAAAGCAGTGTCAGCTTTTGAGGCAACCGTTTTTTCTGAAAAAACGCAATGGATGGTGGATAAGCTCATTAAAATTTAAATACTAGAGAGCACTGTAGAAATTAGAACTTCAGCCACTCGTATGGCATACTGCTAGCTAAGCTAACCAACGAATAAATAAACAAACAGCTTGATTTATGAAGGGCTAAATGCAGCTCTACCTTGACAAATCTGTTTCTAAATGCTTATTTTGTCAATGGAAAGAAATTATTTTGATTGGTCTACCATACATCTTCATGTGTTTCCAATAGGTTTCAACCTCGTGCCCTACATATAATAGAAGCCTATAGGGATCCAAACCCATAACCCTAGTTTATATGTCCAGAACAGATACGGATACTGATATCTCTTCCTTAGTTGGATATGGTATGACGTGAGGAAACCATTAATTTTCTTCACATCCCGTCTTCGTTTGCTATTCTTCACCCCTTTGTGTCTATATTTTGCACTTTCTGATTGGTCACTTAGTTTGTATTACGTATTTCTAGTAATTATTTATTCAAGTGTGACCTACTTCGTGTGTCGAACTGTTAACTAGAACTTTTGTTATCTTATTATTCTTATCACTACTGCTAGTACGTCCGTCTCCTTACTATGACTGCAATTTCTATCTACCATAATTAGCCATGTAACCTGTTTCATTGTGATCATCGATCCATAGATTGCTTTGATTGGTTTCATAAATTCACATAGATGTTTAAGCATGACAGAATAAATCCTGACGAACGATCTAATTGGAGACAGCGTGGGTTTCAAAAGCGGTACCCATCCGCCACTTGCAGGATTCGAACCCATGACATCTGGCTTTGCAAGCGAACGCTTAACCTCTGGACCACTGAGCCGGCACCCAGTGACGTTAATGTATAACTCTGATCAATCTAAGGATTTCGCGCAACCTCATTCGTTGTCTTCAGTAGTTACTGCCTATACTCGACAGGGTTGAACTCCACTAGTTACGTCTTCTCTCTAGAACTCTGTGAATTTTATCACGAAACTAGTCACTAGTGAGCACATTTTATGGCTTTCATATTGCAGAATTGTGGATATCGTTAGAAACCTGAAGGCACGTGAAAGACGTTTCATCCATTTATAGGACTCACAGGAGTTCAAACCTTTTGGGTGTAGGCCGTAACTACCAAACACAATGGATGAAATTGCGCAAAATTCTTAAATCGACCAGAGTTAGACATTAACACCAGTAGATCCTGGCTCAGTGGTCCAGAGGTTAATCGTTCGTATGCAAGGCCGAAGATCCTGGACTCGATTCCTGTAAGTAACAGGAGTCGTGGATGCGCACTTCTGATGGATGCCATACCTGAACGAAACAGTTGTTCACTGCTTCCAGATTTCTAATGGTGGTGGTCTAATGATAAATAAATCACGATTTCGATGTAAAATAACTATCTTCATAATTCTGTAATGAAAAAGAATAGACTTATAAGTTCCGTTTCGTAAATGTTCTAAAATCCAATCAAATATTAACGTAGAATTAATTTAAATCAGTTTGTCAACTAAATTAGATTTTCAAATTAATAATCCTCATTTGTATTTTAATTATTTTCGCTCCTAACTTTAGAAATAACCCGCTTAGTTATCATATAATTTATTTAACGTCCTAGATTATTGAAATAACTAACAAAGTGTTTACGTGCGTGCGTAAAAAATGGTGTTCCAGATTATCATCTGGAATGATAACTCCTAGTAAGTAAAGATCAGAAACATGTGCAAAACAAATATTCTAATTCAATCTTCAACATTGACATGATCACCCATTTAATTTCCCAAAGTCTTCTTTAACTGCTAATAAGATTACATAATTATTAGATTCTATCATTATCACTGATTGCTCCTCTTTTTAACTTAAAATTAGTCAACTAAACAAACAATTACCTGTATTATTTCTCATACGTGAATACTTTCCATTTTGATGAGACTCACAAGCGTAGTACATTGTAGATAAAGTTGGAGAATAAGTAAAATCTAAATGCTATCGTAGTAGAAAAAGGATCTGAGCAGAGTGCGAACAGCGAAGAATGAATAGTGAGGATGTCAGTTACTGAGTTTACCTTGCTCCTCACGACGATAAATCTTTCATAAACTTAGGAATAGTAACACTAGAGTTGTTGATTCACATTTTGTACAGAAAATAATTTCATAAATTATCGTGATTTTATATTATATTGAAAATAACCGAGTCTAATTCTCGTCTGTCCACCAAATGACCACTCACAATTATTAATATCTTCAGTTTACTAATAGCTGTGTGTACATTTTATATAAAAAAAGCTTTCTAGTTAAGATAATGTAGATATAAAATAGAAATATTACTTTATGGGACTATATGTTCCCAGTTGTATCTTTTTTCTGACTTCTGTTTCATGAAACTGATACAAAGCTAACAACTTATGTGTATTATGATGCAATTTAGCTGTTTCTATATACATTCCTACTGTTGTTTTTCGAAATAGCCCATCATTTTTAATATTCTGATCAATGAAATTGAATAAACCATGTATTAAAATTGTCATACATTTAAGGTTTATTGATAGCATGTTTTGTTAGTTCATTATTGAAATAGGTCAACTAAAACCCAATCTAAATAACAAAATTATTCAAATATAGATTTGAATTTTTCATATTCCGGTCAGTCTGTTAGTGTATCTAAACCTCCAGGTCTTGGAATTTAAATAAAACGCTTTAAGATTATGCGATTTTCGAACAAAATTTTGGCTATCATTCCTTTTGAGTACATTGAGTATACACTGATAAAGGACAGCAGGTTAGCTGATCTTTAGTAATTAGCAAGTATTTTTTTTCTTGGAAGGTTTTACTGATACCATTTGTTTAGGTAGGCAGTTCATATCAGTTACCTTTGAATAATCAGTTTGTCATTCGCAACATAGTAATTGATACGTATGTACATCACTTCAAGTTTTCAAACCACATTAGCACTCACAGATAGAATTGTCAATTCAAATCCCTAGTAGTGAAGGTTGTAGCAGAAGTAATGGAGAAGATTAGAGATAGGAGATATGATTCGAGTATTAGAATTCAGTGAAATCTAAAAAGCGGAAAAAAAGCTTAATGGGGTCAGAAGACTTCATTTAACCTTTTCCAAACAAAACTATATCATATGTATCTTCTAAGTTAGCAAGTGAACCTCCTGGTAGAGGGCTAACCCCTGATAAGTTAGATGACGAAGGTGTTAAGTTTAACAGCATGTCGATGACGAAGTTAAATGAGCGAATCGGCAAATGAAATGAAGTGTCACTCGCATGTCTGTGGTCTGCTGTTCTAATTGAGATGTGTGAGGATAAACGTATCCAACCCTTCATGTTTACCTTCTGATTTATAAACCGTCAGGCATTATTTAGTAACGATTGTCTGGACGAGTAAATTACGAGATCTAAGAATACATTGCTCACCACAGTCTCATATTAGGACGAAACATCCGTCCAACGCTTTCAGGTTTTTCACTGGTAGTCCAACACAGGTCAGTTCGTGATTTCAATGAAACTCAAAAATCTTTGCAACCATCATACTGATACATACTAGATTTTTTTACCAATTGGTAATATAGTAATATTAACCAAAAATATCATTCAACTTTGTTGGCAAAGTTATTCATTTTTTATTTCGTTCACGTGACAAGGCAATCTTCTAATAAAAAACAACACTTACCTGTTACTCTCTTGAATATTGTTACATTTTATTCATTCCCTTTTTTAAATTAATATCTATATATCGATATTAAATTCCGATTTTTTCAACTCAACCAATCCTAGGTCAGTTAACCGAGATCAATCCTTTTGTGTATATTATTAAATGTTTGGTAATGAGTACAAATAAAACTTATAAAACCATACTGTGTTTGTTCAACTGACATTGAACAACGAACTACGTGTGTGGCTGTATGTTGTAATATTATTGTATATTAATATTTGATTTTTTTCATTAGCTATTAGTGCATTACCGAAATTATGGGAGAACAAGCTGTCACCACACAACCTAAATCAAGTGTAAGTTTGTTAAACTGTTTAATTTACTTAGTTTTCAAACTTTAAAATTCATAATTTACGTGCACTGAATTCAAGCTTTAACTCGACTTATTCACCTACAAGATTTCAGTAAAAAGTAGTATTGATAGCAATTATCAAACTTAATACCCTAGTGGCGTTAAAAGCTTGGCTTCCTGTCATTTACTTGCATAGTCAAACATCCCACCCCATATTTCAACCTAGGCAATTATTCCCAATACTCAACCTGCCTTTTATTAAATTGATATATATTCACGTACTGAGTAACCTAGCTAAAAAGTCTGTATCATAAAATTACAATTTTCAGATGAATTATTTGCATGTAAACAATTACAATTGTATTATGATAACAAAATCACATACTAGACATTTTTCTGAATGCAACGTTTGTAACGAAACGCCTCTTTCTTGAACCTGCATATTTAAGTTAGGAGAAAAGTTCTAACATCTGAATAAAGTCTGCAAAAATTTGTGATTTTACCTGTGTTACTTATTGCTGCTTACTGTTAGTATGAAGTCAGAGTGATAATTCCGACATATGTATGGAGTTGTGCATATGTATCTATTCCTTATATTCTTTTAAGCCGTAAGCCTTCATAGTATTTCACACGATTCATTTCTCTATTTGATTGAATCGTATTGTGTTGATTTCTTTATACTATCAATCAATCTGATGATCAGTTCAATAGGTAGGTATCGGACAGTATTAACATTTTTCATATTTATTTTTATGTATCATGATTCTTTCTTGTGCTGATTGTGAAATGTCACAAGTTGGCAAAATACACATTGTATGCAATTTATAAATGAATAATTGACAAAGTAGAAATAAGTTTATATTATTGAAAACAATAGTTTGATTGGAAAACAATCCCTTGGCATTTATGTTCATTATATATTGAGTATAAGAATAAATGTTATACGAATATAGATTCCCATTTTGTTTTTTCAGTTGTATTTCTTTTGGTGACAAAATATAGTAATTCATTATTTAAATTTAAATAAAATATAAATTTACTACTTATTTTGAGATTAGTAGTTTTTTCATTGATGCACAGAATTCATATTATGTAGTCCATGGATATAAATGTTTCACAATAAATGCATTGCTTTTTATCACTTTTGATCTCGATTAAATGTCCACTAGCAAATGTGTATAAAACAGTAGTTTAGTTAACATCAAACAAGCATGTATGATATGTATATGTGTAAAGCGTTAAAAAGCATATCATACTGGTAATCAAAATAAATGATGATAAAAATTGATTCTTCGATACGAATTGAAATCAATTCCATACGACATTAATGTTTCATAAGGATGTTTATGCTACTTGGTCTGAAACAAGCTTCATCATATCTATTAGATTTTTTTCACTAGTTTTGAAGGAGTAAACATCTGGAGAGAAGAGTTCAACATTACTGTTTGGCGAAGTTCTGCTATTTTAAAAAACAAAGTTGATATTAGAAGACACTGAACATTGTGTGTCACCGTAATTGATTTTATGTTTTCCTTGAGTATATTAAAAACTCCCATTTTCATCAAAATGAATATCAAATATAGTTTAATTAGTTAACTGTTAGAATCCAGGAAGTAATGAATATCTTTTTTTTGTCGTATTATGAAATTCCTTAACATTAACTATGAATAACCTTAATAGAGTAATGGAACAAAAGACCTTGTTATCTAGCTCCCGTGGAGCACTTAACTTTGAAACCATTGAGTCTGGATCCAATGAAATATCTTGTTTCGATTTATTATTTCACATTACGATTACTTGTGTCAAATAAGAGATTCAATTCTTGACAAATTATTTTTAGTAAGGTAGATCATAAAATTATTAAGTTTATCCTAATGGTTGATGAGAGGAATATGCTCTAAGACAGAATTGTTGAAAAATGTAAGCATGAACCTGTAAAATTAAAACGTAACTTTATTATATTTGTCAATGTAACTTACTTCACAGAATCAGTTGAAGTGATAGATAAGTGAATTCTATTAAAATCTATTTCTGAACTTCAAAATTCCTATGTGGATAAGAAACATGGATATATTAAATAATACAGTATAGCCAATGAATTTTTATCAGAGACATATTAAAAATACTTGTTTCTGAAACTTCTTTACTTTTCATGAGAATTAGCTGTCATTCATATCAGTGTCCATTGTTTATCAGTTAACGTTCGTTTCATTCATTGTATGAATTAAAAACTCATTCATCATTAATCCTAATCCATAATTGTAGCAACGGTAATGACTATCTAAGTCAAAACCTTGTCATTCCTTTGACGCTTTCTTAGTTAATTCAAATTATCCAGTAGCGAATAATAACTAATTACTTAATAATAATAATAATAATAATAATAATAATAATAATAATAATTCATTTGAAACGTTTTCTGTTTCAATTTAATTTGTGTTTTGTCAAATTTAATTAAAATGCTTGCTAATTATCTATTAAACATTATAGAAAATCGTTAAAATTATTGTTTTTCCTTGTTCTTCATAAAAGAAAAAAAAAAGGTGTTTCATTCAAAGCACTAATTAAAATTAATAATTTATCGTAACCGGATCGTTTCATTGACATTTTTTCCTTTTTAATCGATTTCTTATTTTCCTCACCCCTTTCTATTCAAATTCAACATACATACACAAATACAAATATAAGTTTACCGATTGCTTTGTCCAAATTTTCAACACTTTAAAATCAATTTTCTGTTGTGTTGGTTTTCTTTTTTCCATATGGGTCAAATCTATAAGAGTGTGTTATACGAAATAGTTAAAAGAAATGCATACTATACGTACACTTTTAGATTAATTTTTTTTTTGTAATTCTTATTGTTTTATGTTCATTTATTATGTATAGTGTCATATAACACCTTTCAGAAATATTTGACTTAATGTAAAAATCATTACTCATTTAATAATTATTGTTATTATTTATGATTATCAATTAATTTGACTTTAAATGCTTTTGATTAATTGAAATAACAGTTGAATATAGAAAATAATAACTATTCACATACTGTATGTAAAGTTCTAAAGATATTTTTACAAAAATATAATTAATGTTTTATCAATGAAATATTATTCCTTTTTAAATTATCACAATTATTGACATCAATTTCAAAATAATTTCAAATATATTTATCCCATTCGATTGATTGATACAATTTTTTATCATTTTGATGGCATTTCTTCTATGTATTTCGGTTTGTTTAAAATATTCGTGTTCAGATCATTTTGTAAACTTAATAAGTTACTTAGTAAAATAATTATTTCGGTAACAGATTAAATTTTTTAAAATATTTGAAATGAGAAAAAATGATTTAGTCCTGAGTTGCTGTTTGTTGGTTGGTTTGTTTATTTGTACTGATAATAATAATAATAATAATTGATCAATGAAATTAGTGCTCCTTATTTCATTTTTCTTTCTACGTAGTCTTAATGAATTTCAGCATAGAGTAAATCATTTTTATTGTTTATAAAACTGTATATTATCAGTGTGTACAAAATACTTGAGAGTGAAGACATTGCTTTCAATACCATAGTGTTTAAATGTATAGTCTTTAAACTTATCTGCATGCACAAATATAAAACAACTCAAAATTGATGCAATCTAGTATATTTCAGTATGTTTGTAAGGGAGATTTTTCAAAAAAGTTACATAGAAATTGTATATGTGAACTTTTTTAGTGTTTGAATTTTATTAACACTCATTAACCACTGAACAAAAGTATTTTATCGTATCTTCGTGTCTTTATGAATAATAGAGATATGATTTTTTTTTTTTACTAGATCTATTGATTAATTCACACTACCCACTGAAATTTTTAGGTATATGTAATTGACAAGTCAACAAACAGGATAAGGTAAAGTGAGCTAAAATTATCCTAACTCAGGTTAAAAAAAGCATTGACTGAAGTTTGCATTTCTAACACTTTTTTGTCTATGAATGAGGTTATATTCCTATTATATACTTTAGTTTCATGACTGACAGTTCACGAGACTACATTGATCTCTTTTCCCTAATATTTACCTCTATCAATCATACATTTGTAGTTTATAAATAACACTTAAACATTGTAAATAAAATCACATGGGTTATTCGTTCTTATACTAATACTCATAATGGTTCAAATTCTCCAAGATGTATTACTGCTGAACATTTAATCACTATATACTAATCGCATTAGTATGAAAGTGTATTATTATTATTATTATTACCATTATTATTATTAATTCATTTCCAGCTGACATCTCTGTGCGTAAAATGATCTATAGAAAGAGTATCAGACTTTAAACAACAATCTGAAAACAGATATCTTCTTTCCTTACAAGGTGTATTCTGCAGTTGCCGAAAATGGACTATTGTTATAGGTTAAACTTATTGATATACAATACTGTTATTAATAAGTAGTAAAATTTTTAGAATATAAAATTATACTGAACTTTAGAAGCTTAAGATGGAGTGTTTGAATTACTCATTAAATAACACAATCGTATTCATTGACAGATTTTCAAAACTGAATGACTGATTTATTTTTCTCTAGTAAAACAATAGATAAAAATTATTGAAGGCTGTTTGTGAATATTAGTTTGATTAACTTATCTTTACAACATTGTATCTGTTAATAATGAATGTCTGTAAGAGAGAAAAAGGCTAATTTGAGTGTCTGTTTCAATGTCTTTTAATTTACTGAACATCACGTCTTATGTTCTTCAGTGACGGCCAGTTTACTATGAAATGTAGTATCAAATCTTTGTTCTACTGATGGGAATACAAGTTACTAGTTGAATACTTTTTGTGTTTGTATTAGTTGATATGATCACTGTCAATTACTTTAATATATTTTTCCAGAAAATTGAAGAGAGCAGAGAATGGGAATCAGGCTTGTTTCAGTGTACAAATGACATTACTAGTTGTAAGTTTGTTACAAACTGATAAATTTGTTTCATGATAATTATTTTAGCAAAATATGTTGGATTTGTCAAAAGAATATCTTAGGGCTGTTTTTTGTTGAGATCACAAACAGATCTAGGTTAGAACACCTTTGAAAACTAAAAAGCATCACACAGATGAACTTCTCGGAAGCATAATCGAACTAATGGTTTTCGATCTCACATAAGAACGCTTATCCTCTAGACGACCGAGACGGCACTAAATAGTTTTAAAGTCTGCTTTAGGATATTACACGATCATCTTTTATTATTCGAGATTAAAATTATTGGGTTTTTTATTAACAACTGTGGGGTCACGTATGAGATGATGAGAAGTCCTACACTAAAATAAATATCCCGTGCATCTAGATTTTCCATGGTCTTTTACCTTGAACCAGTTTGCGGTTTTAATAAAATTAGGCAATTTTTGCAGACAGACAGACAGATACAACACAGAACTTCGTATGTATGTACATCAGTTCAGGTTGCCATACCACATCAGCACAGAGACGTAACTGTCAGTTCAAATGCAACAGTGATAGCGATAGTAGAATTATTAGCAGCAATGGAGAAGATTAGGGAGAGAAGATATGATATAAATCAGTGAGATAAGTTTAGAAGGAGAAAGAGATTATGAGGAATTCAGAAGGTTAGAATAAGAGAGAACACAAAGAGTGGATGCACCTGTGCCATTGCAAACGATTCTGAGCCATGTCGTTCAAGGCCTCTAACCATTGGTGACTTTCGTCTCGCGGACCCCAACCAGATAGCCTACGACTACCAACATGACTCAGTCCACTTGTCAGTGACTTCATGGATTTCTGCCATATTTTGGTCTGGCCGCCACTAGCTTTCTTCCAACCTATTCCTACACCACAAAACATAGCTCGACGAGGCAGTCGGTGGTTAGGCATACGCAACACATGTCCCAACCACCTCAACTGATGAAGCTTCAATGCTTCATCTATTGATTCGCCATCCTTACCTAGAACTTGTTTCCTAACGATAGCATTTCTTATGCAGTTGTCCCAGGATATACAAGCAATGCTTTGGAGACACCGATGATCGAAGACTAGTAACCTACGAATGTCCTCTACTCTTAACGGCCATGTTTCGGATCCATATAGTAGGACGGAGCGAACTGCTACTTCTACTTCACGTTCAAGAATTTTTCACAATTTAAAATCACAGTTATCTGTTCAAAAACTGCTTGATGGTAATCGATGAACAATACATTTTAAGCATTTTGAAGGTCAGGCAATTACTTAACAATGGGATTAGGTGTTGATTATGTATTATCGCTAATCCATTAAAGTTACAAATTTAAATCATAGGAAACCAGATCAGCTGTCTATACTGTTGGGAACGTTAGATACCCAGAACTCGCTTGATTAATGCCTTATCTTGGATTTCTTGTTTGCGGGCATGGGCTGATCAGTTGACCTTGAGATTTCATTTCCCACGAGTAAAATCTTTGGCTGTGATTGACTGCTGTGTATTTTAGTGTGCTATTTTTGTGACTGTCCCAAGGACGTTTCTATGATGTATAAATAAACGAGTGTTGTGTGCTTAATTTCATTGTGATTGCCGGGTGTTGTTGAATATACTTTCTACGCTTATCAATACTTCTGTTTTGCAGTTGGGATTCAAGGTAGCCTACCTGGACGCTGGTTCATTGTCTCGTTCGTGTTTATCGACTAAGGTGAACTCGTAATAACTTCAAGCGTACCTAGTGAAGAACGTAACATATACTTAGACACTTTCTACGTATACTCAAGGTACTTGGTGAATTCTCTATTAAGCTTATGAATAGTCACTGCTGAAGAGTGATATAATAGGATGAAACAACTGTCTAGAACCTAACAGATTTTAATGATTGTCTGACTAAGGTCAGTTAGTGAGATAAACTGCAAAACTCTGTGTTTGTCAAAGCCACAAGTGTATGGTATTTTCATTAATCTCATTCTCTTGATAACAATTCTGAACAAATCATTACTAATAAAAAGCTGAAAATACATAGCGAGTATTAAAAAAAACAGGGATTTTTTTATATGACTGAATTTAATTAAAAAAACTGATACTGCATTTGGAAAATATTAGAGATTGTTAATTTAATAACGACGTTGATGATTTTAAAAGTTGATTCAGACTTGGCAGTTTTAAGGAATATAGTAAAAAAAGTAAAACGTTGTAATGCATTTGTATTTTTCATAGTTATTAATCTATAAGGGATTCTTTGTTACAATTTCTAGCAAACAGATTTAGTAAACTTGATAACAAATGTACACAAATGTTTCAAAGTTAAACAACTTTTCTTTAAATAATCTGAAAGAAACTTCCTGAGACGTTTAATGCTTAAAAACCATAATCATACTATTCAATTAGTGAGTTATCATTAGTTTTATGCTGTCGAATACATAACAACGATTTAATTTTATCCATCAAGTTGGAATGCTATCAATTATCTCCATGTCACAACATCATGATGTCAATCACCTTCGTACAATTAGATAAATAATTGGCAAAACGTAATGAACTTTGTTGTCCATTAATTAAAACTCGTCAAAAAAGTACATCTCAGCTTTACAAGTTTGTTGCAACCTGAGAAGCTCATGAGCAGTCTCTAGCTATGACAGTGAATGGTGCTAGTTCGAATCTAATAATGTGCTTTATTTCTCAACAAGTTACATGCTCTCCCTTCCTGACAAGTGCTAACTAACACAAATCCTAAGCTATGCACTTTACTATAATTGCATCTCATCACTTTACATTAAATCTTATTAACCTTTACAGTCAAATATGTTTTTAGTCAGACTTAGAAACTTATCCTAGTCAACTTTGAATATGGTTGGTTAAATGTAAACAAGTATTCCAACAGTTGGATTTAGCTTGACGCTATCTACATCAATATTTGTCTGTTTATTAAAAACCCAAGTTATTAGTAAAACTATGAGAATAGCATTATGCTTAACGTCACCTTCATATGTAAAGTTAAGTTAAGTTCTTGATTTTTATTACTAAAATAACCTAAATGTTCAATGAACTGGTTATCCAGTCTACTTTTTAACAAGTGATTGTATGTATATATTGTAAGATTATAGCGGAACCACAGAATGATCCACTATACATATTACTCTTGCATATTGTGTTTCATGATAATCAATTCAGTTTAGTTAAAAATCTCTATAGAAAATTCAAAAATGACAAATTTCCAACTGAATAAACTGTTTATCATCATATTCAGGCTTTGCTTTTAGAAATCAATAAATATCATAGTCAATGCTAAGAACAGAGAGACAAAAGTTTAACAAGAATCAGTCGATTTTATAAATCGCACACAATAAAATTCTATGTATTTGAATTGAAACAATTCATTTAACAATTAATAATGTATATCTCTTTCTCTTCAATTTATAAAACCTAGGTATTTTGTCATTGTTTTGCCCGTGCCCATATTTATGCTATTTATATTCATATGCCAATGAACCATGTTGGTTACCTTGCATTGGAGCTGGAACTGGTCCACTTAGAATGCGTCAACGTTATAGGCATAATATTAAAGTATGAGTTAATATTATTCTAGAGTTTTTTTTCTAAGTTTTATATAATTATTAATATTCATAAGAAGTAAATTAAATAATTATAAAGAAAACAATCATTTTAGTAAGCATAACTCTGTTAATCAGTATGATGAATGCAATCGAATAAAATGGTTCACTTCAGTTTACAATATATTTTATGTTGAGGAAGTGTGTAGATTATTGGATTAAAAGAAAATAGTGTTTGATAAAAGAGTACTGATTGATTTCTTGACAGAACATGATTTAAGGCAACTTTAAACCATAGAGGCTTTAAGCAATATTACATAACGTAGTCTTTAACCTAGAAAGTTCTGGGAAGTATAAATGAGGCAACAAAAATCGGAGTTTACAAGAATAGATAAACTGAACTTTTCAATTATAAGCTAGCTTAACTGCTAATGTTTTTTGGTCAAAACACAAGTGCATAGAAGAATCTGAGTGTACTTATATGTTTGGCTACGTGGCTTGTCCTAGTTTTTGGACAAACTAACATACCCATTCTCTTCGAATTATGATTCACATATGTTTTGACTTTGTTAATTATCCTCTTTTATCCTTAGTTGTTTTAATTTGTGTGTGTGTATATACACTGCTTACTTCGCTTATCACATGTCTAGCTTATTTTTGTCTGACTACAACTAATTAGTCGTGCCTCATCACATTCGATTGGTCCATTCACTCCGCTCTTACGCTTTGCGTTTTTGTCTTTCTGCTCACTTAAGAAAATCGAATAACTCTATTCAGCTTAAATCGTTTTGAGCTTTTAATTGCACTAACAGGGTTCGCCTAAGAATAATATACAGACATTAGATGGAAGATTTATTTCATTAGCATATTTAACCATTCATCCGAAACGGAATCAGATCTCGGGCCACTAAAAGAGATTGGGGAGAAACGTTACACCAAGTTAAATAATATTTTATTCACCATTTATCCCTGGTGATGAGACGTAATCTGCGTTCCTTACTGTTTTCTCTCTCTAAAGCTAAAGTTAGCAGTATATCTTTTCAAAATGAACTTGAGGCTAGCTACTAGAGAAAATTATTCGAAGTTTGTTAATAAAACATTCATTTTACTGAAAATCAAAGAAATATATTCTATATTTCACTTACGACTCTCATTTCTGTTCATTTCAGTTTACCAATTGAGCAAACATGCTTTTCTAAGTCTTCTGATCGGTTATGAATGAATGAATTTGATTAGTCCAAACTAACCTCAAACTAATAACTGATCACCCATTTTTAATAAACTACCAAGTTGATAGTAATCTACTAAAAGCCATCGTTCTAAATTCGCTGGAAACAGACAAACTAACTCAATTTACGATTCTCAAGTAGACGGTATGCAGAAATAACATTTAGTTTGTAGTGCCTCCACATATATTCGAATTCGCTCATATTTAATTTGGTTAAGTCTTTTGATTAACTTGTTTAACCAAGCGGTTGACATAGCAACAACTTATATTACCATTGGCTTTTACTATTGTCTGGTTTGTATGAGCTGGTATGCCTCGACATTGCTGCATACGCGAATATTTATCCTACTCGCCTTAACGTTAACCTCTTAAATATTTCGATGACTCAGACATTTTCCTATGTATAAATATATGCACATTTTTGTCTTATTGACTAACACACCAATTCGCTGACTCTCTAACTTGCTTGCCCTTCTCTGTGTGCTTGTGGTCTGCTGGTTCATTGTGGTGTGCCAAAATAAACGTATTCAACACTTCGTATTCGCCTTCTGATTTATAAACCGTGTAGCCCTATTTAATAACGGTTGTCTGGACGAACAAATTACGAAGTCTAAGAACAAGTTGGATACCGACCGTTTCGAAACTCGTGATGCACTGGCCAACATAAGTTCTCGAGATAGTCGTATCATAAAGCCCTTATTTTTTAAAGTTTACTGTACATCAGTCTCATCTTCTTCAAATTACTGTCAAGTTGTAACAAATTATTTGTATTATTTAAAATGTCCCTCGAATTCCTCAGAAGTTTGTCTCTTCAGTTGCCTTCTTGCTGAGTGCCTTATTGTCTCCTTATTGATCCAAAGTACAGATGGCCTTTCTCAATTCGGTCCATGGTCTTTAATCACCTTAAAAGGAAATTCGCGATACAGAACGAGCACCGACATAAGAAATCAGTGGTAGTTATCTTCAAAATTATATCATTTCCATATAGTTCGCAACCTTAATTCAAATACTGATGTGCTCAAAAAGAACTTTGCAACAGGCTTAAACATTTTTTCCATGTTTGCAGAAAAACGTTATTTGCCCAGTTACCTTCTTGAATTCAAAGAAATGGCATTCTTTGAAAAGCATCACCATTTGAATTTAGTTTGATTTATCATTTTACCTGTTGATGCTCAATCTTCTCAATAATGAAAATTTTTTTCTGATCTAAATGTATCGAAAGAACTGTAAATAGTACATCATCAATCAATAGAAATACAACTACGTTATGTATTCGTTTCAGCACCATATTTTCCAGTTGGAGAAGTCAAAAGTCTCCATAATTATATCGTTCGCCATTCTATCAATAAACCATATCAATGTTGGATTTTGTGGTGATGATAACATTTTTATAGACTTTTAATCACAAATGGATCTTAGTTACACCACTCAAATGAAAACCTGCAGTTTGACCGAGCAAATCTTAACTAAAAATTTTGATCAGTTTTGACCACCCATTAACTTAAAAACATAAATATCAGATATTTATAGAAATGATGAATTAGTATTAACACTTCAAAAATGCCTTAATCACTTACAACAACACAAAAAATATCATTTCTAAGTTTTTTTTGTAACTGATGTGAATGTTAGTAATGCAATTAATATTCAGATCTTAATTTCATTAGTGAGTGATATTCACAACACACATCCTACGATCATTTACTGTATTAGGTACCTCTTAATCATACAGTTTTGTATTTCAATTGTTTATATAGAGATGTTAACTGATTCTATGAGAATAACATTATTTGTTAGACAATTGTGTTAAAATTCTATTACCCTCTGGTATCAGTTCATTTAAGAGGCCTAAATCAATAATTTCATGATTAATTATCTATTAACTATTTTATATAATTGAACATGATTTCTATGCAACGATTTAACTACCAAAACATGTTAATAAAAATTTTCTCTCATAACATAGTGTTTTGAATTAAATTCCGATCTTATATCTGCGTAAATATACCCCTACAATGAGTCACATAATTATCGATGTTCTATACATTTAATCTTTACACCGAAGAAAATTGGGTGAGGTCGAGCAAAAATCCCTAGATCAATCAGAGGTAGACATTAACACCGTTGGCTGACGGCCCAGTGGTCCAATGGTTGGGCCTTCGCGCACAATACCGAAGGTCCATGGTTCGAACCCTGCGAGGTGCAAGATTCGTGGATGCGCACTGCTGATGAGTCTCATACTAGGACGAAACGGCCGTCCAGTGTTTCCAGGTTTCTAATGGTGGTCTAACAATGATTGATTGATGATTTCAAATGTGTAAAAACACTAATCTCTATAAAGCTAATTGAAAATATTTAATCTTTGGCTTAATTTGAACTATTTTCTTTTTAGGGTTCAATAACGAATGACTTTTTACTATCATGTATATGTACACCATGTGTTATGTGTCAGTTAAAAAGAGATATGGATTATGTGATTAAAAATAATGAAGATGTTTAAAATGTCTACATAAAAAATTCAAGCTATTTATATATATCAACCAAAAATCGAAATCATTTGTGTCAAAGTGCATCAAGTATCATTATTTTGAGCGAGAAAAAAAAAGTGTTGACAATTTACAATATCTTTCCACCTTAAAAAATTATCTAACTAAATATTGAATTATATGATTATGATTGATGGTAATGGTTTTTTATTACTGTCCCTGGATTAACTTATTTATGAATAAATTCATTGAATTATCCTGATACTTTTCTCACTGTACTCCATTTTGTTTGTCAAACTCATTTATTGCTCCTAGTGGGTCATAAGAATGAAGAAACAATAAGACAAATAGATCATATTCATATGATAGTGACATCAGATGCAGTATCTATTTACATTCTACACAAATAACCGTTAATATTAAGAGTAATAAATTTCCTCTCACCTGGTGATGAACTTTGGCAGGAAGATGTTAGGCTCAATGCATTGGTACTGGATCTAGGAACAGGCTTCTTAGCACTTCTGGATCGCTTTGGCTTTTTCTGTAGGCAAAAGCCATCTTTATGACCGATGACTTTACACTTCCTGCATCTATGCTGCCTAAATGGGCAGTTCCGTACATAGTGCCATGAACCGCAGTGCCAGCAAGCAGAAGGTGGATTCATTTTGGGTTTTTGGGCCGAATTGGAATTTTTCTTTTCACTAATGGAATGCACGTATGATGAGAGGCCCTTGTTTTCGACCATGGAGGTATCATGCTTCAAGTTTACTAATCTCTGGCACTCTGCAGTTATTTCTTGAAGCGAGATGTTTGGGCACTGTTCAATTTTACTTAGGATTCTGGTTCTTATATCAGCATCGTCGGGAGATTGTAAGCTGCACACAAACACAAGGCACTTAAACTGATCTTCCGTCATTGATTATAATTTAAATCGTTCGCATTAACTATTTACTAAGCCAGCATGCTTTACCCAGTCATCTTCATTTGACTTGATTATTTTGAGGCATTGATAACGAATATTAAAGAGAGATGACTGTTCAGAGAAGATTTGCGACAGCGTATCAATTGTAGCATCAAAAGAGAAATCTCGTGGGTTCTTTGGGAGGATGAAATTACTATAACGTTCGTGTTCGATTGTGCCGAGCTTTCTCAAAAGGATTCTGAGTTTGGTGGCGTCATCAAGATTGTTGAGGTCGACCTTGAACAAATCCTCATACTTCTTAAACCAAGACTCGAAAGTCACACCAGCAAGGCCATCAAAATGAAATTCATGAATGGAATTTACTATCGAGTCTGTATGCGGATTATATGAATCATCGGCAAAACCTCTGTGATTCAAATTCATTTGTTTCATTAACAGCTCCAACATACGTTCCTGGAACTGTTCATATCGTTTACCTTGACGTTCCAGTAAAGATTCTAACTGTTCAAGATTAATTGACATTGTGAATTGTGAGCCCCGTCGCCACTGATATGTTCGGCACTTAGGATGCTTGATGCTATTACGAGTTTACCTTAGTCGATAAACGCGAACGATGCTTTTACCAGCTTCCAGGGAGGCTACCTTGAATCCAACGGTAAAACAGAAGTCTTGGTAAGCGTAGAAAGTATATTCTACAAACACCCAGCAATCACACAACAACCAAGCATACAACTCTCGTTTATTTATACAACATAACAACGTCCTTGAGACAGTTAAGAAAATAGCATACTAAAATACACAGCAGCCAATCACAGCCATGGATTTTCCTGGTGGGAATAGAAATCTCAATGTCATTTGATCAGCCCCTGCTGGCGCACGTGAAAAACCGAAATACGGCATTATCAAGTGAATTTTGGGGATCTAACATCCCCAACAATTTTACACTTCATGAACTTCTATCATATCGAAAGGAGATGATTAAAATATGAATTTGAAGCTGAAGTTGTTGATAAAGGACAAGTAGAGATCGTTAGTAAAATAAATAGTTAGGTTGTCTATTTTCATTAAACAAGGTAGTTTCGAGTTAGATAGATGGGACATCTATGTAGATGGTTCTTAGTTAGCATTGTACCATGTATGTACGAGTTCATTGATCTGTACAACTCTTTAGAGTTCCTTAAAGAATTCTTAGAAAGTTGCAACAAGTCTGACAATACTTCAACCAATCATCGCTGAATAGAAACACTGGAGAATGCTAGGTAAACGATGCAGTATATGTCATATTGGAATTGGTTAATTACGGATTTTTCTACCAATTTGAACTTGCCTTCAACAGCTGTTAGAGCACTAAGATCATGCATAAACACATAAATATCTTTATTACTGTACCTGAACAGATCTCCTAAGGCATCTTTCGACTCCGTCAGAACTTGTCACTAAGGCGTTTGAAAGCCTTCTCAACGTTAGTTACTGTTGAATACCTGAAAGGTATTTGTCTAACTGAACAAAATTTGATGTGGTACATTTAATTATTGTTGATTTTTTGTGCACAGAAAATATGAATTACTATTTATTATTACCGATACTTAATTTTTCCTCCTAGAATTTCATTGAGTATGTTATTCGTACTTGTTTCTACTGTGACACATTGTCCATTTGCTTCAACTTTTATCCCAACTTGTGAATTTCGTTCTGATGATGTTATTTATAAGAACAATGAAAACCTCACAACGAAACCATCCAACTCCGAGAACGAAAGTCAATCAAACTACAGACATTTATATAAACTATTATCTCACCTTTCCAAGTGATTCATCTGATGTCTTATCTAAATAGCTTTCCTAATGATGTTATTCTAAATTAAAAGCTTGCACAAATTCGAATTTCACAAAGTAGTCGATTGGTTAATTTTGGAGACTGGTTACGTAATTAACAGACGGAAATGAACAACAGAGGTGTGATCTTGATAATGAGCTAGTGGCTATCGTATACATTGAGGCTATTTTAACATTTTTGAACACTATGATTAAGTTTATCTACGTGATTTTCAGTTACTGTAAAGAGCGAAATTAGGAATAGTGTGGATGTTGGATGGACTTAATTTGTATAGATCTAATGACTAATGTCGATTGAGTGTGTAAGTAGATTTTCTTATTGTTCTTTACCATTTAATAATCTTCATAGAATATTGTAAGGAGAATGTAGTAAAATAGATTGTTTCAATCACTGTGGTATAAAAGTTACAGACGATAAAGGTGAATATATTTTTCTATTAGTAACCACATATCGAGTTCCACGTATTCTCGAATGAAGAGATTAGCACATGTAAAAAGTATTTGAAATTGCTTAAATATTGTATCTTTGGGTTGACCGTGTTTCAAACAACTATTATGATTTATTCTGACTTGGATTTCCTATTGGACAGGATCATTTTATGAACTAAACTGGTAGATTTTCATAAGAGATGACAAATACAGTATTCTCATAATATTGAACCGAATTTTAATTGAAAATGCATTCAGTGAAAGTGAGTTTAACTAATAAATAAAATAATTCACTAATCGTCATCCTTATGTGGTGTATCATAAACACCAATATAGTTTGAATCTCACATAATAAAGATTTTCTTGATATGTTATTATTGTCTAGTCTCTAAAGGGGAACCGTCATGAACTAGGGTCTCTTGGTTGTTTATTTTTTTCTTATTATTGAAGTGCCGTCATAACATTTTGCACGAATACAAAACTCCGGAGGCTGAATAGATCTCTTCTAAATATATAAGTTAGGTTTCCTGGAGTGGATCCAGATGGCTCCAGCTGGGCCAAGGAGTCGTAACCTAGCTTCTTTTAGGTAGATTGTTCGGAATTTGATGTACGAGACAGAAGGCTTCACCTATTTTAAAATGATGTTCACCAAGTGAGAAAAGATCTTACTGTGAATAGATTTGGTTACTGCTTATCCTAACCATGCCAATACACGTTCACGAGTATGCAACAATAAACCTCTCTGAGTACGGCCTATTTAACTAGCTCCGCAGAACTAGTTAAATCGAAATACATACAAAAATGATATATTCAGCCTCTCTGTCTATCTTGGTCCACGACAAGATCATTTGAATTCTAAACTATGTTATAAACCTCTCTCCTTCTATCTCCTTTTATGTTTATGTTTTTCTTAATCCACACATTTATCTTTCCCAAGTCACAAGAATTTTCATTTTTTATTTTTATCATATCTACTTCTACTACAGCGCTTGTATTACAAATTATCGTCACAACGTTATTATTATTATTATCACTATTATTATCTTGATTGTCCAGACAAAATTTCTCCTACCACGCATTTTATTCACATGATCTGTTGTACTATTGATAACAACTTGACATCTTACTTTGAATTCTTATGACCTTTATTAAATGACCTGTCCAATTTACAAATAACACAATCTTGAAGTACTTATACTGTGACAGATCCAAACTTCCACCATTTTTAACACACAACATTGTCTAATACATTAATGCATGCTTTGTTTTGGTCTTCGTAAATAACACAATAATTATGGACTTAAAACTGAAGAGCCTGATGGCGAGGTAATTGAAAACAATTGTTTACTAAAATATTCTTTGCTTTTTGAATATTCCATGGGGATTTTAACTCACTCAGCTAATCTACAGTGAATAAATCTACTTACTTACATAATTAATTAATTACGCCTGTTAACCCGAATGGTGCATCGACCGCCAACCAGTATTCTCCAACCTGCTCTGTCCTGGCCTTCCCTTTCTTTTTCTATCCAATGGCTATTCATTCTTCTCATGTCTGTCTCCATTTCTCGGTGTAATGCGTTCTTTAGTCTTCCTCATTTCTTGTGGTCTTGAGGATGCGAAGTGAGTTCTTGTCTCGTGACGCAGTTGGGTGCTTTGCTCAATGTGTGTCCAACCCACCTCCAATGATATCTTCTCATTTCTCCCTCAGATGGAATCTGGTTTGTGCTCTCCCACACCAGGTTGTTGCTGGTGCTTATGCAATGAGTTCTTTAAAATGAATAGCTATACATGTTTTGTGCTGGTGTTTAACTTCAATTCGTTGTCCATGTATCCCAAACTTGACCTCGTAATTCAATCGGATGCATCACGTCAACACGTCAAATAGTGTAAACTCAAATATTCAGTATGAAGACAGGCACTTAGTAAAATGATTGGTGTGCAGACACACATGTCGTGTTGTATCGGAGGAAATGCTGCCCTCGCTTTTCTTATCGTTTCAGTTGATCCGTGCTTCAGATGCTGCTGCTTCACTGTTCGTCTTCTCTTGGATTAATTGCTGGATTTCTTGTTTTGTGTGAGATAGGGTGACTAGGTACTCTAGGGGAGATTGTCCAGTTGCATTCTAGCTCTCCACTGTATTCCATGATTTCCCTGGGATACTGAGGTTTTCCTTTTCTATTCTACCGTCAGCAGAAAATTTTAATGAATATACAAAGTAATAATATCATGTCGTAATGTAATCTATTATCTAAAATTTGTTCATTGATTACTTCTTCCCATTTCACGCATTTACATATATATATATATATATATATATATTCACTATCAAGTTGGGCAGCCCAAGCCTGCAGCACACAACACAAAAGCCTCGCACAGCATGTGGTAATTATCTTCGTCTGTTAGGACAATTGGAATGTAAAGTTGCTTTCCGGGATTCGTCGTTTACTGGGGTATGCTATATAACGCCAGCTGATCTAAATTTACTTGGTTTAGATTGGTTCGACCAGCTAAAATTGGCTGATGTCCCGCTAAATACCATATGCAACCTGGTATCACAACGACATGACCCAGAAGCGTATACGAAGAAGCTGATGACAGAGTTTTCAACCATTTTTGAACCTGGATTAGGTCGGTGCACTGCTATGAAAGCAACACTTCGGTTGAAACATGGGGCTAAGCCTGCTTTTCGTCCAAAGAGACCTGTACCGTATGCTACATTAGCAACAGTAGATGAAGAGCTGGATCGCCTTCAACGACAAGGAGTTATTACTCCCGTTTCTTACTCCAGTTGGGCAGCACCTATAGTCGTTATCAAGAAGGCCAACGGAACGATACGTATATGTGCTGACTTCTCTACAGGTCTCAACGCAGCTCTAGAACAGCATCATTATCCTCTGCCAGTTCCAGCAGATCTGTTCACTATGCTGAATGGGGGAAAGTTCTTCGCAAAGCTTGACCTAGCTGATGCTTATTTGCAAGTGGAAGTCGATGAAGCATCTAAAGAGCTGCTTACTATCAACACTCATCGCGGTTTGTTTCAGTATAACCGTCTACCTTTTGGAGTTAAGACTGCCCCATCTATCTTCCAACAACTAATGGATACTATCCTGTCAGATATCTCAGGGGTTGCAGCTTATCTCGATGATATCTTGATTGTTGCGAAGACGTTAGAACAGCTACGGGAACGCACGACATTGGTACTACAACGCATCAGTGACAATGGTTTCCGGTTACGCCCAGAAAAATGCCAGTTTCTATTGCAGTCGGTAAAGTATTTGGGATTCATCTTTGATGCCGACGGTCGCAGACCGGATCCTGAAAACATCCGAGCTATCAAACTGATGCCCACTCCCACTAATGTTTCCGAATTACGATCTTTTCTCGGTTTGATCAGTTATTATTCAGCTTTTGTTCCCTCGATGCATGATATTCGCGCTCCATTGAATTGTCTACTGCAGAAGCATAGCACATGGAACTGGACTAAAGAGTGTGACGCGGCTTTTGGTAAACTCAAGTCTATAATTAGCTCGGAATTGTTATTAACACACTACGATCCATCCATGCCGATCATCGTAGCAGCAGACGCTTCAGCATATGGCCTAGGTGCTGTTATTTCACATCAGTTTCCAGACGCGTCGGAAAAAGCCGTTATGCATGCATCCCGTACACTGACCCCAGCAGAAAAGAAGTATAGCCAGATAGAGAAAGAAGCTCTTGCCTTTGTGTTTGCTGTTTGCCGTTTCCATAAGTTTCTGTACGGTCGAAGATTCACGCTTCTCACAGATCACAAGCCTCTGTTAGCAATATTTGGTTCAAAGTCTGGCATTCCAGCCCATTCTGCAAATCGTCTTCAGCGATGGGCCTTGGTACTTTTGGGGTATGATTTCGAAATCCAATATCGACGCACTCTACAATTCGGTCAAGCAGACGCTTTGTCACGACTCATTAATGATCAAGTGGCGGCTGAGGAAAACATGGTGATCGCATCTCTGTCAGTAGAAGACCACGCAGAATGTTATCTGACAACCGCAGTTCGCGCATTACCGGTGTCTGCAACAGACATACAAAATGCTTCTAGAAACGACCCCATCATCAAGATGACGATGAAATATGTCACTAAAAGTTGGCCGTCGAAAAAGTTTGAAGGTGACATCAAGCAACTGTATCAGCGGCGGGATTCACTATGCATCGTGAACGATTGTCTCATGTTTGGTGAAAGAGTAGTGGTTCCAGAATCCCTTCGTGCAAAAGTGCTGAGACAGTTCCATCTTGGTCATCCTGGGATTAAACGAATGAAGTCCATAGCCAGGAGTTATGCATACTGGCCTCACATGGATCAACATGTCACAGCGTTGGTTGAAAAATGCATCCGGTGTCAGCAGGCGGCAAAGATGAATGCCTAAATTCCGCCGGTTTCATGGCCCAAACCTGAGCATCCTTGGTCCAGGATACATGTCGACTTCGCTGGCCCAATAAATGGAACTATGTATTTAATTGTCGTCGACGCCTTTTCTAAATGGCCGGAAATCAGCCCCGTTATGCCGCCCACTACAACTAAGACTATACAGCTCCTAACTGAAATTTTCTCACGAAATGGCATACCAGATGTGATCGTATCCGACAATGGCTCTCAATTCACCTCTTCCCAATTCCAGAATTTCTGTCAACGGCTAGCTATTAAACACTTACGCTCGCCACCATACCACCCGCAATCGAATGGGCAGGCGGAAAGGTTTGTGGATACGTTTAAAAGAGCACTGCTCAAGTCAAAAGGGGAGGGGACGCCAGCCGAAACGTTACAAAATTTCTTGTACGTCTATCGGACAACACCAAATGAATTGTTACCGGAGCAAAAGTCCCCAGCTGAAATCCTGATGGGAAGAAGATTGAAAACGATTCACAGCCTGATGCATCCGACCAATGCACCCTCATCAGTAGAGACAAAGCAGCAAAGACAATCCGCTTACGAGGTGGGATGCCCTGTGTTTGCCCGCGACTACAGAACGAACCATGGTCCTTGGGTAGAAGCGAGAGTGGTCAGAAGGGTTGGTCGAGTTATGTACGAAGTAGAGGTAGGAGGTGATAAATGGTCACGTCATCGGAATCAGATACGCAGACGGCTAGCCCCAGATCGCCCATCAAGAGCAGAAAGCCTTCCCCTTGACATCTTGCTTGATACCTTCAACCTACCGAGTGCCCCGCCACGAGAAGAAACTCAGCAGCAAACTGTTCTTCGTTCCCGAAGGTATCCCCTCAGACAGCGGCGAACAATAGTCAAGATGCAAGTCAACCACAGGAGAAAACGCTATTAAAAAGGGGAGGAGTGTTGGGGATGTTAGATCCCCAAAATTCACTTGATAATGCCGTATTTCGGTTTTTCACGTGCGCCAGCACGGGCTGATCAAACGACCTTGAGATTTCAATTCCCACCAGGAAAATCCATGGCTGTGATTGGCTGCTGTGTATTTTAGTATGCTATTTTCTTAACTGTCTCAAGGACGTTGTTATGTTGTATAAATAAACGAGAGTTGTATGCTTGGTTGTTGTGTGATTGCTGGGTGTTTGTAGAATATACTTTCTACGCTTACCAAGACTTCTGTTTTACCGTTGGATTCAAGATAGCCTCCCTGGAAGCTGGTAAAAGCATCGTTCGCGTTTATCGACTAAGGTAAACTCGTAATAGCATCAAGCATCCTAAGTGCCGAACATATCAAAAATCCACGTCATCAAAAAGCAAGATTCTTTAGAAAAAGATTGAAATATTTTATTTTCTAATTTATTGTAACAATTAATTGATCATTTAAATTGTGTTAGAGTGTTTGTCCCATTGATGCCATATATTTCATATCTCGCCTTAACTGGCATAAAACAAGACTAGGACAACAACACGTCATACAATGATCATCAATTAATGAGCCCTAACAAAATAGAAATGATTAAAATACATCATTGTTAATAATAATATTGGTAAATTTAAACAAGTGAATAACTTCATATAGCTATTGAAAATTAGTAGTCACTAGATTGCTATTTCTAACTAAAATGAGACTCCTTAGCAATGCACATTCACAGCTCCACAGGAAATTGAACAAGTGCCTAATCTCTGAACATGTTGTTGATGTATGCTAACTGAGGCGTTTCGTACTACGACGAAATGGTTGTTCACTACTTCCTGGCTTTCATTGATCGTGAAACTAAAACCAATCAGTGATATAAGCTATGATCGATCACTTAAAAATCTTCACAGACATCCTACACTCATTAAAACAGATTCGGAAATGAGTGCACTGAATGGTGACAATGAAATTCTCTGATGGTATTCGACGGAAATTATCAGATCATTTATAGTTAAGTATAACGAGGAATAACATTGTGAGAATAAGTTTAACGGATCATATCCAGAAAATGATCATATTATCCAGTGTTGTCTGGTGTCACAATCTATATATAATGTTTAATTTTTTTTTCTAGACTAAACACATACAAATTATTGATTGAATCATGATAAAATTTTCGGAACTTTGAACGCTGTAAATTTGTAATTTTCGTAATTTGAACAAGGAAAATGCGTCGAGAGTTGTCACATTGTACAGTTTATTTAAATCGCTTTTTTAAATCTTCAACTTATTTCAACTCATAATTTGACTGATTAACGTGACTAATATGTTAGCAGATAATAATAATTTAAAATGTAATTAGAATATATTAAAAAACGATGGATATAATAATAAATAATAATAATAATAATAATAATAAAATAACTGAACAGTAATCACCTTTCAGATTGAAACGACTGAAACTAGGTAGATATGCAATAACTTCCTGATTTAGATGATAAACTCATTCGGATAATCATGCAAACCTGTTGTCATCTCATCACAACTACTCAGTAATCGGTGCTCCTTCGCTTCGTATTTTATTGCTAATGTTCAAGTAGACTCAGCTGAATGAATTCCTTTTGACTAGCCAATTCATATAGACCAGCATTTATTTTTACAGTCATATTGTGCCTAATTACTCATTTTAGAGCAAAATGTTGCATTCCGTTATCACAAATAGATCTGAGAACCGAAAATGTTTGATAAACAGTATTTAAAAAGACCACAAAATCACGATGACAAAAACTAGAATCATTAATAAAACAGTAAAACGTACAGTTATGTTGTTTTTCACACGATATTTAATGCGTAGAGGGAAAACACCAACTCCTAATAAAGGAAGCCAACATGCCTCTTTTGAAATGTTATAAAGATGACAAAGATAGCAAGGGAAGCAAAATCCTCCACAAAAGCCTGTGAAAAAGAACAACATAAAAACGAGCGATTCGATTTTCTTGTTAGATTCTGTAGAATAGCGGTTGAGTTCACCTGAATAACGTACCCGGGGTCTATTAAGGGCAGAAGACTGTCTTGGTGACGCGGAAACATTTATGTATATTGTATATAAATAATATAAATATGGTTCTACAATAAGTCGTAATTAATTAAATTTAAGCTTAAATTCAACGTGATAAGACAACGACAACAGTCTTTCGTAAAACAGTCCAACATTAAAATGACGGGTTCAAGACACAGCCAATTTATCGATTAACTCAACCAGTAAAATACAAGGAAAAGGGGACGAACGCTGAATACTAATAAGTAACATAGTCATAAATAAGAATTTCACATTTCTTTTAAAGCTTACCGAATTATTGAAGGTGTTTGGTTTATTATTAATCATAGGTAGCAACTGTATTTTCAGACTGATTACCGTTCATCGATCAATTAATGTAAAACTCTCAGTTACACAGTTTGGTAGCGGTCCCACTTACTGGCTTTTAACCCTCTTCATTATGACAATAAGTAACGTGAGTAAGGAGTAGCAGTAATCATCAGCTCCCTCAGGACTCAAGGAACTCTTGGCTGGAGGTCGATCGCTAGGACGATACCCAGATCCACAGCTTCTTGTCACTTACGTTCTAGCGTCCAATGTATTATTCCCAAAGTGAACTTAGTGGTCTAAAAGTAATACACCAGTGGTGTTGACGAAAGATCCTGGATCTGTTATGAAATTGACAAGTCTCTTATTTTGGTAGTAAAATTTGCTATTACTTGTTTAGCGATTGAAGAATAAATGTGACTAAACTGTTTACCTATCAGTATCAATTTAGAAGAAATATAGTACAACGAACAAACAGAAAGCACACGTTCGATTACATTTTAAATTACCCAGTTGTTAGCGAGTACTATTGTCTTTTTGAGAAAAGACAGATTTCGAATCTCGGGTCAGCAAATAAAGCCTACTCAATGAATCGTTATTACTTACACGACCCAAAATCATCAAAACAACTACAAATTCCAGAGCTCCATTCTCTCGCTAGAAAATGTCCTCGTAGTGGTTCCACCTAAAAATGAAATTCATCGTGATGGATCAAGAATTTGAAAATGTTCAAAGCATCAAAAAAACAACTCCAACTAGTTAATTTAGAAAGTGTTTAGTTTTTTTTACGTTTGTTTGGAAACTAAACTCACTTATCTCTCTCAAAATATATAATTTGGATTGTGGATCTGTCTGACAATAAAGCAGCTGGTGTGCCCTGTTGTTTGCTTTCTATCAGGTAAGCATAATACATTTTTTACTTCATTTTAAGCCACTTAAGAACTGTTTAAATAAAATAAGACTACTAACAAGAGGAGTTAGGTTGTATGTAATTTGTCTATCATTGTTTTGTTTTTCACTGCAGAACATATAATTTAGTTCACATAATAAGACTTGTGAATTGGAAAAGATTACCTAAATGAATATACTACAGACTTCAAGGTCATAGCTTCTCACTTAATTGTTTAATCAGTCAGTCAGCTACAACGTAGAAGTTTGTACGTACGTACATCAGTTCAAGTTGCCACACCACATCAGCACACACAGATGGCCCTGTCAATAGAGACTCCATAGTAGTATAGGTATGACCCAACCAGCTAGTTAGTCTACACCTACCAACATGGCTCACAATAAATACAGGTGATTTTTTTCACTAGTTCTATTTTGACGCTGCAGGATTCTAGATTTGAAAAATAAAATTAGCATGAAGACCCGCAATATTTATCAGAATCACAATTTTAAGATATTGGTTGGTGAAAGTGGTAATCAGTCACAGGAACGTATGATTGGTATTGTAAATAGAATCAGGACATTACACAATCAAACGTTTTTCTTCACAAATACTTTTTGGAATACCTAGAATAAGTTCAGATTGTGTATTTCATTGGCTTGTGATTGAGCATTTCATTTTGTGCTTTGTTGAGATATCTAGCACCTCGATTTGTCTGGATTTTCTTTTGGAACTCATCGATGTCAACTGAACTAACAGACTATGGAGAAACTGAACCGTTATTTCTCCTTAGATCTCGAGTTATACGCATTTTTATTGCGCCATTAGGTGAAAATACTATGATCCCTCCTTCCAATATACGTTAATTGTTATTATTAACTCGACAGGTTTGTGAAAAATGTTCAATTTTTAGGTTACACCACACAATGACCTTAGCGACTTCAATTATATCGAGTGTACGACACGATTTACCAACAAGAATGGACAATTGATCATTAATATAAATAATTTGATGCCAAACCAATGGTCGGATTAATGAGGAATTACCAAAAGTCTTGAGCTCAACCCCTGGTAAATTTTTGGGTGCGTTTTCCTGAAGACATTCAAACCAGGATGTATGAATTCTCTAGTACTTATCGGTTTTCAATGATTGTCTAGCGAAACTTAGTCATTGTGGTGAATAAACTCGGTAAAATTGAGGACGAAAAACACTTGATGAAACTGAACCTGGCCACCTGTAATTTCAGAAACTCATCTGAACACCAGCTAGTGATGAGCACGAGTTATTAATTGGTTTACAAAAGTTTTGAGATCAGCGTCAGTCTTATTTGCCGCATCACTCTAGATGCATTCACCTCATTCCAGCCTGACGTTTGTACAAAACATGATGATTGCCGTTATTTCACATACTAATAAAATAGTATCTAATATTTTTGACGCATAAAGGAGATTTCACTGCTAGATTTATAAAAACAAAAATTTGCAAAAATACATATCAATATTTTCCTGCTACTTACCAATACTGGTTGAGGTTGCTGTAAAACAACAGTGGCAGGTTGGCCACTAAACTGTACTTCATCCATTAATAGTTGATTTTTGTGCAGGATATCGTTCGAGTATATATATAAATATATATGTTTAGCTATGTATATGTTTATCAATGTTTATATATGTAAGTATAAATATATTCACAAATATATACAGGCACACATGATTCATCCCAGATTTTTGACAAACCTTCATAACTAAGACAGAAGTGATGATGACTCATTTTTACCACACCAATAACTGTTCTCTGCATAGGCAATTACGACCTTCAATATATGTCGCTTCTACATTAAGTCCTACTAACTTTAATGTGTGTCTGCACACCAATCATTTTACTAAGTGCCTGTCTTCATCCTGAATATTTGAGTTTACACTATTTGACGTGTTGACGTGATGCATCCGATTGAATTACGAGGTCAAGTTTGGGATACATGGACAACGAATTGAAGTTAAACACCAGCACAAAACACGTATAGCTATTCATTTTAAAAAACTCATAGCATAAGCTGCCATCTTTGTTGCATGGAATGATATTTTATTAGTATAACCATTTTTGATTAGTAACAATGGAGTTATAGTCAGATTTCGTGTACTGAGTTCGAATGGAAAAGTAGATGTTTATAAATTTCTCAATGATATACAACACTAGACATTTTACTCATTGATTCGATATCAAAGCGTAAATGTAGTTTCAAGATATAACCAAAATACATAGACTATTAGGTTGAGATAGTTACACGAAAAGAGATATGATAAATTATTTCAATGCAAAACGTTGGAAACAACTCGGCATGGAGCAAATTTGAGGATACAACCAGTCCCAAGCCTCGATGAAGGAGTAGGGTTGGAAATGTGGCTAGCGACCACAGTCCGTAGAAAACCAACTAGCTAAAAGAACGCTAAACAGAGGAAGTCACAATATGAGGATAAGCAAAGGATATAGTAGACAGCTGGAACGTAGGAGGACTATTTGCCCTTCGAAGAGCATCCAGCTCTCCTGTACCAGATACAAAAACAAGTGCAGGAGAAGACGACAAGTGTAGCAGCAGCATCTGCAGCAGTAAGTCTTAACATACACAAGGAAAAATACAACATCCTCCAATACAACACGACATGCACCAACCAAATTTCACTTAACGGATAAACTATGGATGATGTGGAAACTTTCACATACCTGGACAGCATCATTCATAAACAAGGTTGATCTGATGCACATAAAATGGACAATATTTTATTGTGATAATTCACATTTTGTTTAGTTAGACAAATACCTTTCAGGTATTCAACAGTAACTAACGTTGAGAAGGCTTTCAAACGCCTTAGTGACAAGTTCTGACGGAGTCGAAGGATGCCTTAGGAGATCTGTTCAGGTACAGTAATAAAGATATTTATGTGTTTATGCATGATCTTAGTGCTCTAACAGCTGTTGTAGGCAAGTTCAAATTGGTAGAAAAATCCGTAATTAACCAATTCCAATATGACATATACTGCATCGTTTACCTAGCATTCTCCAGTGTTTCTATTCAGCGATGATTGGTTGAAGTATTGTCAGACTTGTTGCAACTTTCTAAGAATTCTTTAAGGAACTCTAAAGAGTTGTACAGATCAATGAACTCGTACATACATGGTACAATGCTAACTAAGAACCATCTACATAGATGTCCCATCTATCTAACTCGAAACTACCTTGTTTAATGAAAATAGACAACCTAACTATTTATTTTACTAACGATCTCTACTTGTCCTTTATCAACAACTTCAGCTTCAAATTCATATTTTAATCATCTCCTTTCGATATGATAGAAGTTCATGAAGTGTAAAATCCACGTCATCAAAAAGCAAGATTCTTTAGAAAAAGATTGAAATATTTTATTTTCTAATTTATTGTAACAATTAATTGATCATTTAAATTGTGTTAGAGTGTTTGTCCCATTGATGCCATATATTTCATATCTCGCCTTAACTGGCATAAAACAAGACTAGGACAACAACACGTCATACAATGATCATCAATTAATGAGCCCTAACAAAATAGAAATGATTAAAATACATCATTGTTAATAATAATATTGGTAAATTTAAACAAGTGAATAACTTCATATAGCTATTGAAAATTAGTAGTCACTAGATTGCTATTTCTAACTAAAATGAGACTCCTTAGCAATGCACATTCACAGCTCCACAGGAAATTGAACAAGTGCCTAATCTCTGAACATGTTGTTGATGTATGCTACTGAGGCGTTTCGTACTACGACGAAATGGTTGTTCACTACTTCCTGGCTTTCATTGATCGTGAAACTAAAACCAATCAGTGATATAAGCTATGATCGATCACTTAAAAATCTTCACAGACATCCTACACTCATTAAAACAGATTCGGAAATGAGTGCACTGAATGGTGACAATGAAATTCTCTGATGGTATTCGACGGAAATTATCAGATCATTTATAGTTAAGTATAACGAGGAATAACATTGTGAGAATAAGTTTAACGGATCATATCCAGAAAATGATCATATTATCCAGTGTTGTCTGGTGTCACAATCTATATATAATGTTTAATTTTTTTTTCTAGACTAAACACATACAAATTATTGATTGAATCATGATAAAATTTTCGGAACTTTGAACGCTGTAAATTTGTAATTTTCGTAATTTGAACAAGGAAAATGCGTCGAGAGTTGTCACATTGTACAGTTTATTTAAATCGCTTTTTTAAATCTTCAACTTATTTCAACTCATAATTTGACTGATTAACGTGACTAATATGTTAGCAGATAATAATAATTTAAAATGTAATTAGAATATATTTAAAAAACGATGGATATAATAATAATAATAATAATAATAATAATAATAATAGTAATAATAATAATAACAATAATAATATTAGTAATAAGAATTCTGGATCAATGTTGCTGAAGTGTAGACCAGTTCGTTAGGAATATGGCATGATATGTTAACTTCAATGGAATGTACGGACGGCTCAGGTTTGATGTTCTTTGTTTCCTAAGAAAAGGACACTTTTGACAATCTATATCATTGTGCAATGCAAACTGGAGACGCTGACACTAGCTGTCTCTCTTTGTGTTGTAGCGGGAAATGGCTCAGGTGCCTGGACTATAGGAATATTTAGTGAAATGCCAATAAATTTTAAGTTTTAATAGAGAACATTATGTTATTATTGATCAGTAATTGTTTTATAACCCCAAAATTACAAATAGATTACTCTTAAGATTGATCCCATGCAATGTTTACTTGAATCATTCAAGGAAATAGCTGTAAAGTGCAAGAGAAAGGAAACATACGTAGTAGTGTAGTGAATGAGAACACAGGTGGGGAAACCGAATTGTATTTAACGAAAATTACAGAGTTACTTAGTAAAATCGGAAAACCATATCGTAAATTGTTCATTTGCAAAAGATCAGTTCATCCTATGGAACTGGACTGTTCCTGTTGCCAAACATCAATCCATTGTCACTATTCATGCGTTTCATACAAATTCCATTGTTTTCTAACTCTTTCTTTCTTGATCTTCCCCACATATTATGCTACCAGACTTTACGTTGACACTCACGTTATACACTACTTATAAGTAGTTCGCACCACAGCACCACACTCTTCCCCCCTTTTAATCAGCTGTCGTCGTAGTCTTTCTGATCTCCGTACAGCCGTCTTCTTTATCAGTGTTTGTGGCTCGCCCTCTTGGCGCACTTGGAACCACCTTTGGAGTTCACTGGCATTCACGCGTTTCTGTTTGTTTCCTTTCTGGATCGTATACACTGCGCCGCGCCTCTCGGTGACGACGTACGGTCCCTCCCACTTCGGGATCAGCTTACCTGACCCTGGCCCTCTTCCTGTGGTATATTTCCGTTCTCTACACTTCACTTGGTCTCCCACTTCAAACGGTCTCCAGTTCTTTCTCTCCTGTTCTGACTTTTTCATGTCTGATGTTTGTTTCTCTCTCACATTCCTGATTGCTTGTCTCCGCTCTGTTCTCAATCTTGTTGTATTCCATCTCTGTTGTTGCGGCCAGGTTTTATCATGCGTTAGTAGTCTCGGCCGTCTGCCGTACATCAGCTGGAACGGTGACTTCCTGGTTGCTCCTTGTGCCGAGGCACGATGTGCCAGCAAGATTAATGGTAATTCTTTCTCGCAGTCACCCCCTTTAGATGCTAGCCATTCCTTTAGCGTTCGGTTATTCCTTTCCGTTAACCCATTCGTCTGTGGATGATACGGCGTTGTTCGTACTCTCTTGATACCTAACTGCTTTAGACGGGACTTGAACTCATCACTCTCGAAACAGGGACCTTGATCGGTTAATATTATCTTTGGTATCCCATGGTCCGCCACAATGTGCCGCATTACCGCTTCCGTCACCGTCCTTGCACGTTGGTCCGCCATCGGCACGGCATTTACCCATCGTGTGGCATGCTCAGTCATCACCAGCAGGTACTGGTTACCACTTGTCGTCTGCGGGAACGGTCCCATAACATCTACTGACCACAAATCACCAACTGCTGTTACTGGAATTGACTGCAATGGCGGTCGTATGCATCGATCCCCTTTCATTAGTTGACATCGCTGGCACGCTAATACATATCGTGCAACATCGTCTCTCATACCTGGCCAGTACGCACTTTGCCGCAGCAAATCAGTTGTCCGTGCAATACCTGTGTGCGCTACCTGGTGACATTCACGAATCATCTCCTGGAGCAGATCTTTTTGGATTATTGCTACCCAATTCTCGTCATCATCCCGCCAGGTCAGGACTCCATATGCGTTCACTCTCAGTCGTTCCTTTTGCTTAAGTAACATTATTACCTCCTTGTCCGTTGTTCGTTTGTCTACGTCTTCTCCTTCTTTTATCACTCTGATTACCTCTCGAAGGTTCGGGTCAGCTTTCTGTTGCCGGATGAGTTCTAATGGGTCTCCATCTAAACTATTCACCGCGTATGCTGTCACTGGAAGGTCATCTTCTATGTCTGATCTTGACAAGTAATCCGCCATTACGTTTTCTTTTCCTGGAACATGGCCGATACTGAAGTCGTATTCTTGCAGACGTATCATCCACCGCGCCAACTTCCCTCGGGGGTCTCTTGCTGTTCTCAACCACTGCAGGGGTTTATGGTCAGTCTCAATGTGAAATCGTCTACCTAAAAGGTACGGTCTCCATTTCTCTACTGCCCACACGATTGCTAGGCATTCCTTTTCGATCGTTGAATACTTCTGTTCGGCGGGTGTGAGAACGCGACTTGCGTATTCCACCACTCTATCAGCCTGACTCAATACCGCACCTATACCATGATCACTTGCATCTGTGGCCACTGTAAACAGTTTACCGGGTTCAGGCAGTCGCAGCGTCATCTGACGATCGTCTAGCATGTTTTTGATTCGGTTGAACGTTTGTTCGGCAGCCTCAGTCCATGTAAACTTGATGTTGCTCAGCAACTTATATAAGGGCGCTGCTATTTCGTTGAAATTCTTGACAAACCGACTATAGAACGCCGTTCTTCCCAGGAACTGTCTCAACTTCCTTTTCGAATTAGGTACTGCAATATTTTTTATGGTAAGAATTTTCTCTGGTAATGGCTTTATTTCTCCGTTTCCCACTTTATGTCCCAACAATATGACGCTGTTTTTCGCTATCTGCGACTTTTCCTTATTAATTCGAAGCCCGAATTCGTCAATTCGCTTTAAGACCGCTTCCACATGCTTGACGTGATCTGTTTCCGTCAGGCTGTATACAACTACATCGTCGCCATATACCTCAACATTATCTAGATTCTTAAGCAGCAGCGTCATCAATCTTCTGAACGTGAACGGTGCACCAGCCAACCCGAACGGCATTCGTTTAAATTGATACTGTTTATCCCGTATAGTAAATGCTGTCTTGTTGCGATCGCTATCTTTTATAGGTAGTTGCCAATAACCTGACCGTAAATCCAGCACTGTAAACACCGTGGCATTATGTAATCGATCTAATGTTTCTACTACTGTTGGCATTGCGCACGGTTTCGGGTCTGTTATATTATTCAGTTCTCTAAAGTCGACGCAAAATCTATACTTTCCATTGGGTTTCTTTAACAAGAGTACCGATGAGCTATACGGGCTGTCTGCTTCCTCAATTATACCTTCCTTCAACATTTCCTGGACCTGTCGATTTACCTCGGCCTCTAAATGCACCGGGATACGACGTGTTGTAAATATATTTACTCGGTCGTTCTTTATAGGAATTTCATGCTTTACTTTGTCACAAAATCCATACGGCTCCCCATCTCCAGTGAACAGTTTCGCATACTTTGCGCATAACTCGTTAACGTTAGGTTTCTTGGTCGAGACGTCCGTTGCCATCCTTATTTCAGCCACTTCGCTACTTTCATGTATTGGCAATGAACCGTACTTTGTGACCATTTCCCCGCTTCTCAAGTCAATTATCGCTTTTACCTCTCTTAGGAAATCTGCTCCTAATATCGGTCTCGATAAGCTTGTGGTTACCACGAACGGAAAATTTATCTCAGCTCCACTCATTTTTACAATACTGTTAGATACCCCCAACACCTCTAGCATATGCCCTCCTATGGTGTGGACAGCTAATGTACATGGTTTAATTGTCTTACATTGCTCTTTGCTTATTAACGATATAGCTGCCCCTGTATCAACCAAACACACTAACTCCTGTTCATTTATGTACACTCTGGCATAAATTGACCCTCTATCTACTAGTGCAAGGACCTCCCGATTCCTAGGGCGGAAAGAAAACACGTTATAATGTTTAAAATATCGTCGTCGTCTTCTTGGACAGTTTATCTTCCAATGTCCTGCCTCTCCACAAGCGTAACATTTATCGTTCCTTTTATGATTTACTCGTAATGCTGCTATCTCACGCTCTAACTCCTCAATCTTCTTCTCGAAAGTATTTATCTCCTGCTTTTCGCACCCGACCGGAGCTACTGTTCGTGTCATCAGCTGACGAGTCACCTTCGCCAGTTCACCGATTTCCATAGGTTGTGCTGCATTTACTAATCTCAGCTGCTGGGACACAGCGGCAGGCACACTCTCAATAAATTGCGACGCCAACAATTGTGCCTCCGACTCCTCATCGATATTCGGCAACGCACGGCGCAGCAACGGGTACCAGCGGGTCACCATCAGCCGACAGCCTCGCCAACCGGAACTTCCGCAACGCCTCCTCTCTGTCCACCGGGCTGTCGAACTCGGTCACCAGCCGCTCAACGAGCGCCTCCCATGGCGTCTTCCCGCCAGCACCGTCCAAGCTGTCATATACGGCCTTCGCCCTTCCTCTCAGCAGCGTCCCCAGCACCACCAGCTTCGCCTTCGGTTCCTTCACCCCCACCAGCTCCGCCATGGCCTCAAACTCCTTCAGGAAGCCCCCACATCCCCGTCGTCAAACTCCTTCGGCCATGGAATCTTCATCCTTAGCGTAGGCAGCGACACTAAATGTAGTGAATGAGAACACAGGTGGGGAAACCGAATTGTATTTAACGAAAATTACAGAGTTACTCAGTAAAATCGGAAAACCATATCGTAAATTGTTCATTTGCAAAAGATCAGTTCATCCTATGGAACTGGACTGTTCCTGTTGCCAAACATCAATCCATTGTCACTATTCATGCGTTTCATACAAATTCCATTGTTTCTAACTCTTTCTTTCTTGATCTTCCCCACATATTATGCTACCAGACTTTACGTTGACACTCACGTTATACACTACTTATAAGTAGTTCGCACCACAGCACCATAGTAGTAGTAATAGTAAGTAGTAAATAGTTTTATCCTAACGCTCCTGGAAAATATAATTATTTGTATCAAAAAGTGCATTACATTTTCACTTATAAATTGGAAAGCATCACTTAGTGCAAAACTTAGATTGGTGCTCATCCGTAGATCCACTCTATTTACTGAACATAAATTGCAATATATAACAAATGTTTTCGGAAAGAAATATAATTAATGATAAAGTTGAACTACTAAAAACATTAGAAATACATGATTCACCAATTAAGTATGATAAAAAGAAAGGTTTTTCGCAATTTCAGTATATTACACGCTGAATAAGATATATAATATTTTGTAATGAGAAGAGATAGAAGATTACAAGTACCTTAATAATTTTGAAATATTCTCAGTTATATATTCACTTCCATCCTCTTAATTAATACCAATGAATAGAAAAAAATCTTATTTAGAATACATACGTGAAATGACAAAGAAAAGTTATATCTCTAATGTGTACTTTTGATCGTATAATTAATATTCTCTGAATAATTCTACCGTTCAACTCAACAAATCTAGCATCAACATCTTACATTATCCAGTGAAAAAGCAATCCCAAATACTTTTATTTTAATTGTAACCAATCATCTAACGAAATGAAATAATTCATATTTATCAATATAAAAATGGTTGGAAAAATGGGAAAAAAAAATATTTTCAGCATAATAATAAAAAAACTAACACTTTACTTTACTTTGATTTAATTCAATGGAAAATAATCCTCCTGTTGTTCATCAACCAACATCAATTCAAGTAAGATTAATACATAATTTGATGATTTGAGAAAATTTCTCAGCTAGAATTAATATTTTCAGTTCCTTTTTTTATTTTCGTTAAAAATATATTCTTAATTAGAAAAGTGGTTTTTTATAAACTAGATCATGTTGTGTTTATTTGTTATTGATGCCAAAATTATCAATTTAAAACATAGTGAAATTGTTTTGAAAGGTCATACGCGTTTAGGGTGGAGTGAAAATGGAATGATTGTTTTGTTTTTTTTTAAAAAAAGAAAAATTAAATTTTCAATCACCAACATGCTTGCTAGCATTTCACTTCATTCATATGCAGACTGAGTAAAATGAAATTTTACAAATGCACATCAGCCTGTTCCCTCCTACTAATATGGATGTGAAATATGATCAGTGTAAGAGTAGAGGATATTTGTAGGTTACTGGTATTCGATCGTTGGTGTCTTGAAAGCATTACTCGTATATCCTGGGACCATCGTGTAAGCAATGCTATTGTTAGGAAACCAGTGCTAGGTAAGGATGGCAAATCAATTAAGGAAGTAGTGAATGTTCATCAGTTGAGGTGGTTGGGACATGTGTCACGAATGCCTAACGCCCAACCAACGACGTACTATGTTGTATGATATAGGGGTAGGATGGAAGAAGGTTAAGGACGACCAAACCGAAATATGGCACCAATCCATGAGTTCATTGCTAATTGGGCTGGGCCATGTTGGTTGGTGTAGACTGAGTAGTTGGGGTCAGACAAAATTGAAACTGATGGTTAGAAACTTTGAACTACATGGCTGAAAATCGTTTGCAATGGCTCAAATGAATCCATTGTTTGTCTTCTCTTAAATTGTGACCTTCTGAATTACTCATGACCGTTTTTTCTCTTTCCTCAATTTTTTTTCACTGGATTATACTTCTTGAGTCATATGTTTGAAGCTTCATCTTTTCCATTACCGCTAATAATTCTACGGCCTCTACCGTACGAGATTTCAATTGACAATTCCATCTGTGTATGCTGATGTGGTATGGCAACATGAACTGATGTTCATAAGAAGTTCTATGTTGTAGCTGGCTTACTGACTAAGTGCAACCAGGTATAATTTAATTTGATTGTTGTGATTTTGAATAGTTCACGAAAGCTAGTTATGTTTGTAGAGATTTCAGATAGAGAATTATCAACTGTATTCATCTAATATCTCACTTAAGATCAAATCCACAAACTTCAGGGTCGGAGATGACCATTTAATCCTAGACTATTGAATTAGCTGGTTTGCATCCCCAACTTCGATCCCACGATCATTAACGATTCTCTTTGGTTATACTTGTTTGATATCTGACAAAAAAATTGACCGATGCTTTTTAGTTGTCTAATCAAAAGTCAGTTCGTGACAGGAAAATTTTTCATTAATTCAAATGTAGATAATATACCCAAAAATAACTGACCCTTATATACTTTCGATTAACAACTTGTTAAAAGAAAACAAATTTTTATTAAAAATAATGAATCAATTTTAATTTTCCACTTTTCATACACATGAATATATGATATCAGGAGGAAATTTGTTTCATTATTAAAGTTTGTAATATTTGAATAAACCAATCTGATCTTTTAAGAATAATTCATGGGAGTCCAATTATACACTATTCTATGGTATTAACTAATTATGATATCCTTAAAAGCTTGCTTTAATACAAACTTCATAATATTTGAAGTTATGAAGAAATTAAATAAAAATCTAATTTGAAAAGGAACTATTATGCAATCATTAGCAGTTTATCAGTTTTAACTTTGCCTTGTCTATGTGTATGGGGCTAATTAACTTATGAATATGTCCATGAAAGCCATACAACTCTGATTTCCACTGAATAACTTCGCCTAAATTCACCCTTTTCTAACCTGATTTCCAGACACATGGAGAAATGACGGAATCTGTCCGAAAAAAAAACATAAAAATTACAATAACTTATATAATGTGCATAAGAAAGCACATCGAGAGTGAAGAACGAAGGTTGTTGATTCATTTTTCAAGCCAACTTATTATCACTGAACTATTAGGCAGGCGCAGAAGATTTTATTATGCAAATTTACTCTCTGAGTCAATTAAAAACGAAAACATTACATTGAACACTCTATTTGCACACCATCTTTGAGTCGTGACTTCCAACGCTCCATCCTTCTTCCATTCCTGTTGTTGCTTCCTTTCCTTCCTGTTGGTACTTCATTCCCTTGTTGCTTTTGCTCCATTTTCTTTCCGTTTTCCTCTTCTGACCGTGAGACTTCTTCTATCACATCCCTTCTTATACGACTTATATAGTTTGTATAAGTAGCACACAACACACTATAAGTAACTTACTTTAATAGCAAATTATTAGGACAAACTAAATGGTCACTTAGTAAAGACAAGTATAATATCATTATAGTCCTTAAAAACTAAATTACATTTGTATTTATATCGCTCAATCATTTAAATAACTATCAAAATATGGTAGATACATTATTCATTAAGTGAGATTATTGACTATAGATTGTGAAAGATCAATATTATTGGTGTAGCTGATACAGTTATCACACTTGTTTTCCCAATTTAAGTAATATTACCATTTGTTATAGATTACGAATAGTGTAAATTTTTTTAGAATTTATCTAAGAATACTAATATACCTTTATTATTTTAAGATAATTAATTTTTCAAAGTATCTTATGTTTAGTAGAATACAAAAAAAAACAACTAACTACATTTCATTATGTTCCTTGCATCATTTTCTTCCTAAAAAATTAATTTTCTTTAGCTTCTTTCAAATAGATAGATCTAGCAAAGAAGTATGCTGTTTTTTTTTATTTGTTTTCAAAATAATATAATGTAGATAAAATAGAAATTGTAAAACCAGTTGTGTAAGCCTTATCTTTATTATTATTATGATTATTATTATTAATAATGCCTGAAGTAGTAAACACATGCTTTGTTTATCCAATTGATCAAAATCTACAAATTGTCATAGCAACCAACAACTTGATAGAGTTGGTTACTAACATGCATTGTAAAATTGTCAAGGAAATGTACTCCATACATATTCATTCATTCTTATAGTTACGCTTATTGGTTGATGCATTAGATATTTATTTAATACAAACTATTTCTTTTCTTGAAATCAACTTAAAAGCAAGGTCATTTATAAATGAATAAATAGAAAACAATCAAGAAAATAAAAATGTAAAAAGAAATAGTAATAAAGGAGATTGTGTGTATAAATAATTGGATTCTTTCCAGTTAGTTGAAAGCACTTGTTACTTTGATAAAGTGTGTATGTATGTATGTATGTATTTTTGTGAAAATTATAAAATTTTACTTTAATGAACTGAATGAAAATAAGCAGAAAAGAAAGTTTTGATCAAGTTTTCTTAAAAAATAAAAATTATTGAATATCAAACAATACATTTTTTTGGTAAGGAAATAAAAGATGGAACATACGGCTTTAACAAGAAATCATCTGATATGTGAAATAATTTAAACACAGTTGTTAAGTCCATCTGTAATAATATTGTTGTAAACTAATACATTCAGCAATCAGAAAACAAACAAAAACAGAGTGGAAATGTAGAATTAGGTGGATGGTGAATATTTGTTCACATTTTGACAGGTTTCCATTATGAATAGGATGTTAGATTTGGTTTTAATAATTAATTAATATGCTAGTGGTTGTTCTGCAATGGAATCTATGTAAATGTTTGGTTATTTGAATTGGAAAACAGTTCAGTTCACTGTCGTGTAATGTAGAGGTTCTATGGTTTAAAATGATCATTAATGTGATAAACATGTTGTAAATTTGTCGCAACAAGTGTCAGTTAGATTATTAGAAAAGGCGATTTATGGAGATTGTATGAATTTCACAGTCAAAAATAATGAATTAATATAAGCTAGACAACTCCTACAAACTTGAAAGGATTGGATTATCGTTTCGCCTTAGTATGAGACTCCGCAGTAGTGCACATCCATAACCTCGGATGCGCGGATCTAACTCAGGACCTTCAGTAGCGTGCGCCAATACCTAACCTTGAAACCACTGGGTTGGTATTCAAAAGCATTAATGTCTAATTTTAATCAATCCAAGATTTTTCGCAACCTTCATCCATTGAGTCACTCAAACCCGACAAAGTTGAACTCCACTAGTCACAGCTTCTCATTAGAACTTCAGGAATAAATCTTCAGACTAGTTACTGGTAAGCTTATGATCGCTATTGGTAAGAGGAATTTATCGAGAGTGTATTATTTTTATCACCAGAATCGAGAACGCTTGACGTTTCTACATTTAGCGTTGCTCAAGAAGCTTCTAGGAAGTCTAGATTACATAAACTGGAAAAAAAATACACTTTAGAGTAAAACTCTTACTCAAATTTCGTGCATTTTCCCTATTGTTCTTAGTTAAAGTGATTAGACAAGCGGTTAACTAATAAACTTATTACGATCGAAGTAAGCATCAATAAAATTTTCATAAAATCTTCAGTATTTCATTTTAACTCATTTTCTTGATGAATTCAATTTATCCAACTTTCACTAAATTTTATAAATGCAGAATAACACTTATTTTATAAATACAAAGAATTAATTCAATTTAGTATACTAACTATAACGTAAATAATCCATGTTGGCATTGAAAATGAATTAAAAACTATCTCAGTTTATATAACTATCACACGTATGCAATAAACATTTTTAGAATTGTAAACAAATCCTCCTATCCATCGATTCATCTTAATGTTTAGTTAAGATAGTCGTAGAATGAATTAGACAATTGTTCATTGATTTCTACCAACTGAGGTACCGTTTTCAAAGCATACAGTACATTAGTCAGTTGTCCTCTTTATTTAAAGAATCGAATGATACCCAGAGTATGTAATGTTATAAATAATACAAATTCGGTTCATATAATTGTTAACAATGAATAACTGCATCATGTCCTCAGGTTGTACATAGTTTTTAAAAAAAAAAATAAAAACGCATAAATAAACCAATGAGAATAATGTATTTTAGTGAAAAATAAGTGTGTTTTTTCTCAATAACGAAAGTAAATCACTCCTCATAAGAGGCAAATTTAATGACGATAGAAACAATTTAAACTGAAGAAAAGCAACTCAAAAGATGACAAAGAAAAATTTATGTTCTAAATTAATTAAGATCAACATGATGAGGACAAAGAAATATTTAACTTGTAACTAACTACATTCTAATAATTACTCAACTGTTCCATTGTTTTAATGTATTGAAGATAATCAAATTTTGAAAGACTAGAGCGAAATGTATTTAGAGGAATTTCTGACCATAATATGGGTTAGTCAAATAGTTAAACAAATGTTTCAGGATAAAAATCCTGATTATTTACTGACGACGACAAATTAAGTAATCACATTTGAACTTTTAAATAATTCTGTAATAATCACATAGTAAAGATAATTGTCCGTAATTTACCTAACCCCTATTAATTTGGTTTATATAGAATGAAAATTAATACAATCAGTAATCGAAAACATGTACAGATTTTTTGAAAATAGAATTATACTAAATTAATTGATAGTATATACCACCAAAAACCTTTAGTTACGTAGAGATTATTAACATAATATTAATGGATAAGTTGGTTTCTTGGAGATTTTTTTTAAAACGTTTGTAAAGGAATTCCATCAAAAAACTGGTATCATTTAAATATCAAACTGAAGTCAGGAAACAGTAAACGGTTCTCTTATATTGGTTTGCAATACCTCAATAGTATGCAAACACACAACCCGAAACAAGGTTGAACTCAGGATTCTGAAGTCTCTTCAGAAGCATGTTACCTGAAAAACCATTATGTTAGTAATAACGTAGTAATTCTTTTATAGTAATGCATAAATGTTGAGCCACATTACATTGAGAATGAACACGTCAACCGGGAATCTTTAAACTTTAACTCAGCTGTTTAAATGTATTGTATCTGCCATGAGATCGGATAGTACTAGATTGGTTTCATTATATGATCAAGAACGAGCACTGACGATAGGGTGCTAATACAAAGAGAAGTGATCTATTCAATAGTTTAATAGTGGTCCTCATGCTAAATCCCTTATAATCATTGATGAAAATATTGCCAATCAGCAGTGAGCTGCCACAGTCCTTTCACAGCGGATTATTTGATGTTTGATTAAAACGATGGGAATTCAACAATCCCTCGATAATAAAAATCTGGTTTCGTTAATTTTTATCGTCATTCTTTGTCGATTTGATGATAGAATGGACAGAGATTACTTTAGTTATTTAGATTATGTATTTACTGTATCCTGAGAAATCTAATTCGTTCAACAAATATGGCTTAATGTACTGAACTTAGAGCTGTACGGTTTGTTTATAGATTGTGATACTATCCTCTTGCTTGTACCGAAGTGAAGTGACCTACACTCCGAGAGTTAAATGTACTAAGTCTTAAGCATGTGTTGACTGATAAATGTGTCACAATGATTCTAATCATACATTTTTTAACATACTAAGTAATATCAGCTTTAGGTTAATTATAACTTTGATCGTTGTAGATAGAAACAAGTGTTGTTTGTTCAATATAACTGGTGTTATTGATAATTAACATTTTTTTTGATAAGAATTAATTTTTCATAAAAAATGTTTATTTAAGAAATTTATATTTCTGCACTCTGATCATCAATAATACTCGCTATTTCTTTGATAAAGTATTTGTTTTTCTCTAATTAAATATATAGAGGCAGACATTCGAAAGAGAATGGAGTAGTGGACTTTGTGCTTGTTTTGACGATCTTCCGACATGTAAGTAGAATAAATTTTCAATAATACTTTGTGTTAACCACCTAATCATTGTTCATCACTCTTAAAAAGATAAGAAAAGATAATTGTAAAGAGCTTTATGATGTTTAAAGAATCTCCAGCCTGTCTCAGTTTATAATAAAATTTGTTTTTATCGAATTCATGAACCGATCATTGTTAGGCCACCATTAGAAACCTGGAAGCAGTCGGCAGTCGTTTCGTCCTAGTATGCGGTGCGCATCCGATATCACGCTAGCAAGAATCGGGACGTACAACTCCTAGGACAGAGTTTAAATGGTTCCAGTTATTTTTCTGGTTAGAGTTTTTTTAGTGAGTAGGTTTTGTTTGGGATGGGGTTGGTAACTTAATGTCCAATTCCCTTACTTTATCTGGGCTTGGGATCGTCAGTAACTCCAGAAGGGCTCCAAGCGGAGTTAAACTTTTTGTCTATACTATAATATAATTGCATTATTTTATGGTAAAGGTGCAACCAGAATCGTGAAGGTTCTTCAACTGATAGTAATGAAACTATTAAAATATAATTATATATGAAATAATCTTTAAGATATGCCTTAATCAAATGTATATTATTCATAAAATTAGTTTTCAGTATACGGTTGTGAAGGTTAGTGAGTTTCTTCATAATCATGAATCAGTCAGTGGTCTAGAGGTTAAACGCTCTTGCGCGCGAGAACTCAGGTCCTGGGTTTGATTCACGCATGCAAATGTCACAAGTGCGCATGGCTGATGAGTCCCATACTAGGACGAAACGGTTGTCCAATGCTTCCAGGTTAACAATAGTGGCCTAACATTGATCGATTCATAGTTTCATTGAAACATAAAATTAAAACAATCAAGAAATCAATTAATTTCACTTTTTGCTTTTATTTTAAAATGTTTACGTTTTTAGGTTGTCTAGTTCTTTTCTGTCATCATTGTTACATGTGTTATTTGTATAATAAAGAAGGTGAATCATGCTGGATTCCAGTGTGTGGTGCAGGCATTTTACCGCTGCGTATCAAACATCGCATTATGCACAAAATAATGGTAAGGTTTTTTATTATATATATATATATATATATATATATATATATATATATATATATTAACTGTTTATCATGAATTTACTTATCATATTATATATCACAAATATTTCAAACAGTGGCGATTTGTAGCTAAGGTGTACACTTCAATTAGTGTTCTGTTCCTTGAGCTGGATGATGTGAATGGGAAGCTTTCGTTATCATTTAGGATATCATATTCAGTAATCAGTGCATTCAGTTTAAAGAATACAGTACCGTACTGAAATTAATTGTCAGTGTTTTTAATTTATTTGGAGAGTGAATTCACGTCCTTAAATGCGCGAACTGGAATTTATGCCTTAGATCTTTCAAACTAACCAACCATGCCTGACCTAATTTCAATGCCCATTTACACGGATTTTAACTTAGTATCCAGTGGTTCCAAATACATATTATCCTCCAACCAGTACATTTTTATTTATCGAATAGTGAACTAATAACAAATTTTCTCTGTTATTCCTTTATAAATATCTACATTATGTTCTGTCTGTTACTCTTTGTATTGTTAACAAAGTAATATAACCTGTCGCATATGATATGTCGACTAATATTCATAAAATGATGTACTTACTGAACACAGAAAATCAAGAAATTCATTGACTAGATAATTATGATGATTACTAAAGTCATTTCCTCTTCTTGAAAGATGAAACTCTCTGTTTGGATTATAAGCAATAGTTGAAGTGGCTACAACTTGGCCTGACTTTTCATGACCAAACTCTCTCTGAAAACTCGATCACCGGAGTATACAACAAAAGCTGTCCTCTCACCTAGTCATTGCTAACTTGTACCACTTATGATATAGACAAGATGTTTGTCTATCTTTCCGTTAAAGGAATAGTATACCGTACAACAATGCGATTATTATTATTGTGTGGATGGAAAAAATTATTTATGAAGTTAAAAGATATTGAATTTCGCAGTATGCTTTTAGTGAAATACTGTTCACGAAACGTGGAATGATCAAAAGAGCTGAGATTAGATGTTAAATATCATACAAATAAGGTCAATCAGCTGACGAAACTTAGATATTCATCAACAGAAGTGTGTTATGTTTGATCAAACATCACAGCAGTGATGGTTAGAGTATAAGCGAGTTAAAAGAAAGCCAGTAGAGAAAACATCAAAAAGTGTAATCAGTTTATGAAACTTTTTATCAATGAACTGAATTATGCCTGTATAAGTAGATTACCTAGCCAGGTTGATCTCAATGACCGTAATCAGTAGTTGAAGCCAATAAGAGCAAGTGCAAGTGCCTTAACTCATCATCTTATACTAGATCTTCTGCACTAACGTTCCTACATAAACATATTTTTCATTTATTTACTAATCATATTCCAAATGTTTTATTTTTCTCACTATGGATGATACTATCACTATTTCAATTAGTTGGCTAATCACTTTATTTATTTCATCTCCTGTTTTTACTGATTCTGTATGAGGATTTGAACCAACACACAGTTATATTAGGCTCTATAACTGACTAGTTGTTATGTTGCTTTAATTTGCCAGTTAACTACTTCAGTTCTGACTTATGAATTATGAGCGTCACCTATTAGTTCAACATTACTGCTGTGGTTTTATATTTTTCTCCACAGATTGTATTTATTTTATTTTATTCATCATACTAATTCCATTCAAATTGATAAATGAATTGTTTGTTTGATGACCTATTCATTAAAACAAAAAAGTACATTTCTTGAAAATTTATTACCTGGTTATTAAATAATACCTCCACACACTTATTAATATAACCATACTATCGGTTTTGAATTCGCTGATCTTTTCTATTCTCAATAGCTTATCAAAATATAATATTATCGTTTGTATTGTTATTACCTATTACTTGTTCAATTATTTCTGTTCATTACACTGCACAATATTTTCCTTATTCAAAAAACCAATGCTTTCTCGAGTTTAATCAATTCTATAAAATTTTTAGATTATTTGAATTTAAAGAAAATATACGAAATAAAATGAATTTAATTTAGTCGTAATGATATAATCTTATGAAAGTCTCTGTTGTGTATCATAATTATCTTTTTTTTAATAATCTTAATGTACTGACAAAACAAAAGTTTTCCGTTATTCTATGATTGCTAAGCGATTTCAGCTACACAACAGCTGTTTATTTTTCTCAGCTTAATAAGATAAAATGAATTGAAAATATCGTAAAATGTGCTCACTAGTGACTAGCTTCGTGAGGAAATTCTGGTAGTTTTAGTGAGAAGACGTGACCAGTGGAGTTCAAACCTGTCGGGTGTAGGCAGTAACTACCAAAGACAAATGGGTGAGGTCGCGCAAAATCCCTAGATCAATTAGAGTTATACATTAACACCGTCGGATGCTAGCCCAGTGGTCCAATGGTTAGGCCTTCGCGCACAATACCGAAGGTCCCGGGTTCGAATTCTGCTAGATGCAGGAGTCGTGGATGAGCACTGCCACTAATGAGTCCCATGCCAGGACGAAACGGCCGTCCAGTATTTCCAGGTTTCTAATGGTGGTCTAACAATGATTGATTGATGATTTCAAATGTGTAAAAAAGCATTGATCTCCATAACTCTAACTGAGAATTTAGAAACGTTTAAAGCACAGTGTTAATATAATGTCAAACTTGTTTGTTCGTATTCATATGCAATTACATTTAAGCAATTCAGTAGGTTGATCAACGAAGTTTCTTTGGAATAATTAAGGTTTTAGTATCTTTTCAAAATACAATGTACATTATGATTATTACTTTTCAATTAAAATAACCATTAACCTAAAATTGTGTACATTATATTTGAATTTCAGGGTACTTTAATGAATGATGTTTGTACTACATGCTGTTGTGGACCATTAGTTGTTTGCCAGTTAAAACGTGATATAGATTATGCAAAGTCAACAAGAATGGAAATTTAAATACATCATGAAAAAAAACAAAACACGTGATGACCAATAAATATGTCTGGTTTTCATGTATACACATGGATAGAAAAATTCTCTGTTCAATTTTATAATTTGTAATGTTCACTTTGTTTTTTTTTTAATTAGAAACAAAATAAAAACAGGCGTAGATATTTGATATTTATACAAATATTTATTTTAGATTGGATTATTTTAAATCATTTTTTTTCCATAAAAAAAACCAAGCTTGTCTACATTCAAGTGTTCTTTTGTATGAACTTTATAGAAATAGAAAAAAAAATGAGATATATCACATTCATAATCAAGGGGAATTTGTTACAGTTCAAATACATGATATTAGTGTTTTTTTTTCACAAATTAAAGTAGTTCTCAAATCAGCAGGTTTTTATTATTGTTCTCCTTCATCATTGAACATGTTTGTTTAATTTACAAAAGAATTTAAACATTGTCATACTATTCTTTAATTTTTCCTTTGTATTCTATTGACTTTGATGCACTGAACTGTTGAAAACATTTTCATGAGAGAAAAAATCTGTTAGAATTCTGATGATTAAGTGAGGTGACATTGAAGCTGATGTATGACATTAATGCTGCAAAGATGTTAGCGACACTACTTATGTTTATTTGTGATAAAATTAACATTGAACTATTCGGCAGGGGACATTTTTTTTATTGTGTGCTCTATTGTATAGATTGGATAAAATTTGAAAGAATAAAACTCTGTGATTCTAATTTAGTTGATGATAAATTTCTATGTCTATTTGCAGCACTAAGTCTACGTTAAGGTAAATTTTCAAACTGATACTAATCAACTATCCGCCTTTTTTCCTCATTTTGCAATAAAAACAGTTGATAAGGAAAAAATCTTTTTAATAACTAATTTTACTATTTTGATGTTGAACAATTACTTAAGAATCTCACTGCTGATCTTCAAACTGAGATGACATAGATGTAAGAGTGCTTAAATCAATAATAAGAGATTTTCTGTGCTCAATAGTTTTGAATTTTCTTAAAAGTATAAACATGACTCCTGACAGTGAACGTTGTTTGTGGAAAATTTAGTTTTTAAATGACCATTGTTGAGCAGGACATTAAATGTACAACTTTTTGAGATATTAAACTTGTGAATGTAACAATGTTCAGTGTAGAATAATGAATAAGATTTGAAAAATGTAGACCACTGAATGGCGATACAATAATAAACTTACTACGAAACCTGAAAGTTATGAATTAAAATTATGGTGAAGTTGTTGACGTAGACTGTATAGATGTTACGTTCTTGTTCATGGATTCGATAGGTTTTTCGATTGATGCCTTTACAATCTTAAAGCATTGTAATGATTATCTTTCAAAATCAATTTTCATAGCAAGATGAATAAGCTTAGTGTAAAAAATATACGAAGCTAAGTCAAATTTTATTTATTTAGAAAAAAACATGATTTCCTCTAAACTATTTTGTTTAAATATGAAATCTAAAATGTAAAGTAGTAATTTTCTCAAGTAATAGCTTTTCTTTTAGACAGTATAACATCACAAGATCTTTACTTAAACAAGTTTATCGTTCAATAGTGATTTAATTTTATTTCTTACATTGTAAAATAGAGTTAGAACAAAGTTATCAGTATCATAGTTGAACAGCTCGTTCATCATTGAAAATAATTATCCTAAAAAGTATAGTAATTGAAGTACAACTTTCAAACCATTCCGAATTTTATGTGAAACACAATGCACGGCTTTAGATACACAACTATGTTACATTCGATTACAACTTCATATAATTTTAGATTTATGATGCATATATGTATTGCCTCAATTTTTTTTATAAGGTAATATTATTTCGAAGTAAACTACTAAACGACATAAAGGAATATTGAAAAAATTTGCACCTTTTCATTACTAGATCTTGCAAAAAGGTTGTTCTAATTTATGAGCATAATTTCACTTTTTATCCCATTAATATGTATACTTGTACCTTTGGGTACTGCTAAAGAAGAAATCAAACAAGTGTTTCGTTGGCTGAAATACAATTACAACTTCAATGGCCATTTTGTACTTTTACCCACGTACACAAGGCGTGTGTGGATGTCTGTGCACATTTATCTGACCACCGTATTACAGTAAAGTTACTTGCTTGCTTTTGTTTTAAGACATTTGTTACATACTTGTACATAACTCGAGTATATATGCATAAACTTTCATTCAGTCAGAACTTATCTTTTTTATCTGTCAGTTAACTTTGACTGCGCATTAAGCTTGTTCCAAACAAACCTTACCTAACAATAATTGTAATGGTGAGTATCTCCGCATTTTCATGAAGTTACTTGAGTTTGATTCACAGTTGAGTACCTATTTTATAGGCTCACTATTCGACTTATTGATTAACGGATAACGAAATATACATTCCTTATAACCTTGTGAAACGACTTAATTCATGTTAATGAATAACGTCAACATTGGATTTCATTGTATGCCGATTATATGCTGCACTAATTATTCTCTGTAAATTGCATGTGCTGAATAATTTGCAACTCGTTCTCTTGATTAGTTGTCACATCAACATACCTGTTACGTGCATTTACAGTTTGTGCCTCACATCATTATTGTGGTCAAGCGTACGTCGTTACATTGAATTATATTGCATATTTTGGAATTAAGAAACGTTTGTCATAATTGTGAAATTATTTTCCGACCAAATGAAAAGGTAATCATTAGCTATTTGCAAGTATGGTTAGAAAATTATTCACCGTTTGTATAGGTTTTCTTGTGAATGAAATCATTGTTACTTTGATTGTAGTATTATATTCATCATTAGTATCACTGTTTTCGTCTGCTAATGACGTTCAAAAATGGCTACAGAAAGATCTCCCAAGATTTACTAAAAACCGAGGAATAGGTAACAACCTCGATTAATGCAATTTTTGAGCTTAAGCTCCCAGCATACAGTGGAATCTGGTTCGTTCACATAAAAGCATCTCTCTTTGCTAAAGGAATACGGTTTCAGGTTGCTTGTTATGCAGACTTTTGGGGACTTTAGATGCCCAGAACTCACTCGGAAAAGGTAATAATTTTGTAATTTATTTCTGAAATTTCGAATTTGTATGTTTTTGCGCATAAGACGCTTAGTTGACCTTCAGCTTGCATTTCGCACTCGGGGAATCCATGACTATCACTGGTTGATGGATTATTTTAGTACGCTATTTCGTGGCTCTCTTAAGGTCGTTGCTATTATTGCTTAGCAACCTCAGTCTTTCTGGGTGCCTGTAGAATACATACTCCACCCCCTTATGAAGACTTCTTGCTTTTGTTAGCGGGACTTGGGACAATTGGATTGGAATAGCCTATCGTGTCACTGCATCATTGATCGTTGTTCCGTTTACCGAGTAGGTGGACTCGAAATAATTTCAAGCATATCACAGACGCAGCAGGGTCACTATCTATCGAAATTCTAGCTGTTGGAAGCTAGGCACCGGACGGAGCTCCGTACCATAGGGGATAAAGGCTGAAATTGAAAGTCAATGTCATCGAAAGATGTTAACACATATGAACCCAATCTTTGTGAATCATCACATTTTACGTACTGACGCGTCACAAACAGCAGCGGTAGCAGTTCTGCAACAATAGGTAGACAACTTTGTCACGATTTTCAAAATTTAATAATATGCAACACAAAAGTTCTTTACATTTTTAACAGTTTTTTTATCTTAAGGTAGCAGCTGCACATATTTCTTAAAGTGTAGTCTTCAATAAAAAAGATAATGAATAACCTATTGTTAATAACATCTATGTACTGGAGTAATGGAAACTTATTGTCAATATTTTGCAAGCAATATAGGAAAACAGTGAACAGGTTAAAAGTCTTTAACGAGAGCGAAGATGTCTGAAAACCGTGTATCCAAATTAGAAGCTTCTGTAACAGCTGAAATAGAACATAAAAATATGAAGTTATACTTTAAGCAGTCAGTAAGTTAAAATGAATCATAAGTGAATGTGATTTTATGTCAAAAAAGTAGGAATGTTTGTTATAGCTTACATTTGAAAGAAATGAAATTACTGGAGCCATAGATTAAATACACTAGGGAGCAATTATTAAGTGATTTTAAATTTCAAGTGCTATGGAGAACTAGTTTTCCAATCTTAATATCGTAGAAATATCACTAAGTGATCTCGTTAGTTTGAGTGAGAATTTACTCAGGCTAGAGACTTGATCATGAATTTTCCTCGTCGTGATAAGTTTGACAGAGAACTTATCATTGCTTAAGAATCCCTAGTTCATAGATTCGTTAAAGAGTTATTAAAATGAAGTGATAGAACCGTTATTCTCATCATATCGATCAAATACCACATGTAGAAATGGTTATCAATCTTAGTATTCCGACTTTACCAATTCACCTGCAATTTAATGAACCACTAATGAATTGCTTTTTGGTGATTTTACGAAAAACTATTACGTCTTTAGATCGCTAATTACTTATAGGTTGAGATTCTGCTCGGTAGCATGAGTTATATTGAGTAGTCAACATTCAGACCGTAAATTAGTTCACTTATATAGCTGGTAGAACAGGTGACCTAAGTACTTATCGATACATCAACCAACGGACAGAAGCCAAGGGCCTTAGGTTTCTTTGGTCTTCTAGCCACTTTTAACTCAGTAGCTAATCTGAAGACGGTGATAAGACGAAGACTAATTCTCCTTTGTATTTTTTGATGTTAATTTATTTTCATCCTTTAAGTCAATTTTATGGTTTATTAAATCCATTTAACTGATTACACTCGCTGTACATTATTTGTATAGCAACAATTAAATGAACTTGTTTCTAAATTATTCCGTACCGATACAAAAAAGTACAGTATATATATATATATATATATATATATATATATATGGCTAAAAAGTAGTACGAGGATCAATAACAACCATATAGAATGATCAATTACACTCAGAGGAAAGAAGTGGGACTCAACTGATCTAACCACAATACTTATTTATACGGAAACACAACTAAGCAGTTGAAAAAAAGTACTGTCAATAACATCATATCCTTTAGATTTGTGAAACAGATTGAATGAAATAAGTTAAGAAATGGCTAATTGATAGTTTTTAGTTTATTAGAATGAATGACAGTTAAATTGGATTGCAGTTCAATAGTTCTGCAAAATACATTGGATGTCGTGTAATACAGTTGCTATAAAGGTCAATAGACAGCTTAGAATAAAAGACAGTAACGGTTAAATTGTAACTTTATACTTTTCTAATAAATTATTTCCTTAATCTTTCACCGGATCATACTACATAGAACCAAATCGATCACATTTGAGTCATAAAAAAGGTCAGAAGGACCGTGGAGGACGAGACAACAAAGAGAGAAGTTGACATCAGGTGAACGTTTGGTAGTGGCCAAAGTGAAATTGAAACTGAGGAAGCACTGGAAAACAGAGCGAACAGCATTACAGAAGTTTACTACGGCTCTTTTTTCTGAATAACAACAAACTCAACCAAATCAAGATAGCCCTCAGCAATAATTTACAGGCCGTTCATGAGCTACTCAATGAAGAGGAAACTACCATCGAGAACAACTGGAAAGGGATCAAAGAAGCTATTAGCTTAGCATGTCAAGAGGTTCTGGCCCATGAGAAGCATCATCACAAGGCATGAATCTCTATTCATACTCTGGATAAGATTCACGAAACTAAGAACAAGAAGGCAGCATTCAATCACACTCAAACAACAGCAAAGAAAACAAGGAAACAAGCAGAAAACACAGAAGCAAACAAGTAAGTGAAGAGTAGCGTCACAGCTGATAAACGTAAATGTGTGCATCAACTAGCAATGATAGCAGAGTAGCTGCAAGAGAAGGAAACAAGAGACAACTAACTATATGATACAATCAGGAAGCTTGTTGGAAAATATAGTAAACCGGTACGACCACTGTACGTAGCCGGATACTTGGAGAACTAACAAACCAATCATCCACAATATGTAGGTGTTGATTAACTGTTGTCTACGCAACATTACTGCAGATCAGTTGGCCAGACAACATCAGCAACAACCTGGTGTGGGAGAGCACAAACCAGATTCCATCTGAGGGAGAAATGAGAAGATATCATTGGAGGTGGGTTGGACACACATTGAGCAAAGCACCCAACTGCGTCACGAGACAAGAACTCACTTCGCATCCTCAAGACCACAAGAATTTGAGGAAGACCAAAGGACGCATTACACCGAGAAATGGTGACAGATATGAGAAGAATCAACAGCCATTGGATAGAAAAAGAAAGGGAAGGCCAGGACAGAGCAGGTTGGAGAATACTGGTCGGCGGCCTACGCTCCATTGGTGGAAACATGCGTAAGGGATTAAGCAATACATACTTAAAAGTATTTGTATAAATATTTATCGCTAAACACTAAAAATTATGTTATAATCATAATGAGACCAAAAAAATAGTATTTTTCTCCAAGAATTACCATCACGAAGATTAGAAAGATGATATGCAACTGAGGAATCTGATGATGCAACCTCCAACAAACATGAAACTTTATCGATCCTCTTCAATAGTTCACCTGGAAAATAATGAAAATCATTGAAAAGGAAAAAACAATTAGAATATAACAGTTTGTTGTTTAACTAAGGTAGAAATGTTCTATGATAGAGGAAAAACAATTCCATGTTGTACAGATTTAATTACTCCACTACTTTTGTTATTAAGTTGATCGAACTGTCAAACAGTTTAATATCCTAGTCTTGAATATTTTCTGTAATTATAAAACTTTATTTGTGAAATAGCCAAGTCTATCACAAAAAATACAATCTACTACTAGTATAGATTGCTTAGATAGCTACATTCTTGTTACAAGTTTTATAAAAGAAATAGATTGCGGCGCTAGCAGTGGAATCCAGGATGTGTGTTTCCACCCATCTTGGACACGTGTGAACATATCATTACTGGAGTCACTGTCTATCTAGCTTAAGAGTCTTGAATAGAATGAAACATCTCCTCTAGGAATTTTACTTCTGTTGATAATTGATTTGACTATTCATATGATCATTTTTTTTAAATAATTAACAGAAGTAAATGTGGAATAAGATAAAACGCTAGTCTTTTAGAAAATTTTCAGTTATACATTTTAATTACAAAATAAAGTAAGTTATATCTTTGTTATTTATTTAACGATTTCACATTGAAGTTTGAATGTAGTTTATATTTCAGTAGTATTGAATCGATTTCAATAGATGATTACTTATTATTTAAATTAAAGAGCACAGAAACAACCAATAGAAATCGATTAATCTTATTTCAGGGATAAAAAACCTCGTTTCTCATTGAAATGTTAGTATTAGCAAAACAACGCATCAGTTTCTATTTACGGTGTGTATTAGTTTAAAAAACATCTGGTAATTGAATTGATGGAAATACATTTGAAAAATGTGTTATTTTACTAACCAGGAATATCCAGTAAAGAATTTTTGATTTGATCACGTAGATTAGAACTGAATATTTCTGACCATCTGCAGTAAACTATCCACATTTTAATAACTGTACAAATATATTCTATGCAAAGAGAAGGTTGATTCACTGAAAATAAAATAAAACATACATATGTATACATGTATATCCTTACTAGTTTTTATATCGGACAAGTAATTGTATTTTTAAATATATATGAGAATATTGAAGGAATTAAAACATTTTATGCGTCAGTGATACAAATTACGTAATTTCGAGGAATCTAACTAGTTAGTTTGCACTTACCTACCTAACATGACTTAGTTCAACAGTAAATTAATTCGTGGTCCGATGTCATGTATTGGCTTAGCTGTTCATCTCTTTTTTTCAATCTACTCCGACCCACTTCCAGCTAGATTGAAAATGAGGCTATTTCATGCTTGTTTATAAAACACTGAACATCAAACAGTACTGCGGTTGTTCATGGACACATTATGTTCAGTAGATAATCAGTATCAGAAAAATGACACTCAATAACATCTAACAAGTCCACAATGATAGGTAATTTTGAAAATAAGTTCAAACGAAATACTAAATCTAAACAAAAGTTCACAATTTCACTTTATTTAAAAAATATTGATGTACAAACAATTTTTATTAAAAAGTATGACTAAGAAACTTATAAGGTGACGTAAAGACTGAAAAAAGACGTGAGTTACGTGAGGCTGAATAAATAGGTAAAAAAATTCGCACTAAACAAAAACAGAGATAAAGTATGTCGTTTTAGTTGACTTTTAAACATGAATAACAGTTTAAAAAACCATTGAGAACCTCAATCAGGAAGATTTGCATTCTATTATCCAAAACAATGGATACGTTTAATGGATGAATTTGAATTAATTTTCTAATCGAGTTATATTTGCCTCAAATTAAATGAAATGTAAGAATTTCACTATTAATATGAGAAACAACTTAAAACATTTCTAAGTAATTTGAATATAGACGGTTTAGTTGGAATTTTAGAACACAATCATAAAAAACTTTTATTTCATTAATTATATATGTGACATTTTTCCCTGATTTGTCTGAGGTACCATTAAAAACCAGGAAGAACTGGATAGTCATTTCATCCAGTAGTAGATGCTCACAAACCCTTTAGAGGTCAGATCGAGGACTTTCAGTTATTGAGGTGGACACTTAACAATTAGAATTATTTTTAATTCCAATGGAGTAATGATGTCACGAGACAATAATTCAGTGCTGTTGATGATAGCTGATTCACTTCAAACATATCTAAACTCTATCAGTTATATCTTTCCACAGGCACTAGACGAACTTACCTCGAAGTCATTGGTGAACTGAATTTTATGGTTTAAGTAGAGCAATTTTGTGCAGGTTGTTTTATTGCACAAATAAATTTTAGCATATTCCATTGGAGCAAACAAAATAAAATATTTATATTAATATTATACAAGAAGAATTTCACTAACCAATGAAAGAATCTACGAAAGGGATCCAATTACCAGCAAAAAATTCGAATAATTCACCAGGACTCAAAAACCACATAAGTAATTTGGTTTCCTGTATATTTTCCTTTGTTTTGAGTAATAGTGTATTCAGCAGACAATTGTTTACAAGTTCCAAGATGTTAGTAACAAGTGCAACGATTGAAGACATATTAGGCCTCTCTGAAGTTATAATATCCGTGCAACAAATTTCCTTCAACCATTTACAAACGATATTTCCACGAAATGGCTTATCAGTCGAATCATACACAAATAGACTAGCAAATAGTTGAGGATTTGATGAAATTCTACACAGTTGAATTAAAATAGCTGAGATATTTGCAACGGATTGAATGAGTTTTAAATTACCCATGAATAAAACTTGATGCGAATCAGTTGACAGACGATGATTCTCAAAGACACTTGTCCTTATTAACAAAAATACAATCACAATATGAAATCAACAATACTTAAAAATGCATGGATGATGGTTATTATTGTAAGGTAGCATAATCTTGGTTTTCGTAACTAACAAATTGATCTTGAATCAAATTGAGACTAGTTATATTCCTTGCTACTCCAAATATTAATCAGCGAATGTTGAAAATCGTAAAGGTATTATTGGCTTATCGCCAGTAGTAGTGACAACTGATGTAATCAGAATAATCAGGTGTTTTGTGCTGAACATAGAAAAGCATAGTACAAGAACGTAAGTCGAACGAAACTAAAAAGGTTAGTAAAAAAATCCATTTTTCAAAAAGTTGTAGTCCTTTATTCTACTGAGCCAAAAATTACTAATCACAAGTCCAGCAAGATTTCATTATCATGTTTAACCAATCTATCTCGATTTTTCAAAAAATATTCCATAAGCTCTGAAAAATCGATAATATATATCAGATGAAAATGAAAAGAAGGTGAACGATGACAAGTTGAGCGGGAGTTTGTAGGTGATAGGAGACGAGAGATGTGACGTAATTACTATTACTCAACAACCATTCAAAAGCAGGATTTGACGGCAAACAACAACCTATTTTGAGTATGACAAGATTTGTGGAGACTGAAGAATTTTCATAGTTTTAGTCACAAACCGACCTTAGCTAGTGTAGGATTGAAAATCTAGAAGCAGTGTAAGGTAGTTTTGTCTTAGTGCGTGATTTATAATACGGAAATTCTAGAATCTCTATAATTAACCGTTAGAAATTATAATGATCGTATGCGCACTAGCCGCTAGCTTCAAGAAGCAATCACTGTGGTACTAGTGAGAGGCCCTGACCAATGGAGTTCAACTGCATCAGGTTTGAAACAGTTATCTACTCCAGGCAATGGAAGATGACCGCAGAATATTGTGGATCGATTAGGCGTCCACGTGAGAGACCGAATAAACTTTATTCAGTTTCCAGACGCAGTTCGTGGACGTTTACTTCTGAGGAATAACCATATCAGGACAAAATAGGCATTCAGTTCCTCTTGATTTTCAATGGTAGTATAGGTAAGATGGGTTGGTGATTTAAACTATGAAGATAACCTATTCGGTGAAAATGCTATCTTCAACTGTATTGAAATAAATTCAAAATCTATGCATGACAGGAAAATATTTGAAACTTACATCAATGTATTAAAAATTGGTAAAACTGGAGTTAAGTACTTATTGCATAGTTCTTCAAAAACAGACATGACTTCACATTCCTTTTCAAATTCCATACAATGTGTCTTAAAGTATACTTCAATCCAACTGAAATATGTTTCAAGTAACACTATACCAAGAGGTTTAATTTCATTAACCGAATTATCCCATAAGAAATGTGTATCAGCACATATTTCACAATCCGGATCCTAAACATTTCGGAAAAAAGATTGGTATTGATTAAGAGAGAGAAAATAAAACATGTTTAGTAGTTATAGTAAAAGGCTTGTTAAATCCAATTCACAGAAAAAAGGTACAAATCACGTTTGAAGAAAACTTAAGCAAAAATAAACGATGAAACTGAATACTTGATGAAATCAAAAAATTACTCTATATTAACGAAATGTTTATGATAAAGAAGACTTGTCACTGTTATGTTACCGTAACTTATAAGAATCCTCTTAAAATTCTAAACAAGAAATGAAAAAAATTGAGTACATCATAAGTTCATATAGAACTATATATGGAAGATAATAATCCTGTATTAAAAACAACGTGTTAGTACAGAGTAACATGATTTTCAGACAAAATCTACAGAATAACACATAAATGAATAAGAAAATATGATTTCTATAGCTTTAGACAAAATACTAGCTAATAAATAATTTGCTAGAATATGAAAATTTCATTAAAGACCGAAGATGATGAAAGATAGTGAATTAATTGAAGTTCGGCATATACATCAGCCGAATGGTCTAAAGATTAAACGTTCGTTTGCAAGGCTGTTGGTTTTTAGTTCAACTCTCAAAGAGGTCATGGCTACGCAATTCTAAAAAGCTCCATATTGAGATAAAACATCTATATTCAGTGCTTCCTGGTTCTTAACGATGATCTGACTTGAGCTGATTCACAATATTTAATAATAATCAGTAATGTTCACAAACTGTTATCCTGTTAATAATGCATGATTTATTGTAAACAATGTCTAACAAAATAAAACAAAACAAGCAATTTTCTTTCCTAAATACATAATCAACGAAATCAATCAATAAAAAAAATACATAATTTTATTGATTGGACAGATTTTTTTATGATACTTTCACAGACGATTCCAAAGTATTATGAGGTTGCGTAATACCGCGAATTGATCAAAGTTAGACATTAACACCGTTAGATACCGGCTCAGTGGTCCAGAGGTTAAGCATTCACGCACAAGACCGAAGGTCCCGGGTTCCGATCCTGCGAGGTGCAGGAGTCGTGGATGCGCACTGCTGATGAGTCCTATACTAGGTTGAAACGGCCGTCCAGTGCTTCCAGGTTTCTAATGGTGGTCTAACATGGATCGATTCATGATTTCAAATGTGTAATTAATTGTCAGTTTAGAATTATTTCATCTATTACATCGTTTTAAAGTCAATAATATTTAAACCACATCATCTTTGCAATAATTTGAACTGCTAGTTTTATACAATTGATTCGTTTCATAAATATATAACGAACACAAGAAGCTTAAAGTAGAGGATAAAATGAATTCATGGGATTTTGTTGTTTTCAATTCAACTACTTTTTTAATTTTAGTATTAATTTCTAATTTGAAGAAAAATTAATTTGTCCATAAAGAATGATTTGTTTGGAATAAGAAGTTTACGATAGTTTACAATGAATATTCATTCTAATTTGATTAAAAAATTGTTACATTTAAAAAAATTCTTATCTTACTTGAATTCTTATGGATGGATGGAATGAACTTAGTAAATTTCGTAATAAGTCACCAGTATCTAAGCATTGCAACCAAATATTTTTCACTGTATCATCAGTAGCATAGGAGATTAAGGAGTAGTCAGAAGAATGTTCACTACATTTGTTAGTAGTATCTAACTTTAAGAAGAGATAAAATAAGAAACAGGTTATATAAAACAGGACAATCAATGGAGTCCATAAAACAATTATTTACGTATGTAAATATAAAGAAAATTTTTATAATTACCAGTCAACATACACAATGGACAGTTCAAATCCAAAAATTTTAGGAAAGAGATTACAAATAGCACCTATTTGTGGTATGAAGTAATCATCCAGTCGATAAGATTTTAAATAAATATGTATCTCTCTAACTGGCCATACTTTAAATCAGCACAGTAAGAGAATAAACAGGGAGAGAAATTTAGATACGTATACAAATTAATATTTATTGAGTTGGAAGTTCAAGATGACGGAATGATGTGAATCTTAAAATTGACAGAATAGAAAAATGAAATTATCTGTGCTGCTGCTACAACTGATGTTGAATTATGTCACTCAATCTAGAGAATTATAGATTACGATTATGAAGAAAGCGTTATTGACAGTTTCACAAACTGGCGCTATGTATTTTCGGAAGGCTGTGAGTTTTCTTCAGTCCACCTTGAAACCTATCAGTATTGTGTTGAGGTTGTCGGTGGCTAGATATACGTAACATGTAATCAAATAACTTCCATCAACCAAGACCCATAGCCGTACTTGCTGATTCATTATATGAGCTGGATATTTTGGTTGTGGAACTTTCATTGTTCTTCTGAACATCACCATCAGCACAAACTTCAGATAGAAGAAGTGAAGTATTCGAATTTCTCCACGTTTGACCTGTAGCTTGTTCTGCTAACCTCGATCTTGATCGGTTGCTGTTGACCTTGATTTTCAGGAAAATCATAGGTGACATAGGATCAAGAAACAGATCAAAAAGGGGATACAATCAAAACAAATGTGCAAACAACGACAGGTTTAAGGCCAACAGCAACCAATCAAGATCGAGGTTAGCAGAACAAGCTACAGGTCAAACGTGGAGAAATTTGAATACTTCACTTCTTCTATCTGAAGTTTGTGCTGATGGTGTTGTTCAGAAGAACAATGAAAGCTCCACAACCAAAACATCCAGCTCAGAGAACCAAACACCACCACCACAATCATCCACCTGAGCTACAAATTTTCTCCACCATCGCAAAGATTCATTATATATGCTCAGTAACTTAAGCATAGCCTTAGACACTATTGACTTGGTAATGCCAAAATATGAGGGCAATATTTCGAATAATTCAGATACGTCTAACCTAAATAGGACTTCTAATTTTTATAGACCATAATTCACAGCCATAAAACAATAAGAGGAATATCGCATCGTATACTTGTCTTTTGACAGGCAAAATTAATGAAATGTAACCAAGACAGATAAGCTAGTCACAGTTAAAAGTATGTTAAAACATTTGATATTTTATTTTTAAGAGTTTATAGTTTCGTGTTGTTATTGTTATGGACTGTAGTTGATCCGTTACTGTTGGTATATATGTATACTGAACGGAGTGCCTTTACTGTTTGTTAATTAGTCACAAGTCCTTAACTCTACAATTTTAAGCATTTCTTTTATATACAGAAATTTCACTTTTGGTCTAGAATCAGTTCTTTACAAGGCGACCCTTACTATTTTTTTATTGGTAATCACAGACTTTAACGCTATTCTGTTCCATATATTTTCAAGATCTGTTATAGACTAAATGTACCAACAAGTCGTCTAATAAAGTTGCGTGTTATTAGGATCAGTCAGTCAGTCAGTTGCAACGTAGAACTTCGTACGTAAGTACATCAGTTCATGTCGCCATACAACATCAGCACAGAGATATAATTGTCAATTCAAATCCAATAGTAGAAGAGGTAGTAAAGGTATTAGAAGTAATCGGAGAGGTTAGAATTAGAAGATATTATTCACGAAGTATGATTCAATGAGATAAGTTTAGAAAGTAAAAACTAGAGGTGTTGAAGAATCCAGAAGATTAGGATTTGAGAGAACACAAAGAATAAATGCACTGGCGCCATTGCGAACGATTTTGAGCCATGTCATTCAAGGTCTCTAGCCATCGATTATTATCATCTCGCGGACCCCAACCAGGTAGTCGACAATTACCGACATGGATAAGTCCACTCGTCAATGACTTCATGGATTTCTGCCATCTTTTGGTCTGGCCGCCCCTAGCTTTCTTCCAACCTATTCCTACACCACAAAACAAAGCTCGACGAGGCAGTCGGTGGTTAGGCATACGCAACACGTGTCCCAACCACCTCAACTGATGAAGTTTCACCACTTCATCGATTGATCTGCCATTCTTACCTAGTACTCGTTTCCTAATAACAGCGTTGCTCACTCGGTTGTCCCACGATATACGAGTAATGCTTCGAAGACACCTATGATCGAAAACCAGTAACCGACGAGTATCTTCTACTCTCATTGGCCATGTTTCACAGCCATAAAGTAAGACGGAGCGAACCACTGCGCAGTACACTCGTCCTTTAGTCAGCAAACGGATATCTCGCCTACGCCATAAGTGACGCAGGTTGACAAAAGCCAATCGAGCCTTCTGTATCCATGCCGAGATTTCGTCAGTCATCAGGCCATCAGTACTGATGAGACTCCCAAGATAAGTGAAGCGGTCTACACGTTCGACCACTTCACTCCCTATCACTAGTTCAGGTGCCGATGAAACCCAATCTTGAAGCAACATTTTGCATTTCGAGGGGGAAAACCGCATCCCGAACATGCTTGCATTGTTCTCAATAAAAAACTATTCTTATATCTATTGCATGCGTAGGACTAATGACTGCTTCCGGCTTATTCAATGAGGAACAAATCATAATTGAATTGCTATGACTTTGGATAATAACATTTTCTTGAACAACGGACCTCATTGTTTCTGACTACTGACTGTGGAAATAATATCTTCAAAATAAACTCTTTTTCAGTAACACAGCATTCGAAAGATACAAATACCAAACGCTGAAACCTGTACATTTGTAAGTAGATAAAAACACCTCGTATGAAAGTTATGTAACTGGGAAAACTCACGTCATTATCATTATCATCATCAGTGTTACTCTTCTGCAACTCTTGTAAGCAATATCGAAATAGAAGTAAACATGCTTCCAATATATTTTCATTAATTACTGAGGGATCCTTGTGAAAAAAAGAAAAGTAAAATATGTCAGAATACAATAAATTCATACGACTCATTGATCGAGTATTGATTAATATAGTCAGTTTTCAGCTACACCTAAGATGTAGAGGTTACTGATATTTAATAGTCGTTTAAACTGGAGTAGATAGAGTAGGACTTGGACCAGAGGACTAGCATTGAGGCTCCAGTGAGGAACCGTGATCAATGGAGTTTAACCGTGTCGGGTGTGAATTAGGTACTCGCCGAAAACAATGGATGATGGTCATCCAATATAGTGGCTTGATTGAAGTTAGACATTAACACTGTTGGATGCCGACTTGGTAATCTGGAGGTTAAAAGTTCGCGTGAGTGACCAAAGGTCCTAGGTTCGATTTTCATGTGCAGGTTCGTGAATGAACACTTCTGAAGAGTCTCGAACTAGGACGAAACGGCCGTCCAGTGCTTCCAAGTTTTCAATAGTGGTCTGACATTGGTTGGTTCATTATTTCAATTAAACAATTAAAAGTTGAATGTTTCAGTCAAAAAAATCTAAAAATAAAAGAAACGTCTAGACACATTTAATTTATCAGACTTGAACTAAAAAAACACAAACAGAACATATTGAACAGTTATTTGAAAGGTTCCTAATAACTATCGTATCTATTAAACAAACTAGTAGCTAACTAGACTTTGTAGTTAAAAAGATAACTCTTTAGCGTTTGAAGTGGTAAGTGGTGTGTGTTCGAGTCTCACAATGAAAATCAACACTAGAATGTAAATACGTCCAGTTGACTAGACGTAGATAGGATGAAATAAATTTTATGGTTCCCTACTAGTTCAAATCCGAAAATATAACAAAATGTTCGACTAAACGCAACACCAAGGCATCCTCGCAGAGCGAATATATACCAACAGAGATTGGTCTAAATTTAATCCTGAATATTAACAACGAAAGAATAAAAACTATTAGAAGTGACTAATAAAGTAATGGAATTTTATCGACGCGACTAACCAACCATAAGCTTCATATAAGCGATAGGAAATAACAAATAAACAAAAATCCTAATCGCAGGTAACCGAAGACAAGAGGTAACTGTATTAACAATTCGTAATTAGAGTTATGCGGAAAATCATCAACTACTGTAGTGAGATCATTAGACTGTAGGGTATTGTAGGTGGGAAACAGATGCATCATATAGTGGAAGTATGTATGAAAATTTAATGTACAAATTTGCATATTTAATTTCAAGCTTCACTACCCGGTTGCCTAAAATGAAGGAAACGGGATCCAAGTCTATGATCTAGTGGACAAACATCAAGTGCTTTAAACGTTTAATGACTACGAAAACTACACCATATGAATTGCACTGAGGTGTGCATTTTCTTAATTTGGGTTTTCATAATTTTTTACAGGGATATTATGCAGTTAAGGAACTCGCATGTTATTTTCATGTTCATAATTTTCATAGAAAACTGATAAATGGGTATGAAACACATACGTAGACCAAAATCTATTTACAAATCAAAAGTTGCTTACACATTTAAAAAATCAACAAATTTAAACAAACAAATGAATAGATGAAGAAGGAATATATCCGGAATTAAGAGAAAACATACTGAGCAAATTAAGAGATCTGTACAATTTTCTGACGATGTTCTAACTGTTGTCTCTTGCACACTGTCAGAATTCAAAATGCACTGAACATTGTTGTCGCCACTGTTATTGTTTCTGGATTTCTGAGTCAGATATAAACGCAGTTCAATGGTAAGCGTCGTAACAACCAGAGTAAATGGTTCACCATGATTCGTTTGATTACAAAACTTTTCCAACCATTTGAATGATTGAAAAACATTTGACAAAGCGACCAAAAATTGAAGAACTATACAGAATTGTTTGTTAATGCTGTAAAACCCTAAAATAACGAAGTATAACATGAAAGTTACTTAACTGTATACTACTCAAAAGCAGTAAACACTTAAAAGTCACTTGATACATACTGTAGAACATGACACATACATTGATTTAAGTTGTCATACTACATTAGCACAGTATGATAAAATTAGTTCAAGACAAATCCCAAAGGGTAGCAAGAGTAGTACCAGTGTTATTATCATTAGTAGTAGTATGAAGATTTGATACAGAAAGAAGGAAAAAACACAAGGAAGCTTCATAGATCAGGTACTAGAGGAATCAGTCAGTCAGTCAGTTGCAACGTAGAACTTCGTACGTATGTACATAAGTTCATGTTGCCATACCACACATTAACATACAGAGATGCAAATGTCAAATCAAATCCCATAGTGATAAAGATAGTAGAGGAATTAATTTTAATAAAGAAGACTAGGGTTCGAAGATATTATTAAAGAAATATAATTCAGTGAGATAAGGTTAGAAAGACAAAGGTAGAGGTGCTGGCTAATCCAGAAGATTAGGATTTGAGAGAGCTCAAAGAGTGGATGCACCTGCGCCATTGCTAACGATTTTGAGCCATGTCGTTCAAGGTCTCTAACCATTGATGACTTTCGTCTCGCGGACCCCAACCAGGTAGTCTGTGGTGTTCGAGTAGAGTGCTTGTATAAGGTTAATGTACTTCTTTGGTACACCTTTCAATGACAGACACTGCCACAGAACCTCACGATCCACTGAGTCGAATGCCGCCTTAAGGTCCAGGAACACGACTATTGTCGGACGTCTAAATGTGTGTCTGTGTTCCAGGACCTGTCGTAGTGTGAAGATGTGGTCTATACAACCACGTCCAGGTCGAAAACCAGCCTGGTTTTCTCGAGTCTGCTCTTCGCGAGCTCTAGTTAGACGTCTAAGTATAATCGAGGCTAACATTTAGAAACTATATTAGTTAAACTTATTCCCCTGTGATTGTCACAAGAGGACTTCTGTCCTTTCTTGTAGATTGGGACAATTAGCGACTGAGACCAGTCAGATGGGATTACGTCCATTTCCCAGATTCTACCTAGGATCTCGGTCAGTTAACCGTTAAAACTGGACCACCATCCTTAAACATCTCAGGGGTAAGCCTATCGGGACCTGCCGCTCTACCTCTCCTTAGATTTCCTTG